>JAPKLX010000017.1:659869-962549 GCA_026898415.1 Leonotis leonurus
TGGGGTGAAGAAGGTAAAAGTAATTCAGCATGGGACAAGAAAGTGGACTCTGGGAGTAAGTCAGAGGCAAGTGGTTGGGGTAAAATAGTTGATTCTGAAGACAATGGTTGGGGAAAGAAGGCTGAAGAAAGCAGTTGGGGCAAAAAAGTGGATTCTAGTGGAGGAGCTTGGGGGAAGAAGGATGACCAGAATAAGTGGGGAGCAACCACAACAGAATCTCAGCCAGACGATCAGAACAAAATTGCTGACCGGAGCTCATTGGGTGGAGAAGGTAAAAGTAATTCAGCATGGGGCAAGAAAGTGGACTCTGAGAATAAGTCAGAGGTAAGTGGTTGGGGTAAAATAGTTGATTCTGAAGAAAATGGTTGGGGGAAGAAAATAGTTGATTCTGAAGATGGTAAAACTAATTCAGCCTGGGACAAGAAAGTGTGCTCTGATGGAGGAGATGACCAGAATAAGTGGGCTACCAGTTCAAATTCAACAAAGCCTCGTGGTCAGTCAGATTGGTCCACTGCCACAGTCCCTCAGTCAGATGGCTGGAGCCAGAAGCAGCATTCTGATAGTTATGGTGACAAGGATGCGATGCCTCAATGGGGTGGCCGTGGTCGTGGTCGTGGTCGTGGTAGGGGCTGGGGCCGGGGCCGGGGTGGACGCTCCAGAGAAGGTTCACAAGGCAGGGGACCTTCAGGTGATGGAGAATGGAAGAACAGGGGAACTCGTCCAGTTCATGATCCTAATGCTCCTTCACTTTTTACTGCAACAAGGCAGCGTTTGGATTCATTCACTGCAGAAGAACAAGACATGCTTTTGGAGACTGAAAAAGTTATGAAGAGCATCAGAAGAGTAATGCATCAGACAGGGTAAATGCGTCTTCCTCTACCCATTCTATTTCTCTTCGATTGCTGATTTACGATGGTTGTAACTGCAGAGTTTGAAAATTCTTTCATCTTGATATATATAGTGCTTAACTGCTAAAGTAGTTATAAAGTCATGGTGTTTCAAAAGCTCTTAATAATGCATCACGTTTTAGTTAATAAATCATACATTTCAGGAATATATGTTGGTTTGTTGGTTATAGCTAATCTGTTTATATATGAAAATCTTACTTCTTCAAATCTCAACATAGCTGGAAAAAAAATAGAACTACATGATTACGAACCACGAATCTTTGAGTTTTGTGCTCTCTTTACATTTGGATGGCATGATAATGAAGAAAAGGCATGAATTGTTTTTATGCAGATTGTATTTTTGCTCAAGTGGTTCATTCTTAGTTAAGCCAAAAATGTAACTAACTGTTTCAAATTTTTGTGAAGGTACAATGACGGTGATCACTTATCTGCGGATGATCAGAAATACATCATTGATAATGTGTTCAATTATCATCCCGACAAAGCTGCAAAAGAAGGAGCTGGTTTAGATTATATCATGGTATGACTATTTTAATTTGCATTAATACTTTATGGTAATGCTCTTGTAAATTGTAATCAACATCCTTGATTTGGAGTCTCCTCTGATTCTCTATTCGAATTTGTATCATGTTTTTTGAAAATACTCACTGGTCATTAATTTTACTAGGCCATTAATATCTAAAGATATCAAGATATACTTTACCGGAAGATAGAAAGCGAAGTTCTGTTTCTTTGTTTCAGCCTTTCGAAATAACACCAAGTTGTACCTATAATGCACACGTCATTCCAAATCATTCTGGTTTGAAGTTAAATCACATGAGTTCTTGCACCACTCACTTTGGCCTGCCATGCGTTTCCATTTATGCAATTACTTGTTTCGACCTAGTAATAATCTAGGATTAATCTCACAGGTTAGTAAGCACAGTGTGTTCCAAGAGAGCAGATGCTTTTACGCCGTCTCTGTCGATGGTGTGAAAGCAGATTTCTCCTCCCACAAGTGCCTTGAGAACTTCATCAGGGAGAAGTATCCGGATAAGGCAGAATCCTTCATCCCTAAGTACTTCGTAAAGCCACAACCGCGTCCTGGCTGGAACAGAGATGGCAGGCCTCCTCGTAGTGAAGCTGGAACACCTCGTGGCTGGAACAATGATTTGACTTCAACTCCAGGTGAGGCCGGGACACCATTGGGATCTCAAAGTGAAGCTGGAACGCCTCGTGGCTGGAACAATGACTCGGCTCCAATTCCAGACGAGGCTGGGACACCATGGGGGCAAACACCGGGATCTCAAAATGAGGCTGGAACTCCCCGCGGGTGGAACACTGATTCCACTCCAGCAGCAGATGAAGCCGGGACACCGTGGGGAAGCACAGACCCCGGGCCACAATGATATCGCTACTGGTTGATGTGATGTACAGCAGCCTTTGTATTAGCCCTGATGTACAGCTTTCTTTGCTACTAACATGTTGGGAATTGCAGAATTACTGATCATTTTCTTGTTAGGTTTAGACTTTTCAGTGACAGTAACAAGTTTCTTACTTCTAATTATTTCATGCATATGGAGTTTTGGGTTTTCTGAAATTTATTGTTACCATCTCCAAAACTCCTGCAGGTTTCAATGCTTGGGCTGAATACTAGCCAGCTCAAGCTTTTGACCAGCTAATCGAGTTCGAGTTCGGCTTGTGTATTACTCGATAATATTATTTTGTATTATTATATGCATCTAGGTTTATGTTTTGACTCATTAGTGGCTCATGAACCAGTTCGGGTAACATGCTTGTGGAAAAACAAACGTGCTTGTGGAAAAACAAACTTGAATATGCTTGTGAACTTAACGAGCCGGACATCGTATGGCTCTAGAAAACTGAGATACAACATATAATGTAAACTTAATGTGAATTTGAAAAGAGAGGTACTATTACTAGCTCCCAAATCACTCAGGAAGTTTCAATTTGAGAGTGGAGCTATTAATTAGTAACCCTAGTTGTTGATTTTCAAAGTAGATTGTGATTTGTGCATAGGTCAGTCAGTGAGTGCAATTTTATAGAAAATAAATAATAAAAGCAGCTATTTTGTACACCGTCCAAAAAGTAAAGTTTCATAATTAATTCTATACTTTGGTGATGACGAAAATCATAACTTATGTTGGGCGAAATTTACTTTTTTTTTTAATATGTATTTATTCATTTCCTTCGATTTATTATAGTTAATGAAGTTATGTGTATAAAAAAAAAGTTATAGAATACTCTAAATTCATAGTTATATATTATACTTAACCACTATATTTATTTAGACGTATTTAGTATATTAATATTTTGTTATTATGATTGTTAGAAAAATAGTTTGCGTCTTAAAATTTATCGAATAAAAAAATATATCAAAATCGAAATAATATAATAATGAAAATACTCAAAATTACGGATTAACTTTCAGGTAGTGGACGGTTCGAGCACGTTTCGCACGTGACAGATATTGTGATTATCTCAGAGATGCTTTGCCAAATCAGACAAAATCAAAATCGAAGGACCAATTCCAAATATCCTAAAAACAAAGGGGTTGATAAGTAAATAAGTGTTCCCATACGTGGAGCCACACTATTAAAACTCCACTGATCTTCTTCCCTCTTCAAACAATCTTACCTCCTACTTGGTATGCTCGTTCTCGTTCTCGCTCTCAATCTCTCTGTCTCACACTAGCACGCGAATACACGCTCGCTATATTTTCTGTTCGTGATTTGTGCAACTGATTTTGATGCAGTTTTGATGATTTTGTTTGTCCAATAAATTTTTGGATATTCTGCTACATTATTCAAGTATGTTGAATGAAAAGGAAATGTTTGATTTTGACCGTTTCTTCTGCAAAGCGATTGCTGATTGGGGTTAATTAGTCTGGCTGTTAATGTTTCCTAATTTCGTATGCACAAGTTGGCACGTTCCACTTGAATTCACACTTGTTTGTAAGATGAACTGATATACTTATAAGATAATGTTATTGGTAATAGACGGTGTAACTGGTGACAGAGTGTTCTAATTCATTCGAGTTTCTCTATTATTAATTAGTTTTTCTCCTATTATAAGACTGATATGTAGTGTAAGATGAGATAGTTTCATTTCTCAAGTAGTTCATATGGTGTATTTTCCTGGTAGTCTTTGAATCTCGTTCTGTTTCTAGTTTTGTGGTTGGCATGACATCGGATGCTTGGACTATGGCAGGGATGTGTTGTGACAACTTTGCATTTATTATGTGCCAATAAAGAACATACAATCTCTCAAGTTAGATATATATTATGGTCAAGAAATCTAAGAAATCGCCTCTCTTGAGATCCATTGTAACTACTCTTCTTGAAAATTTTACATTTGAAGAGTTAAATTTGAAATCTTGATATTTGAGCCAATTGAACTGAGATATGGAGCCTAGAATCAAGCAAACATGGCTTCTGGATTTTTATTTACCTAATCAGACTGATGCTAATATCTGTCTTGATTGATATGCTATGATGTCATTTGTTCGTATTTGTGAGAAATTTAATGCATTTATGAAGGATTTTTTTCCTCGTATATGTGAGGAGTTTATGCATAGACAGAGGATATCTTTTACCTTCCAATGCATCAAATACAGAATATATCAATTTCCCTATCAGTTCATCTTAAGATGGTTTTGATGCCATATTCATTATGGATCTGGATAAAGCTACATGTTTTTATTTGTTAACCACTGTTCACTTTCTGGTATTTTACTCAAAGATCTAATATATGAAGGCATAGGTTTTAATTCTTATACATGGGCTCATTGGTTGGACAACTTGGTTTAACTCCAAAAAATGGTTACAAGATATGGGAAGATCCATCTTTCATCAAGTGGAGGAAGAGAGATTCCCATGTTCCAATGCACTGCCATGAATCTATTGAAGGTTCGCTTGTTCTTTGGGTTTTTCCATATTCCTCTGATGTTACATTTAGATTGGAGTATATGACTTGAGGAAAGAAGTGGTTTATGTAAAGTGGATACAATTCTATGACTATCACTCAAAAGAAAAGTTAAAATTTAAAAATGAGAGTAACCGGATACAATTCATTGCACCTTTATTGTTGCCTTTTTGTAATAAAGAATGAAGCTTCAATGTCAATTGTGAAGACTAAATTTTTTTTGTATGTAGCTGAAGGGAGAGATGTTTCAAGGATTCTTCTTCCTGTTATAATCTGAATGGACAGTTGAAGAAAGATAATTTAACCATTCGATGGTTGACTAGAACATGTTATTAAATGCTAACTAACATTGTATTATCAAATGCTAACTACGATCGCCTCATACTTCCAAAATGATATTGACTGGTTAGGTTCTTTAAAGTACTGGTATGAGCGCAACAAAGTGAATATCTTGGTGTCAAAGGAGGCTGTTTGGGACGATGATGCTGTCACAAGAGCAATTGACTGTGCTTCATATTGGGTCAAGAACCTACCTTTTGTCAAGTCATTGAGTGGGGATTGGAAATTCTTTTTGGCTTCCAATCCTAATGATACTCCTCCTGAATTTTATGACAGTTCATTTCAAGATTCTACATGGAATACTATACCAGGTAATATCTCTCTTCTATTTCTAGTAACAAACATTACATATTCTGCTGGTCTACACTAAATGTTCTTTAGCCTCTTTGAGGGAAACAATTTCACCCTTTCTTCTTAAAAAAATTCAGTACAAGTGCCGCTTTAATTATACAGACAGAGAACAAATAAATTACACTGGTTGCATTCTCTTTCTTTTTTCTTTCTAAAATGGTAAAACCTGTATAACTTTTGGAGCTATAAATATATAATACACGGAATATGAAGTTATGAACACTGCAAATAAAGTTGCTTTCCTAGATTCAGAGTCAAAAGTAGGAAAATGTTCTCGTATTAGATACAATTCACTTGCAGAAACAGATTGCAATATATTTATGTTGAGAAGCCATATAAATACACATAGATCATGCATTGTGCAAGAGAGAGATATTCCTAAAATAAGTGTTACTATATTGTAGGAAACAAAACTAAAAGGTGTTAGACTATCACATGATGTATGAACTAAGCTATGAACATATAGACAGAAAACTTAGTGACATGAGTTAACTCTGAAATTCTGTTTGAATATAATCTCCCACTTGTGTGTGTTTTCTTAGTATAGAATTTGTCATCACAATTTTTACATTTGTACACTGAATTGATAGCACCGACTTTATTACATATGCTGATACATTTGTATTTTCCTATCAAGCCAGTTCCCTCCAATTGGCAGATGCATGGATTTGACAGGCCAATCTACACAAATGTTGTATACCCATTTCCACTTACTCCACCTAAAGTCCCAGAAGAAAATCCCACTGGCTGCTATAGAACTTACTTTTCCCTTCCTAAAGAATGGGAAGGTGAGATTTGAGGGATAGTCTTGCACTGTAGATATATGATTCTAGTTCTCATGGTTACCCATACATACTGAGGCTCTTATTCTAGTTTCTTTGGCTGTCGATTATCCACCAACCTGTCATTGCAGGTCGGAGGATATTCTTACATTTTGAAGCTGTTGATTCCGCCTTCTTTACATGGGTGAATGGACACCCAACTGGATATAGGTTTGTTTCATTTTGTCAAGACGTTTGGGCATTTTGTTTTAGCATGTATGTGCCAAACACCACCAATGCACGTGCATAGATACCCATCAAATTGGCTGTGTTCTAATAATATATTTTTAACACGAGAAAAACTGTCCTATTGTCAGTCAGGATAGCAGATTACCAGCTGAATTCGAAATCACAGATTTTTGTTACCCATGTGGATCTGACCAGAAAAACTCGCTGGCTGTTCAAGTGATGAGATGGTCTGATGGTTCATACCTTGAAGATCAGGATCACTGGTGGTTATCTGGTATCCATCGTGATGTCTTACTTCTTGCTAAACCAAAGGTTTGTCCTGTAATAAAGTGGTGCTTGCTACTTGGTATTTTGACCCATTTTATTAAATTCACTGAAAGCAAAATGAATCTACAGGTCTTTATTGCGGATTATTTCTTCAAATCGAGCTTGGCAGAAGATTTTTCTTGTGCAGATATACAGGTAAAACTTCCAGTCATTAGAATGCCAGTGGGTTTAACCACATAGATTATTTATACGTTGAAGTTTCCAATAGAATCCTTGATCCTATTCTATAAGTGTTGAAATATGCCTTATTTCTTCCTAATGCGAAGAGTGCAGGGGAAAGTTGGAGAAACTGTACGAAAAATGTATGAATTTGCTAGTTATGCTTTACTAATTCTTCGTCCAGGTTGAAGTGAAAATCGACAATTCAGAAATTAATACTGACAGCTCAGCAGAAAGTGCAAATTTTTTCAAAGCATCCGAAGACCAGTTTATAGCAAGCTTCACAATTGAAGCCGAAATATTTGATTCTGGGAGTTGGTACACAGACAATGGACACCCCAATCTGCCAAGTACAAGTGTGGCTCGTCTACAATTGACTGATTCTGTTGATTATTATATTGGCTTCATAGGATATCAACTTAAAGGGAAACTACAGGTGCCCAAGCTGTGGACTGCTGAACATGTAAGTTCTCTCGACCTAGAATTTGCATAAGCTTTGCAGTTTGTAGCCAATTATCTCTGAAAACCTAATTATATAACTAGACATGATTCTGTTTAAGAGAAGGTTTGTTTTGTTAAACATGTCAACTGTGTATGCTTTATATTTCAACTTATTATTATTCTGTATGTTGCAATGTAACGTGTGGGGGTTATGATAACAAAAGGAACATTTTCAGTTGATTGTAACTCCTAAACTAGATGTTTTCTCATTGGTAGGATATGTATATTATGCCAATTTGTTTTACTTGAATCCATCAATAGCTAACCCAACTACGCAAGTATGCCTATACAAGTTTAATTTCATGTAAATTATAATTTTGGTTATCAGACTGCTCATCTGCAATTTGTATTATGACAGCCAAATCTTTATACTCTTGTTGTCACCCTTAAAGATGCCTCTGGGCACATTGTTGATTGTGAATCTTGCCAAGTTGGTATAAGGCAAATATCAAAAGCCACAAAACAACTCCTTGTAAATGGACAACCTGTGATGATAAGAGGGGTGAACAGGCATGAACACCATCCTCGTCTTGGTAAAACAAACTTGGAATCCTGCATGGTTCAGGTAATCGATCTGTGTTTTTCTTATTTTTATTATTTTTTTTCTTTCCTTTCTCTAAGTCTATGTCTACTTGCTTTTTTCATAGATATTGTTTAAAGCTTACTGAAATCTTTCTGTGTTATATTTATATAGGATTTGATTTTGATGAAGCAAAGCAATATGAATGCTGTGAGAAACAGCCATTACCCTCAACATCAAAGGTGGTACGAGTTGTGTGATCTGTTTGGCATGTACATGATTGATGAGGCCAATATCGAAACACATGGTTTTCATCTTTCCTCCAATGTAAGGCATCCTACTAGTGAACCAATTTGGGCCTCTTCCATGTTGGATCGAGTTATAGGAATGGTTGATCGGGATAAAAACCATGCTTGCATCATTTCTTGGTCTTTAGGAAATGAGTCAAGCTATGGGCCTAACCATGATGCACTTGCAGGTATCTTTTTTCTAACAATTGTCTTTCATGGTCTAAACCATTTTTGACATATTGCAGAATTGCATGATTCCATATTGTTAAACCATAAGCATAAACATAATTTGGGAAATTTTCAGTATATTGATTAACCACAGGAATACATATTTAGAATACAAGAGTCCTATCTAAATAAGGGAACTTGTATAAACCTAATATCTATTCTATATATAACACTTACACATATGAACACTTTATCAGCTATGTGTGATGTTGAATTCTTAACAAACATGATCTTTGAAAAAGTAACTTCAGCTACTGGTACAAGAACACTATTTATGAGCTCTCTTCATATTCTTAGAGTTGATATTTTCATAAAGGAAAACATGCATGAGTCAGCTCAATATTTTCGGGCCATTTTGTGAAACATTGAGGATAGCTGAAGTAGTAATGTATTCTGAATATGATTTCTCACGTAATTTTAGGTTGGGTTCGAGGAAAAGATTCAACTAGGCTTTTACACTATGAAGGTGGAAGAGCCAGAACATCTTCCACAGACATTGTGTGCCCCATGTACATGCGTGTTTGGGATATAGTTAAGATTGCTCAAGATCCAGATGAATTACGTCCTTTGATACTGTGCGAGTAAGTTCCTCTGCTGTTTAAATGCTCATCTCTAGAAATAGAATGATTCTCTCACTCTATCTCATACAATTACTAATTGAGATGCTAAAAAACTGCCAGATATTCCCATTCAATGGGGAACAGCACTGGGAATATTCAAGAATACTGGGAAGCGATTGATAGCACATTTGGTCTACAGGGAGGCTTTATCTGGGATTGGGTTGACCAGGTTCATAACTTATTTAAGTTATACAGAAACCGAAGTCATTTTTTACTTTAATAGTCTATGTGCTTTAAAAGGTTCAGCTGAAAGTTTTAAATAAGATGTATGTCTCGAACAAATACATTCTTTATCTAATTTTCATAGATCAAATGGCACAGTTTGATGTTAGAAAAGATGATATGATCATGATGGTTAGAAGTGCCTTACCGGTGAATGTTATTTGTGACTGCCTATGTGGTTGAATAGAGCAATATTATCTCTAGCTATTATCTGGGCCTGCAATTTTTGCATTGCTACATTTTGCAAGTAAGTTGAGAAAGGTGGAAGCATTTACTTTTTACCCTTAAATATTTGTTGGAAATTTAATTTGCCTTCTCTGTGGTATCTTTAAACTTACTTTAATCTCCCAATCCCTACCAAAGTAAGACAATTATATACTACCTCTGTCCCAGTAAGCTTGGCACAGTTTATTATTATAATACACTCAAATGAATATAAAGTGTGTCATGCTTATTGGGACGGAGGGAATACAATCTTTCCTTTGAAATTATATGATTAATGTTTTTTGTGTTCTCTAAAGGCATTATTGAAGGAGAGTGCAGATGGTACTAAACACTGGGCATACGGTGGCGATTTTGGAGATACCCCTAATGATCTCAACTTCTGTCTCAATGGCCTTGTATGGCCAGATAGAAGTCCACATCCAGCTCTGCAAGGTAACTGAGAACTCATCTTCCATCATAACATAGTTTTTCAAGTAATGATCATTATCGATTTATTGCTTCTTTGTAATTTTTAGAGGTGAAATTTGTGTACCAGCCAATCAAGATTGTACTTATGGAAGGGATAGTTAAGGTAGTATCTTAAATAATCATGTCAAATTTTGTATTTCCTTCCCTTATAAAACAATATCCTGCTCTTGGGACTAAAGTTCACCTTGTAGGTTACAAACACGCACTTCTTTTCTACAACGCAAGACGTAGCATTCCATTGGGTGGTCCATGGTGATAGTTGTGAGCTAGGTTCCGGGATTCTCACCCTTCCAACAATAGATCCCCAGAAGAGTTATGACATGAAATGGGATGTGGGCCCTTGGTATGAGTCATGGTGTACTTCAAATGCAACAGAAATTTTCTTGACAATCACCGTTAAGCATTTGAATTCCACTCCCTGGGCTGAAGCTGGCCATATAGTTTCATCTGCACAATTCCAACTTCCAGTGAAGCAAAACATTGTTCCTCATGTTGGTGTTCTTTCTTTAATTGTTGATGGCCTCTGGAAGCGTTTCTTGTTACTGTAGTATTACACTAGAACTAATGTTTGACGAACAATGTGCTTTTCAGATCATTGAGGCAAACCAGCATACGTTGATTACTGAAGTTTTGGACAATTATATAGAAGTTAAGAACTCAAAGCTATGGGCAATCAACTTCAACAAACAAACTGGACTTATCGAGAGCTGGAAGGTAATAAAAAATCATTCCCTATATAACATTTTGAACATGCTTATATGCTTGATAAGCAAATCATGCGTTTTCTTCACGAGCGTTTTAATACTTCTATGCAATGAAATGAATGGTAGGTGAACGATGTCCTGGTAATGGGCAAAGGCATACAGCCATGCTTCTGGAGAGCACCTACGGATAATGACAAGGGGGGTGATGCAAAAAGCTATCTTTCGAAATGGAAACTTGCGAAACTGAACAACTTGACTTTCATCACAGAGAGCTGCACAGTTGTTGATGTTTCAGAGAATCTTGTGAAGATCGCCATAGTCTATCTTAGCATTCCTAATGATGCAGATAAAAACTTACCTCAATCAGACGCATGTCTAATTAAAGTTGATCTGGTTTACTCTATTTATGGTTCTGGAGATGTCATACTGGAATGCCATGTAAAACCCAATTCCGATCTACCACCTTTGCCTCGAGTTGGGATTGAGTTCCACTTGGAAAAATCACTGGACCAGATCCAATGGTATGGAAGGGGACCTTTTGAATGCTATCCTGACCGGAAAGCTGCTGCACACGTGGGCTTGTACGAGCAGGATGTTTGCAGCTTGCACGTGCCATACATCTTTCCCGTTGAGTGTTCGGGAAGGGCGGACGTCAGGTGGGTAACATTTCGAAACAAGAACGGTAGTGGGATTTATGCTTCAACATACGGAGGATCTCCACCGATGCAACTGAATGCAAGTTACTACGGCACTGCTGAGCTCGAGAGGGCAACACACAATGAGGAACTGGTTAAGGGAAAAGACATTGAGGTACTTTTTACCTCATCTCCTATTTATCGATCTCATACTTAGTAATCCTTTTGATCTTTAAGTTCCCAAAAAAAAGCAATATCCCAACTCAGGACCGTCAACCACATCAGCTTGGGCCGAGCCGGCCCAAGACCATAGAACCAAATGTAAAACTTGGGTTCGGTCAGGCTGTCCCAAAAATTGATTGGGCCTCTATTTCACATCCCATACCTGCCCAAAGGCTAAAACACTAGTTTTAGGCCAGTCCGGAAATCAATCGGGCCTCTATTTTCACAATGTGTATCGTGCCAAATTTCTGCCATCCGAGATGATTTTTGACATCCCTATGCCAACTACATTAGCCTTCACAAACTCGTTGGTCATAGACTTCTCTCTCGATGCTATCTTTTCTGATTGGACGTGCCACGGGTCTTAAGCATCCAATCTTGAATTTGAAACCATGCCATTAGTTTTAGATTTCCTTGAGATTCAAGGTCTTTACCAAATCACATCGATCTTGAATCGTAGAACGTTGAAACTGTATAACCGGGTATCTAACTTTATTCATGACGCAGGTGCATCTCGACCATAAGCATATGGGCATAGGTGGTGACGACAGCTGGTCTCCATGTGTGCACGAGAAGTATCTTGTGCCTGCTGTGCCTTACTCATTCAGCATCAGGTTATCCCCTCTAATTGCTCCCACTTCAGGCCAATCCATTTACAGTACCCTCCTCGAAAACAAGTGATCCGTTACTTTGAATTTATATACTTGTTCTGCTTCGTTTTCGTCCCTGTCGCTGTTCGTCTGGCTAGTCACTCATGCATCCTCTGTAATAAAATTAGCCAACAACAGCTATATATAGCAAGCTTATGCAGTTGTGTACGTTAAGTTTCATTGAGAAGAAACATGTGTTAGTTCTTGGACGTTTGCTTCATTGTTAAATGTTACCTGATGAAAGCGTTTTTACTTCTTGCACTTTATATATGTTGAGCATTGACGACTCTTGAACATCAACTTCACTTTGTTTAAAATACCTCAAAATTTATCCTCATCCAATACCCAACAACCAAACATTGGAATTTATGTTAATATGTGTAAAAACCCGAAAAAAAAATACTAATTATCGAGCTTAAGATATTTAGTTATAAATTCCTCTCCCGGAGATTTTTATTTATATATATATATATATATTTGCTTAACTTCACGAATAAAATTTTTATATGTCATTATTATAAATATTTGATTGTATTGCATTAGCATCCATAGATTTTTGAATTCTATTAAGAATAATTGTGTTCTTAATTTTATTTATTTGGAATTATCATGCCATTTTATTTCAACTTGTAATGTTTAAGAAATTTGATTATAAATGTGTCATTTTATGAATCAATACTATATATGAACATATATATATATATATATAAAGTTGACTTGTATGCATAAATATTATATGTATATATATATATATACATATATATTATATGTGTGTGAGTGAATGTGGTGAGTATTCATGAGTGTATATATATATATATATATGTATGCATGTATTTATATATTTACATACTATAATATATACAAAGATCTATACAAGTAGGTTGTAGGATAGTTCCAAGGAAGATTGAAATGACAATATACATACAAAATATAGATAAAATATACTACTAATTCCTATATCTATGTTTTAATCATTAGAATATAGATTTGTTGGGAAAAGAAACAATCCTTCTTCCCCTACCACACGTCACATTCATTCTCCCCATGCAAGAAAACCCAAAATCACACTCTTCTCCTATCTTCTTCATTCTCCAAGACACTCATTCACTCTTACAACTCTCATCCTACATCTCTCTCTCCCCACAACCTCCATTGACACTCTCCCCCATTGTTGCATGCACACTAACGCCAAGTTTCCATCCTCCACCCACACCTAAGAGCTCTACCCCCATCCAAGCTACTGAGATAGGAAGAGGAAGAGCACTCCATCATCCATTATTCCAAGTTAGAGGAGGAGAGTGATAGAACTTGTTTACCAACTTGTATTATTGAGTTTGAGCTATAAAACCCTTAAACCTCTTCCCCATTGACTTAGGATGGATTTTGTATGTTTTCTAAACATTTTTATATAATAAAGTTCAAATCTTTAAAGTTTTATGAGGAGAAACACGAAAAAGAAGAAATAGAAGTTTAGAATCTGCCGATGAATTTTCGATATAAGTTTATGCATGTTTCGTGTTGTTTTACTTCCCCATTTGTTTTGAAAATTTTTATATAGAAACCTTGCTATGTTAACTATATGTATACAAAATTTCAGCTTATTCTAAGTTCGTTTAGTATTTTAAAAAAATATGTGAAATAGGCCTCGCAACTGTGAAAACCTAAATTTTTTGCATGTGCCCTTGTTTTTAGATAAATTACTGAGCTTGCTTCGACATGATTTACTTCTCCGTTTATGATGAAAATTTATATGTAGATACCTTACTATGTGAATTATAATACTGTAAAGTTTCGTCCATTTTTATAATGTTTGTGATTTTTGAAAAATACTTGAAGTTGACTGTTTGAAGTAAAAATCCTTGTAAATGGTGACACTTTGTATCCTCGGTTCATGTGGTTTTATAAGGTGTAATTTATGTTTAAAATTTTCTGGGAATATTAGGTTATATGTAGAGTAACCGTACCAAGTTTTAGGGAAAAATATGTTGTTTTGATATTTTTAATAAATCCTCCAAAAACGTTGCACGAATCTGAAATGCTTTCTAACGTAGCTGAACTAATTGTCTCCGTTCATAGGATTTTATTAATCGCCTTTGATTAAATTTTTACAGAACGTCATTTACTATGTATTTATAATATCTGTAAGTTTTCAACACCTTTAAACAAGTATAAGTATTTTTAAAGGATTTTACAAAATGACAGCCCTTACGATACCTGTTTTAAGCTCGGGATCATGTGAACGTATTTTCTCAATGCCCACTTTTCTCTCTCAAATAAACAAAAAACAAAATGGGGGTCCCAAAATAGGAGCCACAGATTCCCACAACTTTATCAGAATATCATCACAAAATATCGTTAATAACAACAAAAAATTCCAGTCACTAGATTCAATATAACCTCACATATTCTTTTCCATTTTAAATTCACATATTCAGTTTCCTATCAAGAACCTGAAATTCAATTCGAGATCGACCTCATGCTGCCGACCTACTGTGTTAATGTTTATTAACACTAACATTATTCACTCAATTTTTACATCAAACATATTAATTACATTAAATACATTATAAAATAACGCCACACGAAAAACATCAAACATATTATTAGTCACATCAAACTTATTTGGTCGAATATCCATGCTATATAAATTATTTATCAAACTTACTCGGCGAGCGCCGTGTGCCGTGGCCCGCCCCGCGCTGAGTGCCACGAGCGACACGGCCCCCCTCGCGCGCGCCACGGCGCTGTGCCATGAGTGCCATGAGCGCCATGGCACGGCTGTGAGGCTATCCCGGCGTGCGCCACGGCACGGCTGTGAGGTCATCCCGGCGCGCGCCATGTGCCGAGGCCCGCCCAGCTCTCGAATCGTCTAATAATATTGTGATATGTTAGGTGTATATGATATATGCCAATAAGAAATATACATAATGGTGATGGGAAGAATATTATTTCTCGTGTAAGGAGGAAAACCTTGAATAACTTCTGCCTCACTTAATATTTTTGACTCTTGTTTTTTTTAAATGATAGAAGACTTCAGTAGCTTTCTAAATTGATAAATTAGAGCTTCTAGTTATTTGTAAGGTGATATTTATGACCTTTCAAAATCTACTGATTTACATGCACAATCTGCCCTAAACTTGTTCATGAGAGTATTGTACTTTCTTTACTTTAAATTATGTTATGTGTTTATTTTGCATCATATTGTGATATGTTAGGTGTATATGATATATGTGACATAAATTCCTTGTATAATTATTTGATATAATTTTATTTTATGGATTGTATATATGAAAATTGTTAGGAGTTATTCCTTTAAGCATTTGAAATTAAATTATATACTCATATGTACTTAAGTTGTTAATAATCTTAAACTTGATTGTATATGTTTATATGATTTATATGTCCACGAGCATCATGCATATCACGAGCATTATTTACAAAATTTATGAAAAATATAGTTATATAATTAATGGCATAACTTATAAATATTTCTTATCAAAAACCCGGGAGTAGGAATAGAATATAGGGACGACTTGTACGATTAGCCTCCTAAGTTGAGACTTGTATTGTAGGTCCCGTTCAGGCCGATAAGTGACTCGTGCATTTGCCCGTTCAACTGATCCACAAGATTGAGGTGGGTTTTCTATTTACAGTACGATATTTTCGAGCTAGTGAGCTCCAAATGTTTTATTAAATGTGAATTTACATGCCAAATTTTTGTATTGCTCATGTGTATCCTAAATGTGACGGATCGATTTTACCGTACCCGTTGATTGGCTTTGCCAATGATAAAATTAACAATTATGCCTTGAGCCGGATCCGGCCAAGGTAGTGTACACGGAAAGTCCGGATCGGGTGAACTTGGCCAGGTTCCCCGGTCTTGGCGAAAGGGGATTATTCGCGAAAGACTTCGGTTTTTCCCGTCTAGTCGGAATGTGGAAACATGGTGAATTAGCAAGAAAGGTAACGAGCTCGATAAAATGTTATAATGTATGTTTTCATATGCGTAGGGTGGGATTTCATTTTTAAACGCCTTGCGGCATATGGATGGACATGTAGTATTCTTTTATAAATGTTTATGCTAGTTTTTCATGATAAAGGGGCAAGAAACCCACGGGGTACATTAGTACTCAGCCCAAAATTTCTTTCAAATGTTTTTCACAGGTTGAGAGGCAGGCGTAGGCGAGCTGGCGTTGGAGGTTGGTGTTGGCGAGGTTGTTCCCTCCTTCGAGCTAGTATTTCTTTTGATTCAAATGAACAAACCCCAAACTGTGCTAAGTTGAAGTTCCGCTATTTTTATTAAACTTTGTTGTGCCTTACATGGCTTGGACCTTACCTTATTTTGAACTTTGAAAATGCTTCGATCTTGTAAACTCTTAGTCTTTCTCAAGAATTACTTTATTTAAATAGATTATTTTCAATGTCTTCATACATTGGAAATGTAGTACTCATAGTGTCCTCGATCCTTATTGATATTATTTGCTTGGCCTATTTCATCATAATTTTTCATATTTATTTAAGTTAATATATTCGTCTCAACCCCGTCTTGGGGTCGTGACAATATGTATGTTGAATTGAATTAGTTAAAATTTATGGTGAAATAGGAAAATAAATTAGAATGAAAGTGATATATAGGATGGTTGTAGGTAAAAGTACACAGTAGTAAATATATCTATATATATATGTGGTTGTAAAAACAAAATGTACAAAGAAATTGGATGCCATATATGTTGTGTGTATATATGTATGCTCTCTTTTGAACCTTCTGCAAAAGCAGCTTAATTTACTACTACTACTCTAGCCTTCTGGAACAAAAAGAATAGTAATGGTTGGGGTACAAAAATTGAGGCGCGAGGTACAAGCTTTGCCTTCCACCACTCTCACCTTCTCCCTCTACATTTGCAGCAGCTCTTCTCACTATTTCCTCTTCTGTAACTCAAAATATTTAATCAATAAATAAAAATATGGGTAACTTCTTTCTTTGTTTCTTTGTTTATGTACCTATAAATACAACATGGATGACTAGCTAGAATGTGATGATCATCAAGATTCAAGTGTCTTCTGTGAAAACTCTGAATATGAAATCTCGGAAACGCCTCGAGTACTGTTTTGGATCGACAGCCGAGATCGAAGTGGGGTCGTACTGGAAGGATTTGTACGCATGCTCGAGCTTCTTGCTGATGTCGTAATCCTGCAGGATGTCGATTATGCCGAAGACGAGGATCACGTCGTAGTACTCCCCAGTCGGGTCCCCCACGAGCTGCGCTTCCCCTCCGGTTTTCCTCACCGTCAGCTCGGCTCGTGCAGGAATATCGGAACCTAATCTAACCAACGCAGACCTGCCACGATCGAGCGTTTCATCAGTACATGCACATGCAATAAATTTGAGGTGACGAGTTTAGAAAGTTTTGCAATGTGAGCATGGCTTACTTGCTGAGATCTGAAGTGGAGAATTGGGGAGCTGATCCGTTGCCTAGGAGATTTGTTGAGAGATGTAAGAGTAGTGATTCGATGAAATAGAGAAGAAACGAAGGAGGAGGGGAGAGCTATAATTGCAATTACCAACGGGAGTTCGAGCACCTGAAGTGTTGAGTGGCTCCCCTGAATTAGACATGTCTCTGAAGTGGATTCCGACCAGAAGACTGTAGTCCATGATCCTTTCTTGTTCCAGAAAGTCGCTGTCTCTGTCCACTTGGCTGCAGAAATCTCTGAACCAAGAATTGTGCAAACGGAATATGAAATTCAGATCAAGATCCTTGAGTGTGGTTGTTGGCTCGATCTCGGATTCGGGCTTGTCAGTTAAGCGGCCGTGGGAAGAGCCTTTCAAGTCGAACCGTCTGTGGATGGCGTACTCGGTGCAAAACAGGTTCCCCATTATGACAAACCTCACCTGATCATGATGAACTCACATTATGGCAACTCATGATGAAATGGAAACTCTGTGTGTATGTGTTTGTTCTTATTATTGTTACCTTCTTTTGTGCGGCGCCGGTTAACTTGACGCAGTGGAGGCCATAAAACTTGGTAACGAGCGTGTTTTCGAAGGCTCGGACGTGCTTATAATAAGCCGAAAGCATTCTGATAAGCACCTGCTAAAGAGTAGCTCTAAATTAGTCATAACAACCAAGAGGAAACAATGTGTGTATGAACTCTGAACTCACTTTTGCTTCTGATTTCTTCATGGTTTTGATCATGTACTTGTCGTCGTTGGTCAGATAAAAGAAGCTTCCACTTTTCCCGGGCGACGAGAGCTCCCGAAGGGCATCGTTCCCGCATATGGATATCATGTAATCAGCCGGGTCCACGTTAAATAGTTTCCGAAGCGCCCTGATACGAAACCATAGCAGTTGTATAACTAAGACAGACACATACATACATACAGCCTTGTCAACCGATGAGGCAGTACCTCCTCACCTGAAAACCAGTGGGCAGTAATCCTTCCATCTGAATTCACATGAGTTGTGAGGTGGAGTTTGTTTGGATCCTGAAGGGGGGAACTTTGTCCATACTTTCTCTCTCGGGTCGAACGCCGATGACTTTAGATCCAGCGATGTCGATGGAGCCGATTTCCCCACAGCGTGCCTGCACCAAACTCATCATTATACATACCCCTGCATCCCCTTTCTCTGTCAAGATTTTGCAAACAAACCATTATTCTATGTTCATTACCTTATCCCTAGCTGCAAGTTCAGCATCAGGTCATAATTCTTGTGCCCTTTTGATATGGTGTTTCCCTGCTTCTTGGTGGGCTTTATGATGATATGGGGTCTTGATACTGCCCGGGGCATATCCGAGTCTTCGGACCCCGGGGCCAATGCCGGGGACCCTTCCCCCAAATCCCTACTAGAATCAAAACCACTACTGCTCCCATCAAAACTATATTCAGAGCCTACACTACTAAGCCCTCCATCGACGGACCCGGGTCCGGCTCTCAGATTCTTCCCCGAGTTCTTGAGCAGATCCTCCCCGTCGCAAGGCCAGTTCAAGATCTTCTGAGAAGGGTACTCTGAGATTTCATCACCAGGACTGATCCTACAGTCACTCAAATTCTCCAAGTACACTTCCTGAGGGTCCCATTCAAAGCTACCTGAATGTGAACTAGAGGGATAGTAAGTCCCACTCTGCTGGGTCTGATCCTTACTCCACACACCTACATAGCAACTGTTGTCGACCCAACGAAACGTCCCGATCCCTCTAGGCAAGCCGGCATCCCAGCTGCCGTCGTATTTGTTGCCATTAGCCCACTCCATGATCCCATTCCCATGCATCCTGCCCCTCCTCCAATGCCCTTTGTACTTGTTCCCATTCATCCAGCTGTACTTCCCCTTCCCATCAGGCAAGCCGCGGCGCCAGTGGCCCTCGTACTTATCCCCGTTGGCGTACTCACACACCCCCTTCCCGTGCCTCAAGCTAGACAGCCACCCCCCATTGTACCTCTCGTTTGAGGAGCCTATGTATACGCCATCACCCTCCATTAAGCTGTTCTTGAAGTGGCCCTCGTAGGTGGCCCCCGAGGGCCACGTGAACTTCCCCCGACCCATCATCCAGCCACGGTACCACTCCCCCTCGTAGCTGCAACCGTCGGCCCACGAGCAGCAGCCGTGGCCGTGGGGCCAGTTATCCGACCACTGACCCGAGTAGGAGTCGTGGCTGGGGAACTCCTTGTCAATGTGGGCCAGCTGTTCTTCTTCGTGGTCGTGTAATTCGTCGTCGTCATCAACATGGGCAACTGACATTGCTGAGAATATGCTGTTAGCCCTCTTCCTCGCAGCGCCTCTTGATTTCTTCAATTTCGCTTCCCACACTTTAACAATGCCATTCAATCCGTTGTTCATTCTCTTTCCAAGATTCCCACTCTTTCTTCTTCCTCCTCCTCCTTCTTCTTCAATCTCCCTCACTCTTTATCTAATCTCTGCACCCCACCATTAAATGACCTCTCCAATCTCACCCCAGATCATATTTTCTTCGCCTCAAGAATGT
Source organism: Leonotis leonurus (assembly GCA_026898415.1). NCBI lineage: Eukaryota > Viridiplantae > Streptophyta > Magnoliopsida > Lamiales > Lamiaceae > Leonotis > Leonotis leonurus. The sequence goes on from JAPKLX010000017.1 coordinate 680,153, forward strand.
CAGCTCCAATAAAGTATCAACACCCATTTTCCCTGCAAACCCCAATAACACTACAAACAAATCCAACTTCCAACACGACGCCGCATTTGCGCTCGAATTTAGAGAATGGGATCATCAATGAACACCTTTACCCAAGAAAACAATGAACCCAGAATTTACAAAAACAAAAAAGTTAAGTCTTTCCTACTAATAATTCAATGAAAATGATTGGGGGCTGTCTCCTTCTGAATCTCTTTTTTCTTGAACATGGGTGTCGGAGATTTTTTCTAAAATTGACCAGAAAAACTAAAGACGAGAACAAATCATAAACAGACAGCCTTATTTTTTCTTTCTTTTACTCTTTTTTTAATTGCAAAAATTTATGTTTCGTCATTTCGTTTTTACTAAATAAAACTTGGATTCTTTTCAATCTATTCGACACCAAAGATTGAAGAAACGCATTTGTTCTTGTTTCCCGGAATTGGCTCCTAAATCTGCTTTCCAACCTAACAAATGGAAGGAAGCTAATGACACTGGTCGGTAACGCCATATATTCTTATTTTAGTTTCGATTTTCTTCTCCTTATTAACTAATAATTACATTAAATTGTCATTCACTTTGTAATAAAAACGATATCTATCAACACGACACCAAAATTCGCATGAAGTTGTTAATTTGTGCAAGAAGTATAGCATCACGTTATTTAATCATCATAGAAGCTTTACGTCGTAAGCAGTTAATACTCGCTCGGTTTTAGTAGGGGTGTATACGAGCCGAGCCGAGCCGAATACTAGCAAGCTCGAGCTCGGCTATGCTTGTCAATGGGTGGGTTTTACCCGGACCGGAACCGGAACCGGTCAAAACCCGCTCATTTTAAAATTATGGTTCTGGTTCCGGTTCCGGTTCCGGTTCTAGACCCGTACAAACCCGCTCATGATCGGTCCAGACCCGACCCGACCCGTAAGGTACGGTTCCGGTTCTAGTCCGGTCCGGCCCGATCATTTTTTTTCCAATTTTTTTTCTTCAATTTTTTTTATCTTAAAAAAAAATAATATTTTATAATATCTCGTGTTACATCCTTAATCGTAGACGGACACTCTATACGTCCTAATTCAATAATAAATGTATCGAAACAATAAACACATATAAGTCTTAAAATAATTATGGTATTTAAGTGATTTTTTAATAATTATTAAATAAAATAAGAGTGAAGTTTCATCATTAAATATTTTATATTTAATTAATTTATTTATAATCCGGATTCGTTTTAACGAATTGGTGACTAAAATAATTATATAAATAAAACATAGGGAGACCCATGGGTAACCATACCCAATAATACCCATGGGTATTCTCCCGGACCGGAACCATTAATATTTTATTTAACGGTCCGGGTCCGGGTCCGGGTTCGGATCCGATATTCAACGGTCCGGTTCCGGTTCTAGAACTGTATCTAATTTAACGGTTCCGGTCCGAATTTTACTCACCCATTGACAAGCCTAAGCTCGGCTCGTTAAGATTTGGATGGGCTCGAGCTCGGCTCGAAGCTCGGTTCGAGCTTTAAATTGAGCTCGAGCTCGGCTCGTAATTTTTATATGAAGCTCGAGTTCGGCTCGGCATGTATTCGTTTACCTGAGCTCGAGTTTGAGCTCGGATTTTGACTATTTTTGTTTTCAATTTTGAACTCAAGACAAAATAAATAGATATCTTTGTGCAACTAAAAATAAATATCAGTCATTGATCAATTGATCTAAGTATCAACCAAATAATAACAAATTTTATATTTTAAAGATAAAATATTCTAGATAATACATTTATTCAAATTATCTTTTAGTACCATTGATCTAATTCATATGACAATCAGTTTTTATATATTACATTTATCTAATTCATATGACAATCAGTTTTTATATATTAATGAATATTAAAGTTGCACCATTGAGTTATATATATTCTTTAAAAATTATTTATATATATAATATTAATTATATTTATAGTTATATATACAAGTTAGAAATTAGATATATTATTATGTGAGTAGTTATAATAAAAATAAATATCTTTGTACCAACTAAAAATAAATACGAACGATAGATCTAAGTATGAACCAAACAATAACAATAAAAAATATTTTAGATAATACATGTACTCAAATTATCTTTTAATATATGCTATTGATATATACTATTGATTGATCTAAAATTCTAAATGATATAACTATCTTTTAGAAATGACTTGTAGTTAAGTAGTTGTCTACTTATTTTTGAAATATTATAAATTATTTATTTTATACAATATTTGTAATATTTCTTCTATACATAAAAATACATAATTATATTAAAAAATTAGATATAATATAATTTTTTTTCATAAATTTGTTATATTCTATAATATATATGAAAATACATATTAATACGTTTGATATAAATAACGAATCGTATATCACAATTTCGGTGTACTTCAAATTATTTGGTTGTTCGAATCAAGTTTTAAATATATTTCCAATATTTTTTGTATTCATATTCAGTTTATAAATTTGCATTATAAAATATATTATATTTGATTTAAATAACTTAATATATCGTTCTATTAAAATATTCTTATGATACATTTAATTAGAATGGTAACTATATATTTATAGTTATATTTGTATTGTTTATATAATATTATTATGTTATAAACTTAGATATATATGTATTAGATATGAACATGTGATTTAGGCAACTTATTTTTTCTTATAATATATAAATTACATTCATAAAATTGAATTATAATATATATTAAAGTTTGGTTGAAATAACTCATCAAACAAATCATGTTGTCATAATAATTTTTAAAAATACAGTATTACGTTTATAATACTAATTGTACCCATAAATATTGCAATATATTTATATAATATTATAAATTATTCAATTTATGAATCAACATTATCATACACCTACAAGTTTGATTTAAATAACTTGATATAAAGTTTGTAATCAATAATTTAGATGTAGTTTATAGTCATATGCTCATAATAAGTCACGTGTAATTTATTTTTTTAATTATGATTATTATTAACCAATTTTATGCTTATGTCAATAAACACAAAATTTGTAATTTATCATTGATTAAATAATCATAATTTTTTTGAATAAATAATAATATTGCGAACATGTTCACGAACCTGTTCACGAACACGTACGCGAACATATTATCAAACGTGTTCGCGAACATGTTCGCGAGCTGGCTCGTTTAGAATCGAACCAAACATGTTCGCGAGCTCGCGAGCCGAACTTCAGTAAGCTCGAGCTCGGCTCGAAAATCTAAACGAGCTCGATTTGAGGCTCGAGCTCGGCTCGTTTAGAAAACGAACGAATTTCGAGCCAAACGCCGAATAGTTCACGAGCGGCTTGGTTTGTTTACACCCCTAGGTTTTAGATGTAATTTTCAAATCAATTATATTTTAATATTTAATAATATATTTTTTTAAATAGATTACATTAACATTAAATTACATGACCGCGTTACGGAGGATTCGAACCCGAGACCTATTATCTTAGACATTAACCTCACTATCAACACACGCACGCCATAATAACACTTTTTTTATAAGTTTCAATCTTCACTACCATTTAAATCAACCACTAACACTTTTTTTTATAAGTTTCAATCTTCACTACCATTTAAATCAACCACTACCTCCACCTGCGTGCCACTAATGTGACCACCTTTCTTAACACTTAATATAACATTTTTATCATTCAAATCAACTATATTTTATTAAAACACGCATCAGATCAAATGATGCATGTTTTTCTAAAAGGGATGAAATATAACAGTTCTACAATTTGCCAAAAATAAATATACATATATATATTATTTAATTACTAGAAATTGAGGAATACTATTCTTAACATGGGCACTCCTCATTACTACTTCCATTTCAAGATATTTTATGTATATTTTCTTTTATTCAATTAATCATACTTATATATTTATGGGGAAAGCATTAATAGGATATTCTGAACACTTTTTCATCAGTCATATTGTACATTTGGATTATTTAAATCTACTCATTATTATTAAAAAAGCTAATATAAATTAATTCCAATTTGATTTAGATACATGTGAGTGTATTTTACATTAATATCTAATTTATTTGATTTTCCAAAAAGGGAGAAGAAGATCCATAAATTAGTGTGTGGAGATTTCATTAACAAAATTACATTATTAGATTTCGTTAACAAATTAGATTTCATTAATAGAAAAAATGAAAAGGAAAAGGAGTGTGATTGTGAGTGACAGTTGGGCCCAATTAAAAGCAAGAGATTTAGGAAATGGGATTGCTTTGTTTTGAACGAGGATAAAATATTATTAAAGATCCCAGATTCTGTCACAATCACTGTAAAAATACAAAGATTGATTTGCTGACATTCTGTCACTATTTTTCTTCTTCAAGAATCAATAGTATTAAAGGCAAATTCATCTATTCACTGACCCTTTTCTCCCACTCTTCTTCTTCTTATTGTTATTATTCTGTTTTATGTCATATTTCACTTGCTATTCTTCTTCCTCTTCTTTCTCCATCACATCACAGGTCAGTTCACACACCATTTCTTTTTCTTTCTTTTTTTGTTTTGTTTTGTTTTGTCTTTCTTCCCTATGCCCCTTTTATGTTTATGGATCACTCCCTCTATTACCGAAACATTTTTGACAGTTATACGAAATTTGGAGATATGGGTAGTGAGTGTTCATTTCTTTGAATTTCTGTTCTTCATTTGATGACTTGAAATAGCATGATTTTGGTGGCATCTTGATTTATTTTTAAAACTCTGTCTTCAAAGAATTTTGATTTCCAGGGGATTTGTTTTTTTTGAGAAGCTTCTTAAAAGGGATAATCTTTTGGGAAAGAAAAGATAACACAAACTGCATGACTTTATATATTTTCATGAGTTTCATATTCAAATTTCAAGTATGATTTAGCCAATGCTTTCTGAGTTCTTGCAATGTTGGAGTTCCTAGATTGCTTTGCACTTTGAATTCATATTGCTATATATTATATCCTTCTCACTCACTCTGCAATGGAGTTACTATGAATTCATATTGCCATGCATCAAAAATGCCTTTGCTTCTTTCTTGAATTGAACCAAAAGAAAAGCAACCTTTTTTCTGCATTTATCTTCTTTCATTGTCTATTAAGGTTGTTCGCATGTTGAGATAATTAGTCACTACTCTGTTGCAATAATTAGTAGTTTCATGTGTAAACTCTAGTAACACAAAGCAATTCTTGCAGGTGCAAACACACAACTTCATGCATTGAGTGGTAAAATCTTGAAGTATGAGGCAATCTGTAGTATTGTTGATGGCACTCTTGTGTGTTAGTGTTCTCGTCTTGACATCTATGATCGTCCGTCACCACAGAATCGGGCCTTCTCAAGAAGGCCCGATTCGGGTGGATCCCTTGGTTGAGATGCCGGAGCATGTGAAAACCATCCCAAGGGATCGAGGACGGCCTTTTCATGTCGCTGTAACATCCTCCGAAATGCCTTACAGCAAGTGGCAATGCCGTATAATGTACTATTGGTACAGGAAGAAGAAGGACTTGCCCGATTCAAGCATGGGAGGATTCACAAGAATCCTTCACTCGGGCAGTCCCGACAACCTCATGGATGAGATCCCGACCTTCGTGGTTAACCCTCTTCCCCGAGGCTTGGATAGGGTGAGATTGAGACAACAACCTTATTACCCTCTTGAATTCTGCTTAGTAATTATAGCTTTGATTGAATCTGTCCAAAACCATCGTGTCGTATGCAGGGCTACGTCGTCTTGAATAGACCTTGGGCTTTCGTGCAGTGGCTGGAGAAGGCTAAGATCAAAGAAGAGTGAGTTCAAGGTACTACAACTAGTGTCTTTCGTGTTCGTTGAGCTTGAGAATCCTCATTCTCTTCTGCTTCTGCTGCTGCTGCAGATATATACTGATGGCTGAACCTGATCACATATTTCTAAAACCACTGCCTAATTTGGTTTATGAAGAGTACCCTGTTGCATTCCCCTTCTTCTACATCAAGCCTTTGAAGCACGAGAGAATCGTTCGCAAATACTTCCCTAACGAGTTGGGTCCGGTATCGAACATCGACCCCATTGGAAACTCTCCAGTGATAATCAAGAAGGTGCATACTCTATGATGCTCTCTTTGTTTCAAGAATGTGGATTCTTGATTTGCTCATGAATTGATCAACACAGGACTTGTTAAAGACAATTGCACCTACATGGATGAATGTCTCCATGAGGATGAAAAATGATCCGGAGACAGATACTACGTTCGGATGGGTGCTGGAAATGTAAGCATAACTTCAAACACACAACCTTCGGATTCAGCATCGTTTCTAAACCTTTGTGTCGTTTACTCGTTGAAAACGAATTAGGTATGGGTATGCCGTGGCCTCTGCTCTTCATGGTGTGCAGCATATTCTTCGAAAAGACTTCATGCTGCAGGTTTTGTTTCTCAACCAGAGGCATATACTCCCTCCATCCCATTATTACCGGCATTACATTATTCTGACCTAAAACACTCACAGTTTTGTTCAAAGCACGCCAGTTTCGGACAGAGGGAGTATATACCATTACAACAACATTTTCTCATTGTTAGAGTTCAAAATGAATGCTGATTTTAACATTTTCAGCCCCCTTGGGATTTGGAAACTAGGAACAAGTTCATTCTGCACTATACTTATGCCTGTGACTACACCTTGAAGGTATAGTAGAGCACCTCACTTTATATTTCTTGGTATGCAACAATAGGTTTCTCATGATATTCAACGATTTCTTGAAGGGAGAACTAATTTACGGTGGAGTTGGAGACTGGCGGTTCGATAAACGAACCTATCTTGATGCGCCTCCGCCTCGGAATCTGTCATTGCCTCCTCCTGGTGTCCCAGAAAGTGTGGTATATATGCCACCATGCATGATATAATTTTTTATTACTTGCTTGCTTGAGTCTAATGCTTTACATAACAAGCTATATATGGTTTTCTTGTGTAATGTTCTTGCTGTTCCGACGTCGGATGAAACGTGCTCGTCGTCTCTGCAGGTCACGCTCGTTCGATTGTTGAACGAGGCTACCGATAACCTTCCGAATTGGGAAAGGATAGAAGAGGTTACTACAACTGCAGATTCTAGTATTGGATGAGATTCAGACATGTTTTTGGATGGTACACAATGATAATGTAGAGGCTCACTATAAGAATCTTGATCATATGTGTTAAGGCTAATAAAGAGATACTTTAGCAAGCAAATTGGCTAAATTTTTTCTTAGTAAATATGAAATATAGCACATTTGTGATTTCATATATTCATGGTATGGCTATTTCATTTGTGAAGTGAACAAATTATTTCATGAAAATAGTATATAATGTGTGGGGTTCATATCCCACATTTTTTTCATCAATTTAAATCTTTTATACATTAGTTTAATTTTTATTAAATATTAAGGTTTTGTTTCACTAATTAGAATATATATAATTATTTCATTATTTAAAGTTGATAAATTAAATAATTGGTGTGTATAATTGTAATTTTAAAATTTCAAATAAATATTAATTGTGATTCATTATTTATAATAAAAAATGTATTTTTAATAACTCGTACTCTCTCCCTCCCACTACACGTTGTATTATTATAATACACTCAATTCAATATATATATAATATTTCATGATTAGTGGGATGGTGAGAGTATTAAATAAAAAACTAAAAAATAGAATTAAAATAATTTTAATCAATTTGTCAATATATCATGCAGTTAAGTTGTGTTTAACCTAACTCATCATCACCAAAAATCTTCCCACAATCACACAGAAGGCAATCCACATCTAAAAATATACCTATAAAAAGGAAAGAGTTGATCAAGCAAAGAAATGAAAATTACTTAAAACCGTACAAACATGAAGTCTCCCTTTTTAATTCTTTTTTCACTAGCCACTTTGTTTCTTTCACAAGCCAAAGAAGGTCAATCCCTACTACTCTCCTCTCCAAACTTCCATGGCCACTCAACCCTAGAAATCATGCATGCAGACCACCCAACCTCCCCATTGACCTCAAAGCCACCTCTCTCATGGGAGCAAAGGCTGCTCCGAGTGCACTCCCACGACACGTGGAGGCACCAATTCCTATCGGGTCCCGCCGTGCCCCTGGCCTCCGGGACCTCGCTCATTCAACGGCCCACGTACATCGTTCGGGCTATGATTGGAACCCCTGAAAGGTCCTTTCTCATGGCTATGGACACCGGCAACGACATGGCCTGGGTCCCGTGTCGGGGATGCATCGGTTGCACCTCCGCCACCACTTTCGACCCCATCGCCTCCTCCACCTTCGAGGCCCTCCCCTGCTCGGTCCCACAATGTCATCAGGTGATAAATAATACAGTTAGACTATGTTTGGTATCTAAAATACGATACTCATCTCATGATAAATACTCGATATAGTTTTATAATTAATTTATTTATTTAGGTACCTAAGTCGAGATGCGGAGGTGACGTCTGCGTTTTTAACATGTCGTACGGCGGGTCTTCATTTGAGGCCAGCGTGGTGCGGGACACCCTATCCCTCGCCTCCGACACCATCGCCGGCTACACGTTCGGCTGCATTTTGCACGCCGTGGGTAGCTCGTTGCCGCCGCAGGGATTATTGGGCCTGGGCCGAGGTCCATTATCCTTATTGTCTCAAACTAATGGGTTCTTCCAATCAACCTTCTCCTATTGTTTGCCCAATTTCAGATCAGCCAACTTCAGTGGAACACTCCGATTGGGCGCCAAAAATCAACCTAGTGACGTCACCTGCACGCCATTGCTGAGGAATCCCAGAAGATCTTCCCTCTATTACGTTAATCTGATGGGGATTAGCGTCGGTAATCGATTGCTCGACATTCCTTCTTCCGCTTTTGCTCTCGATCCTAACACCGGCGGCGGCACCATCATCGATTCTGGTAAATTTTGAATTTGCAGATCTGAAATTGGAGCGATTTCGATTTTTGAGGTATGGATTGGGATTGAGTTGCTAGGGGTTCTGATTTGTGGAATGGCAGGGACTACGTTCACGAGGCTGGTGGAGGCGGCGTACGCGGCAGTGAGAGCGGAGGTGCGGAGACGGATGGGGATCGCGGTGGCGACGTCGATGGGGGGATTCGACACGTGCTACGACAGCGGTGCGGCGGTGGCAGCGGCGGTGAGGAGCATAACGCTGATGTTCGACGGGATGAGCATGACGCTACCTCCGGAGAACTTCCTGATCGGAAGCGGCTCCGGCGAGACAGTGTGCCTGGCGATGGCGGCGTCGCCGGGGAACTTGAACTCGGTGGTGAATATTATAGCTGGATTCCAGCAGCAGAACCACCGCATCCTCATAAACCGTCCCTCCTCCACCCTCTGCGTTGCCCGTGAGTCCTGCACCTAGCTTTAAATTCATCTCTTAATTAGAGATTTCAATTCATGCTCACTCTTCTTCTTCTTCTTCTTCTTACAATATATAAAATTAAGAATTCATTAACACCCATGAATTTATCTTCACGCATCAACGAGTGGAATTAATATAATTAACAATAAGAATAGCATTCTTGATTTTTTTTTCATACTTAAAAATAGTAAACTACTCTCATAACTCATAAGCTTGTTTTCTACTGCATGGAACTGCTCACTAATGGCAGATAAGCATTCTTTGTTTCAGACATTCACAAACAAATTAAAGACAAATTTATTACAGCACATCAATATAAAAGTAATACTTTTCCAATGGCCAACCCCATGAGTGCAAGTGTGGAATCACATATATAAAGGGAACTTAAAACATGACTTGCATTGTATCCCATATTTGTACAATACTCGAGTGCTAAATCCATTAGACTAAAAACTCAATTATAGCAAAGATTAAAATATTTAATCAACTTGAGCCTTTTTAGATATTTAGATCGAATCTTGAAACCAATGGAGTTTATCATTTTGTTAGTGGGAGGCCCACATCCACGCGAGGCACACAGCCTAAAAGTTTACATATCTTTTCCTTAAAGAAAAGGCATTCATTAATCAAAACATTATACTATTATTAGTATTGTACATAACCTATACTTTATAGTTTATACTGTAAATAGGCCACACTCTACAGTCCATTCCTCTCCTCTACCAACACACACACTTCACTCAGTCGACATCCTCAATTTCACCTATAAATAGGCCACACTCACTAAAACCAAACCATCCCATTCTCACAGTCACAACCATGGCTTCCCTTACCCTCCTCTTCCCACTAGTTTCCCTCCTCATGTCACTCTCCCACCACCCCACCTCCGCCGCGAGCTGCGGCGGCGCCGACTACGGCTCCACCCTTCAAGTGTTCCACGTGAACAGCCACTGTTCCCCACTCCGCCCCAAAACCCCCCTCTCATGGGAGGACTCCGTGCTCCAGATGCAGGCGAGCGATGCCACGCGCCTCCAGTTCCTCTCCAGCCTCGTCGCCGGAAAATCCGTCGTGCCGGTGGCCTCCGGCAGGGCTGTGACGCAGAACCCCACCTACATTGTGAGGCTGAAGATCGGAACGCCGCCGCAGCAGCTCCTCGCCGCCCTCGACACCAGCAACGACGCCGCGTGGATCCCCTGCGCCGCCTGCCTCGGCTGCTCATCCGCTACCTTCAAGCCCGCCAAGTCCGCCACCTTCAAGCCCCTCCGCTGCGGCTCCCCCCAATGCGCCCAGGTACTTATTCATGACGCGCCGCCTCTTGTCGCGTGGGAGCGAATATTATTAAGTACTTACTCTTTTCACCTGCTCTCATTCTTGTCACCTTCTCCACTTCTGGTGTGTCCCTCGTGAACTACATTTATTTTATTTTATTTCAAAATTTGTTTATGGTCAAAAAATTGTTAAATATAGAAACTTTACACTATTTTTTGACATAAGTTCAAAAAAGATTCTTGAATAACATTTCATGGCACACCTCCAAAAAAACATCTATGTCATAAGTGATCGTATGGCTTTGATAAAATTTTATTATGTATATAAACAATATTGTATGCATTCATGTAGTACTTACTTCATCTACAAAAATAAAAATAATTTACTTTTTGATAATTTTAATAATTTATTTTTATTTTAATAAAATATGCCGTTAAGTAAAGTTTGATTTTAATTGATATATTACTTTCGATTAATTTATGTGTAATTAATGGTGTTTGGAAATTAATTTTTTGGACGAAGAAAGTATATACTGAAGAAATTAACTTGAGTCAAAAAAAAAAGTTATTAACGAGGTTCATATGAATTAATTAAATTTTCTTATTAATTTAAAAATTAAGTGACTCCGTTCATCATTAGTAATTTCTATTTATTTTTGGTTGTTTTTAATAGTGATTTATTTTTTAAAATAGCAAAATAAATCTCTTTAAAAGCTATTGACCTTATTATATAGTATTAAAGTTAAAATGCAATAATTCATAGAGATTAAAACATCATATTTTCAATCTAAACATAAATTTTAATTTTAAATGAAATTGAATTTAGGTGCCTAACCCGAGCTGCGGCGGAGCCTCGTGCGGGTTCAACGTAACATACGGCAGCTCCTCCATCGCCGCGACTCTAGTAAAAGACAATATTACCCTTGCCACCGACTCCATTCGCCACTACACGTTCGGGTGCGTGGCGAAAACGACCGGATCGTCGTTCCCGGCCCAAGGTTTACTGGGCTTGGGCCGAGGCCCATTATCGCTAATGAGCCAGAGCACCAGCCTCTACCAGTCCACCTTCTCCTACTGCCTCCCCAGCTACAAATCCCTTAACTATGGCGGATCCTTGCGTTTAGGCCCCAAAGGCCAACCTATAACAATCAAAACCACTCAACTCTTAAGGAATCCCAGGCGATCCTCTCTCTATTATGTGAATCTCTTAGCAATCAGGGTTGGGAGGAGAGTCGTCGCCATCCCTCCCTCCGCTTTCGCCTTCGATCCGAGCACCGGCGCCGGCACAGTCTTCGATTCCGGTAATTTCCACCTCAGATCTCACCGCGATTGATTTGTTTCTTCTTCTAATTTTGGAATTTTGATCTGATCAGGAACGGTGTTCACAACTCTGGTGAGGCCAGCGTACGAGGCGGTGAGGAACGAGGTGCGGCGACGGATGCGCGGCGCCGCCGTGACGACGCTGGGCGGGTTCGACACGTGCTACGCCGCGGCGCCGATCGCGGTGCCGACAATCACGTTCATGTTCTCCGGTATGAACGTGACCCTGCCGCAGGAGAACTTCATCATAAGAAGCAGCGCCGGAACCACCGCCTGCCTGGCGATGGCGGCGGCGCCGGCGGGGGGGCACGTCAACTCGGCGCTCAACGTTATCGCGAGCTTCCAGCAGCAGAACCACCGCATCCTCATCGATGTCCCCCGTTCCAAGCTCGGGGTGGCGCGTGAGGCGTGCAGTTGATCCAATTCCATTTCCGAATCTGTGTTTTTTTTCCCTGTTTGAGTGAGATTTGAATTCGGTGACGACAGTCAACACTAAGCTGAAATGGGAAACTTTCGAGAAGGGGTCGTTACTACTATTCACTGTTTAGGTATTTACTATTTATATCTATTGTTTACTAAAATTAACGGAATTTGGTTTGTACTTATTTAATTCTAGTGTGAATTTGGTTGTGGTCTGTAGTTTAATATTAATTTTACTATTTTAGTACCAATGCCATTTCGTTTATAACTACTACTAGTATATGAAAATTGGATTCTAAAAACATATGTTTTTCTTTTTCTACACTAGCACAAAATACTATTTTTCTTATTCACTCTATCTCATGCCCGCTTAAGTAATGTTTTTTGTTCGATCCATATAATATATTAAATATATATATATATTGGAGTCATCACCTTAATTCAATACTTACGTGGCATCCCCAAAGTCTATCAGCAAAAATTAATAGATTATATATAACAATTTAATTAATATAATTTAATTATATTTTATATAGTAATCAATCATTATTGTAATTTTATTTAATTAATTATTCAGTCAACAATAAATATAATTCAATAATTTAGAAAGAATTTATAGTATTTATAATTAAATATATAATTTAATTTTATTTAATTATTATTTCATTAATATTTTTATTAAAAATTCAGTGAAATAAAATAGAATTTACCGAATAAAATCTATAATATAAAATATTCACCAATACATATATTTTAATAGATAAACATATAATATTTTTATCAAACAAATATTTTATTAATATTAAATATATAATATTTCTAAATAATTTATACTTTTTAAAATTTTCATTAGTTAATTTTTTCTATCGATTTTAATCAATCTCATATTTCATAGCTTAAGTTTCACATATATTTTTTCATGATATTACGTTAACAGAAAAATTTAAGTATAAATAAATAATATTACAAACTTAGTGAACTTCATCATACATTGAAAATTTGGTGAATTTTATCAATAGAAGAACAATATAAAAATAACAATTATGAGTTTAATTTTCAAACCCGTCATTCGCGGATACCTGCCACTTGTGTGTATTCATTAGTTTTGAAATATATAATTTAAATTTTAAGAAAGATTATATATAATTTAGGCAATAATATACATATAATTTACAGAAAAAAATATGATTGGTATTAGGTAGGTGAACGAGTACTTAAAAGACATGTTGGTGAATATTTTACGGGTATATCTCGCATAATTTATGCGGGCAAGAATAATAATTATCCATATCAATATACACAAACTAAAATAATAGTGTATATGAGTATGGATAGCCATTATCATGTCTAATTTTGACTCACCAATGAGATAAGTTTTCATACATATAACATTAATTATTTGATTATTAAATAAATATTTTTCCAAATAAAAAGTATTTATTTGAGTTGGTTAACTATTTGATTTTTATCAAACAAATAAAGAGTCAATTTTTAAAATTATTTTTTTAATTACGACATAAAGTGATATATTATATACGAATAAATTTTACACGAGATAAGTCTTCATGTAACAATTATACTTTGCAACTTATATAATTTTTCAAGTAGCATGAATTTGCAATTATTTTAATAAAATATAATGTAATGTAATTTTTTACCAATACATTAGGATAAATTACTTATTAATTTATATTACTTTTAAACAAATTATTGTATTTTTAATAATAATTTTTTATGATTCATCAATATATTATTTAATATTTATATTTATAAATCATAATGTTAAATAATTTCCCATCGATTTTCGACGCTTATACACTATTAATAAATAAATTTGTGGGCGCTTTTTTAGAGCAAAATTTGGTTGATAAAAAGTCGTTCCTCGAATAAGACTATACAAGGAAATTTGTAGTGTTCCCTAAGGAAAAATAGTAGGTGTATCATGATCATATGCGCATGGTTTAGTGCATCAATTCCTTTTCATTGTTGCACGATATTTTTTTAAGTATGTATTGGAGTGGTGTCGCATGCTCTACTTACTTTTATTTTATCATTATTTAATCTTTTAATATTAATTCAGACCACATTAAATAGCATTCGTGTTAATAACACGAAATCAGTAATAGTGTTAACGAGTTCAACGATTCAAAATTCACTTCTTTTTTCTTTTGAGTCTTATTATAATTTAATTTAATGTAATCTAATTTTAAAAAACAAAAGATAGTGATATTTTTGTTTCTTTTTTTTTTATCTTTGCATTTATATCTAATGGTCCGGAACGTAATTGTAGACGTGAAGAATATAATACATAAAATATAAAAGATTTTTGGTGAATTTTCAAATTCTTTGACTTTTATCCATTCACAATTTAAAGAAAAATAGATAAAGAAATAAAGTAATTAACACAAACTGAAAAGAGATGAATTCGAGTTAAAATAATTAGGCATCATAATTCCTATTAGCTAGACAAGTATATTGAATTTGGGCTGAACAAATTTAGTCCACATCATGTAGTTTTCAGTGAGCCGTTAATCAAATCTCGGCCCATTGGGCCTTGCTTTCAACCTTTTCTTTTTATTTTCCTTTTTGAAATTGAAGAAAAGAAGAGCTTAGTACATAAGTGTGAGGTAAAACACGAGAGATGAATCAAAACAAAACAACAAGAAGAGTTTCACAATAAAAGCCTAACCAATAAAAGACGCTACTTTTCATCTTTGCCAAAGACACTCATAAATGAAGCAATGAAAGAGAGAGAATTCAATATTAGATAGCAAAAGTGACTTTTGAGTGAAAACATAATCCCCTCCATAGACGAAAAGAGGGGGAAAAAGGTGCAAGAAAGATTGAAAAAGGGTAGCTACATAAGCTGAGGAGATGGGCAAGTTTCCCTATGAGTTATGGGTTAAAAAGGAAGTTAATGGGTGGAGGTGGAGGTGGTGACAGCCCCACGTGAATGGCGGCCACCACCACCACCACCTATGATTCATAGGTGGATGTCATGGTTGGCTTCCTATCAACGCTAACTGCCAAAATCGCCAAACTCACACTCTCACAATCTACACTGCATACTCACAAAAAGATGACACTCTTAAGCACATTATAGAAGTGGGAACTAAAGTTGGATTACTAAACTATCATTACTTCATTTGACTACACCACCTAATCTTGCGTGCTCTCTTCTCTTATTGGGAGTTATTGCCCACCACCACTTACCCCAAATCCCCTTTCAGTTTTTTAATTAAAGATTTTCTTCTCTTTATCATGGGTTTGGGTTTGTGAATTCGTGAGTGTGAGAATCAAATCTAGGACCTCCATTTCTTTTCTTCAAGTGGTTTAATTTTGGGGTTTGAATTTCCTTTGTATTTCGAGGAGGGCAGAGTCAAGAATACTACACATCTATTGGCATTTTCATCCTCCACTATTCTTTTAGTATCATTTACAAATAGAATCCAATACTTCTTGATCATGAAAGAATACTATTTTCTTTAATTTGGGATTTGGATTCTTGAAGGTATATTAGTAGAGATACTTCTCTTTTGATTTTTTTTCTTTGGGGGGAATTAATCAAGAATATGATCATATAATAACATAACTAGAAAGATTTGATTTTTTTTGAACTAAATTAAAGTTAGAGGTCAAATTTCTTCGAGCTTGAAGTGAAGTGTGTGAGTAGATAGTTTTATGAATTAAACAAATTTTAAGTTCACTAACATGTAATCATTCAAATAATCAATAATATCATGTAATGATCGCTAGTAAAATGACAAATAAGAGATAACTCTAGTCATTATTTTACCCCTACACCTTTTGCTTTAGCTTTAAAATACTCCTTCTGTCCCCCAATAAGTGTCCCCAAACATAAAAACTCACGTACCAATACAATTAATAATTTTCACTATTTACCCCTAATTATTACTCCCTCCGTCCCATTAAATTAGACTCATTTGAAAAGTAGATGAGTGTATTATTTTAATACAAATGGGTCTAATTTAGTGGGACAGAGGGAGTACATTGAAACTATAAAAAGCAAAAAATATTCAAATGATTACAAGGGCAAAATAGGAACTTTAATACTATTTTACTTTTGAAAATTGAAATGAGACACTTATTAGGGGATAATTTTTTTTTTCTTATGGGACACTTGTTAGGGGACGGACTAATTCATTCTTTTCTTTGTCGCCCTTTTCTTGAAAATTGTTACTACTACTATTAACAATGTATTTATGCATGAAATGAAATGCTAGTGGCTACATTACCCTTGTCTCTCCATCTCTAATAATCCTCTGACATCTTTTTCTCGCTCTAACCTAAATGGTAGTGCCCCTCTCCCTTTCTGCCTCTGTTACCACTATATTTTTAACCTTTTTTTAAACCCTCAAATTTTTTGATGTTAGCAGCAAAACATTAAACACTGTATCTGCAACTAATTATGAGAAAGGGAGATGGAGAGAGATCAGCCGACACCTAAACAACAAGAAATTAACACTAAGGAGATCGGATTTACGGACTCGCCGAGAAGTGTTGCAGCGGCGGCGGCGAACGATCGGCTGAAGAGAGACGAGTGGAGCGAAGGAGCCGTGTCGAGTCTGCTCGAAGCCTACGAGGCGAAATGGACGCTCCGGAATCGGGCGAAGCTCAAGGGGCAGGATTGGGAGGAGGTGGCCAGACATGTGTCGGCACGCGCAGGCGCCTCCAAATCGGCGAAGACGCAGACGCAGTGTAAGAATAAGATCGAGTCGATGAAGAAGCGGTACAGATCGGAGTCTGCGGCGGCGGCCGAAGCCTCGTCGTGGCCGCTCTATCCTCGCCTCGATCTACTTCTCCGCGGGAACGGAATTGGAGTTGTTACTGCTGCTGCTAATACTGCTGCTGTTGCTCTTGCTGTTGTTTCTAACCCTCCTCCCGTGGCGGTGGTGGCGGATTTGCCATCCGAGCAACCGATTCCGCTGCCGCCGCCGCCGGTGGCGGCGGTTTTGGATTGTGGCGGACGAAACTCGCACGGTTCGGACGGTGGCGATCGGGCGGGTAAGGTGAGTATCACAATGAGGTCGATTCTGAATAATCTCGCTGGTGTTTATTAGGATGAATTCTGAATGCAATTTGATTTGATTCGATTAGGAAGGAGGAGGAGACGGCGGGAAATTGAGCAAGGAAGGATCGGAGAAAAATCCAATCGACGAAACAGAGAGCAGCACGGCGGAGATGGATCTGGAGAAGCTGAAGAAGAGGAACAAGGGCGTGATCAGGAAGGAGAAGGCAAAGCGCGGTAGGGAAGAGTATTGGGAGTTAGGGGAGAGCATAAGGTGGGTGGCGGAGGTGGTGGTGAGATCGGAGCAGGCGCGGATGGAGACGATGAGAGAGATAGAGAGAATGAGAGCTGAAGCAGAGGCGAAGCGAGGGGAACTGGACCTCAAGAGAACAGAGATCATTGCCAATACTCAACTCCAAATCGCCAAGCTTTTCGCTAGAGGAGGGTCCGTACAATAATGGCAGAACCCTATCTACCTTCATCTTCATATTCGCTTAGATATAATTATATTCAGTATAATATAATTTATGGGATAAGAAAAAAATATCTCACCATTATCAAATGAATATAATAATATTATTATTACATATATTGCAACTGATTTCGACTCCAAATATGTTTATTTTTGGTATGATCGCCAGTCTTTTTCGGACTACTATGAAATTTTGGATTTGAAAAACTTATGTCAATCATTAATGAGATGAATCAATGATTATGCACTTTTGATTCATAATTTACACATTTTTTCATTTCATTAATTAATCACTAACTATTTTTTTCTATTATTTTTCTCACAGCAACAAATTTCGATTAGTTGTGATGAAATTGATATATTTATTAATCAGATCCAAATTTTATAATAAAAATACTTTTTTAAAAATATTTGGATTTTTATAGGTAATTAACCCATCTTATTTGTAAATGTTACTAGTTTATTTATTAAGTAGCAATATTAATTGTTGAGACTCATATCAAACTAGTCAATAATGGTTAAAATATTCGAATGTTAATTGTTGAGACTTATTTGATTTACCTTTTATTACCATATAATTAAGCATGTGTAAGAACCATTATAGTCCTAATGGTTAAAATAGTCCAATGTGTGTTTTATTGGAGAAGTATATATTGAATGTTGAATGTTGAATTGAGACAAAGAAATGAAAAAATACTCACCAACTTGGACAAAAACCCCACAACACAACTCTTAATCTATCACAATAATCAATTAATTACACATGATTAACTAATTAATTAATTAATAAAGCTTAAGCACTTGCAATGAAAGACGGTTTATATAGAAGCGAATCACATGAAGAAGCTCTGAATCTCCCATCAATGGAAGCCGTGAAGCGAAGAACGGTGAGAAACCTAGTCTCCAAGCTCACCTCCGTATCGGAGCAGACGCGCACGGATGCAATCTGCGAGCTCCGCCTCCTCTCGAAAAACGACGCCGACAGCCGCCCAATCATCGCCGACGCGGTGCCGCTGATCGCGGAGTCGCTCTACTCCGCAGCCGCGGTCCTGCAGGAGAATGCCACCGCCACACTGCTCAACATCTCCATCTCCTCCAAGGATCGCCTCATCTCGTCGCACGGCGTCCTCGATGCGCTCTCGCACGCGCTCCGCCACCCGGCGACGCCGTTCGCGGCGCAGTGCGCCGCCGCGACGATCGTCAGCCTGGTGAGCGTGGAGTCGTTCCGCCCCATTGTCGGGCACAAGCGCGACATCGTGTTCGGTCTGGTGGAGATCGTGCGCGGCAAGGGCTCCGCGGCGCGGTCAATCAGGGACGCGCTGCGCGCGCTCTTCGGTTTGGCGCTGTACCCGCTCAATCGCGCGCAGATGGTTGATCTCGGCGCGGTGCAGGCGCTGCTCTCGCTCGTTGTGAAGGAGTGCCGCGTGGGGCTCGTGGAGGACGCCACGGCGGTGATCGCGCAGGTGGCGGGGTGCGAGGAGAGCTGGGAGGTGTTCGCGAAGGCGCTCGGGATCGAGATGCTCATGGATCTGCTCGATAACGCCACCGGATCCAGTTGCAGAACCAAGGAGAACGCGGTGGCGGCGCTGCTCAATCTGGTGCAG
This sequence comes from Leonotis leonurus, assembly GCA_026898415.1. NCBI lineage: Eukaryota > Viridiplantae > Streptophyta > Magnoliopsida > Lamiales > Lamiaceae > Leonotis > Leonotis leonurus. The sequence continues at coordinate 699,679 of JAPKLX010000017.1, forward strand.
TGTGGTGGGGAGGAGGTTGCGCGTGATTTGAGGGGGAAATTGGAGACGAGAGTGGTGCATGGGATCCTTGAAATTGCGGAGAATGGGAGCGAGAAGGGGAGGAGCAAGGCGGTGGCGCTGTTGAAGGCGCTTGACTCCGGCGGCGGCGATGCGCTGTCGAGTCGCAGCCACTCTTATTGAGTATGTGTGAGCTTTTTCTTTCCCTTTCGTACATTAGGTTGCAATTTGCAAATATGTTTTTTCTTTCCTTTTTTTTTGGGGTTCGTTTGTATTTTATACTCCCTCCCCCAATAAGTGTTCTATAAGAGAATTTTTTTTGTTCCTTATTAAATAATTTAACTTATTTTCTTGATAATTGAATTTTAATATTGGGAGACACTTATTGGGGGACGGAGGGAGTATTAGGGGGGTGTATTGGTTTGGGATTTCGTAGGATTTTAAAAGACTTTTTTGTTGTAAAAAAATCCGTTGGTATTCAATCAGGATTTTATGTCATTTAAAAACAATCCACTGGTATTGAATCAGGATTTTTAAGATTTTTTAAAGAGTCCAGTGAAATCCATCGGTATTCATTCAAGACTTTTTACAATTTAAAAAGAATCCACTGGTATTCAAAAATAGAAGGATTTTACGGGATTGTTGTGTTACACAGATTTTGATGGACTTTTTAGTAGTATTTATAATTACTAACAATCCGGTCAAAACCCATGAGATTTTACTGGATTCTTGAACTATAAATATAACCCTATTCACGCCTACATACTGCCTTATTCACTGTTTCATATTACATTAATTATATTTTTCTCTTCTTTGATCTTCTCTTCCAATTGAAGTTGGAGTTCGTCTAGCGCCCACCGCCGACGGTAATACGTTTTTAAACTAATAAATTATCGACTTTAACGTTTTGTTTTTGCAAAGCACAAAAAGAAACAAAAGAAAAGCGTAAAAAATAATTCAATTTGTTTGCTTCTTCTCTCTTCCCAGTCTCTCATCTACCACTTCGCTCCCTCCTTCGCAGTTCGGCTGGTACGCAATAACGCAGATTAGATGAAATTTCAATAATCTGATTATTATTTTATTTCTTTTGCAAAATTACTGCGTTGTTGAATCTTGAGAGTTGAGACTGCATTCTTCACCTTCAAAATTTATTAATTGATCTTATATAACACAATTTATATTTATTTTCAACTAATTACATATTGCATACGGATATAATATTTATTAAATAAAACATATATTCCGTATATATTATCTTCAGTTTGCAAAATAAAACCCTAATAAAAAAATTTATATACAATTATATATATTAATAACACTATCGAGTAGAAAAGATAATGATATTATGAATTGTATGCAAATATACTGAGAAACATAAACTAAAATAATCATTTTAATAAATAATAATATTTAAAATAAAAGATAAAAAAATTATCAATTTAAAGCATATGAATAGATGATCAATTTTATTATGTGCTCGTGTAAACGAGTATTTTTATCTTATATTTTTAAATATATTTTCTTTAATAAATGTGAATATTTTTACTCATGAACTCACATGGTATTAGAAAAACACAAATTTGTTGATTATGTATGTGCAATGTCTATTTTCATTTCTTAGATGTTACATTGAATTTCATTGTTTTGTAATTGCGTTAGTTGTTTGTTCTTTGTCCCTTGTTGCATAACTTTATCTGATGTTTGTTTTCGATCAAATAATTTAGGGTGACGTCATTTACCTTGTTAATGGTTTCATCCATATCTTTTTATGTATATATAAAAATCAATCACACTCATGTATTATTTTTTTTAGTAATTCAAATGGGAGATTCACAAGAAAATAATAAAGGAAAGAGAAAAGAAATGATATTATGGAGAATTATTATTATTTATTATTATTATTATTATTATTATCATTTTGTGTTCGACTCTTTATAAATTCGAATGTATGAAAGAAAAAAAATCATGAACTGTCGTATGTCATAAATCATTAAAATCCTATATAATCCATTAAAATTCTGATTAAAAAGTCTTTACAAAATCCTGCAAAATCTTAAAAGTCATAAAAATCCTAAAAAGTCTTTAAAATCTGCAGGACTTTTTTCAGCTTAAAAAGTCTTTTAAAATCCCAAACCAATACACCCCCCTTAGTTTTCTTGGTATTTTTTAATATTTGGTGCTAACACATTAATATTACTATGATTTTGATTGATGAAATTTGGAAATCAAGACTTTGAACCATAATATTACGGTTCGAAATGCTCATGAACATATTTGAATTTAATAACAAGTTCAAAACTAAGTTATTCGTATTTTGTTAACCAGTATGTTCACAATCTTCAATAACATATTTGATTTTCGAATAATTCGTACGAATCAGTTGGCAAACTTATTCAACTAAAATACTACATATATATTTTGACTCAAATAATAATAAACGAATTTTTTTATCAAGTACGCGCTCGAGCTCATATTCAAATACACTATTAAATCGAATAATAAACTAATCGAATTTGAGTTTAATTTTTATTTATCAAGCCAAACTCGAATCTAGATTATGAAGCTTGAACCGAACTATTTACTTACACTACTTGCATAGAACATCAAAAGCGAGTTAAAAATCTCAAGTTCCTCAAAATCATATGGAATAGAGCAACAAGTAGATAACAATGCGTGAGACTTGTTACCTAACAATCTTGAAACATTTGGCCTCACACCACAACTTCTAACCTCACATCTGCAAATTTGAAGTTGGCATCGTCATAAATTCGGGTCATGTTCTTCCCTCTCCAACCACCGAAACGATGGAGGTTCTCGACTTTTACGTACACCGGACACCTTCATCTTGTATATCCATGCCTAATACATCTCAAGCAAACTCATTTCCAAAGTCATGCCTTTCTCCTCAAAAATAAAGCCAATAAGTAAGACAAGGCGGAGTCGACCGAAGACAGCACAACAATGAGCAAAGCAACAAGAACAAGAGTCAGCATTGCTGTCTTGACCTGCAACAAATGATAAGATGCTTAATTAATGATTTTCAGACTGGTCATTAGTAATGCAACGTGAATAATGTGCTAAACGTTGTCATATCAAGTTGACTGTAATAAATAGAACGAAGCTATCTGCTCCACAAGGCTCTTTATATCTAAACCTAATATCAAGGACAATGTCGGAAGACTAACCGTGGTCTGAAAGCTTGGCCATTCGATATATCTAAGTTGGCTCGGCTGTTCAGCTAAGAACTGAAACAAGCTACGAGTCGCCCTACAAAGCAGAAAATAATCAAGTTAGCATATAGCAAAGAAAAGTTCATGCAAAAAAGAGAATCATATCAAATGCCAGTTAAACTCTTCCAAGTCCTAATTCAATCTTTTTGCTAATTCTAGTACTTTGTTCGGTTTCCATATTTCATGTTGTGATTATATTACCAGGTGACCGTTTGAATCGTGCTTAACCAAAATGGCTCTTTATGATAGTCATCGTTGTTGTTCAGCTCATAGTTTCTTCCTGCACGTAAACTAGGTACTGCTGCAGCACGACCATGAAACGACGACTTCTGTATATTCTGAATCCGAAAATAGATGAACAGATAAACTATTAGTCTATTAAAAAGAAACACATCAAAAGCTGAAGTTTGAAACTAAGGAAGGAATCGTATCCCAGCTCACCCTTCTCGATGCTAATGCCGTTCCATGGCGAAACGTACTAAATCGGGTTGCATCGCACGAAGGAATCTGGCGCAGCTTAGTAGTGCAGCAAGCACTATTTGCCTGGCTTTTAATACCTATATGGGATATAGAAACCAATTTTAATTAGCTGATACTGCAGAACATATGTAGACTAAAAATGTGTTTGTAAATAAGAAAGGTGAAGGCAGCAGAACCTGAGAAATTCAGAATTGGCCCAGAAAAGGTTGCCATGAGTATGTGAATTTAACTGCAAATCAATCTATGAAAAAGGGGAAGATGAACAGTAAACATTTGCAAGTGAAATCAACATTCATGGAGGAAATCGAACAAAATGCAATCTATTAATGAGATTATATTGTCATTAGCACTGAAATCGACAAAAAAAAAAAAGTAAAAGGAAAGCAACTTTCCCAACTAATAGCAGCAATACACCAACTGCTACCCTTTCTTCATCAACCATAACCCTAAAAACTTATATTTTCCGAATCAATTGTAACAAATAGTGAAACGTGGGGCGCTTATAAGAAGCAAGACCTTCTGTTGGAGTAAAATCGCAACCAATTGCGATTTCAAAATGCTCGGACATGGTTGAATTAGGTATATATACATACCCACGTACAAATATATATAGATATATAGATACAGACAGAATTGCTTACACGAGGAAGGCGGCGCTACGGCGGTGGAGGGGTTTTATGTCGACGGCAGAAGGGTTAGTTAATCAGTTTCTCTGGGTTAGGGAGTGGAACATATATTTTTCTTTTTTCAATTTCCTTTTAAATAAAAATGTTAATGGGTCCGCGGGCTTAACGGCCCGACCCGTTTAGGCCCGTCATTTCCTTAGGGGTTTAACCCAAGCTTTAACCTTTGACAGCTCTGCTACTCAGTTTATCTTCTTCAAGGAATTTCCCACTCTCCCTCTCTCTTCCTCTCTCTACACACAAATTCAACCATTATGCAAGCTTCAATCTTGGCATTCAGTGCTCCGCCTCCATCTCAGCGTCAAAATCCCTCACCTTCTTCGCTGAAAACTCAGCAACCAAACACACTATTCTTCACCTCCGCCATTAACAACAGACCTTCTACCCTCTCAGTAGCTCACACCCTCTCAAGAAAGCTTATATGCAAGCCCCCTGCAGGAAAGTATCTCAGCGACGATTATCTAGTGGTATTTCTCTTTCTCTTTCTTTTTTTTTCATCACCCTCCTTCTGGAATGTACAGAGGAACACTGTTTCAACTCTTGCTATTGCTTCCCTATGGGAAAGATTCGAATTTTTCTTCGAATTACTAGTGATTAGCTTCTTAAAAGAAAAGAGAATTTGTTCATTTACGAAGCACAAAGGGTAGGAACTTTTTTTGTTTCGTATATATCATTGGTGTTTGCCTCATTGTAGAAAAAACTATCTGCAAAGGAAATTGAGGAGTTGGTGAAGGGAGAGAGGAATGTGCCAGTGATTATTGACTTCTATGCCACATGGTGTGGACCTTGTGTCTTGATGGCACAAGAGCTTGAAATGGTATGTTTTTGCATTGAACAGTTTGTCTCATCACATTTTGTTTCAAGAACAAGTTTTTTATGGTGATTGATGAGTGATATTGAGCTCTATAGTGAATTACAGCAGTTAATTTCCCTTGGAAACAAATTTACACATGTAAGTGGACTAGGTTAATGCGGTGGAAGATTAGTTTGGGTCTAAGATGAACTTTTATTTGTTGTTGGCTTAATTTTGCTGTTGTGGACTAGTGGGAAATGAACAAAGGTACAAATGAGAGTTCTTGCACAAGTTCAAGATCTTGAAATATTAGAGAAGAGTGTTTGATAGTCACCTTATAGTGTCCTTTAGGATCCATTCTTCGGTTAATTGCTTCCTCCGTGAACTTATTAGCCGAAAATTTCTTCTAGTTCACAATGATTCCTTACTAGCTTCATTTGCTTTGCCACCCACTTTCCTTCTTGAATAGAACTTCAGCAGAAACTACAGAAAAGGTTATTATTGTCTGCAGCTATTAGCCAAATAGGGGATATGTACTACTAGTTGACTCGTTTATATCTCTTTTCTCAAATACAAAACCATTTAAAACTCATACAACTCGGGTAACTCTTGTTGTGCTGGGGAATGGCATCGGGTTGTGGTCTGATTCTGCACATTGAATTCGTTTTGAGCATGCATAATAACTCTTGAGATCTTTCTTTCACTATGTGATTTACTTCTCTTCCTACAGCTTGCTGTTGAGTATGAGAGCAATGCAATTATCGTGAAGGTCGACACGGATGATGAATATGAATTCTCACGCGATATGCAGGTAATCTTCTCTTCTTGTCATCACCAAGAACTGCAAGCCGTCTTCATCTTTTATACGGTATCTGTATCATGAGTTTTCATCTTCATCCCAGATTAGAAAAATGAATCCATGTTGCAGGTTCGAGGGTTGCCAACGCTGTACTTCATCAGTCCCGACCCGAAGAAAGATGCCATTAGGACAGAAGGGCTCATCCCCATTCAGATGATGCGCGATATACTCGATAATGACATGTGAATTGTGAACTAGTAGAAGAATATATGCCTTCAAGAATGGGGGTTCAATCTTGAGAAAATTGTTCAAGAAAATGTTGCAGTTCAAGTGTTTTGCTTTCTTTGTAACAAAATATAGGTTGTAGAATTATTGATTTGAGTGTAAGTTTGTGGAGAGACATAATCATATTTGATAGATTTGATTTGTTAAATATGTGTTGTTGGGTTTTAATTAATAAGTGATACAAATGATTAATTCCCACAAGGTATTATTTATATCTTATTTGAGAATGTATTTTGTTTAATGAGAACCCTTCATACTATGTTTATTTATAGAGTTATTAAGTATAGACGCCATAAAGTTTTGTAAACCAAAAGATTGAGCTTGATTTTAGTTTAAATTCGGATTGCTTATTATTTAATAGTATATTCAAACTTATTTCGAGTCTGGATTCGTTGATTAAATTAGTCGAGTTAATACATATTTTTTCTATTAATTTGACAAGTTTATCAGACTTGTATATAAAAATTCGTAGATGATTCAAAATGTGGCTCGTTTTTTAGTTCGTTTTTCGAATCCGATGAATTTACTAATATAAATCGAGTTCTAGTCCAACCAAATATATTGGTGAAGAAGTAGGAAAGAAACAATACAATTCCTTAATGGTCGAACATAATACAAGAAGAATATCTATTTTGCAGTTGTAATACCATACAAAATAAATTATTACCTTTGTAAGACAAATTTATTCAATTCCTAACCTATATTTCCAAATTTAAATTAAAACATCCAATCTATAAATATGTAATTAAGCAACAATTAAAATAAAATAACAAAAAAAAAAAAACACACACACACACAAACAGAGATGGATTTCGAAGTCATTCGCCCAAAGCCGCCGCCAAAAAAAGCCGACCCTCCGCCGCCCAAACCGGCGCCGCCGCCACCGCCAAAGCAAGGAAGAGGTCTGCCGCCGCACGTGCCGTACATGGAGGAAATAGGGCGAATGATGCCAGGTGTAAGAAGCGTGGAGTACACCAAATCCAATTTCTGGACTATGAATTACAGCGATCACTCTCCGAGTCAGCAATTCGGAAGCTCGGAATATCACCACTATCCGGTGCCGGCGTCGTCGCGTCGCGGTTACTATCATCACGCGCCGCCGCCGCCGCCCCCGCCGAGAAGTGACTACCCCCACCAAGCGCTGCCTGTGCCGGTGCGACATCCCGCCCTACCTCTGCCGATGCACCACCATGGGGCGCCGCCACGGCTCTGCCCTCCTCTGGCTGAGTACCCGCCGCCGATGCACCACTATCCTGCGCCGCCGCCTCACCGCGGCGGCTATTTCAGTGACGAAAACCCCGATGCTTGCATGATTATGTGAGGATTATTATTATTACTATTATTTATGTATTATATGTGTGGTTTTTTCTTTTTTCTTTTCTCGATTTACTATTTTATTGCTTTTACAAGTATTAGTTTTGTTTCTCTTTTACTATATTATTATTATAATGTTTTTTGGAAAGGAATTTGTGTTTATATGCATTGTTAGTCTATTTTCATTTGATGGTCAATTAAAAATATATTTTTTTCTTTTTTTAATATGATCTCATAAAACACTCATATTTTATTTTTTGATTTTTTTTGTTACTAAAAACAAGTTTTATACTACCACCGTCTCACTTTATTTGACACGTTTTATTATTATAATACATTCATATGAATATAATACGTCCCAAGTAAAGTGGGACGGAGGAGTAGTAATTTTTTTTAAAAAGTCGCATCAAGTGACTTTCACCATAATAATGTTATTTGCTTTCAATTAATTAGCAATTATGCTACGTTAAATCTTAACACTACTTGTTTTGCTTTGTCCAAAACATGTAGCAAACTTTCACTAATATAAGAAAAGATTCGAATTATTGTTATTGTGAGAGAATAAATAATTCATGATTTTTAAATTAAAAATAAGACGGATAACGTCTTCTTTTATTGCATTATTAATTACAAAAGGTTTAATGTCCCAATGCAATCTATATATATATAAAAGCAAAACCATTTTGCCACTTTTTTTTCCCATTTTACCCTTCCTCTTTTATTTTATTTAGATTAGTGTTTGTTAACTATTTACTTTTATTTTTTCTCATATTATCAATAATTAATTTTATTTAATTTCATAATAAAATTATATTTATTATTTTATTAATTTATATATTTTATGAAATAAATTTGTTTGCTCTTTTTATTATATTTACATTATTATCTTTTGACTTCATATTTTTATTTTGTCTTTTATTAATATTATCAGTAATGAATTTTTTTAATTTTATTATAAAATCATATTTCTTATTTTTTTTAATTTACATATTTTATGAAATTATATATAATTAATATTTTTATTATATTTACCTTATTGTCTTTTCACTTCTCATTTTTATTTTTCTTAAGTTATGACATTACAAATGAATAAAAATGTGGATACAAATATGGTTATATCTATATTTTTTAATTTTTCGTTTATTCAAATTATCAATAATTAAATTTTTTAAATTCCATTTAAAGTTTTATTTATTATTTTATAATTAATGAAAAATATGTATATTTTTAGTTTATTTATTTTATTGTCTTTATATTTTTTTTTATTTTATTTTATCTTAAACTATGACACAATAAATGAATAAAAAAATATTCAAATATAGTTATATTTATTATTTTTTAAGTTTTTTTTCATATCATCAATAATTAATTTTCTTTAATTTCATTTATAAAATTATATTCATTATTTTGATTATAAATATATAATTTATCATCATTAAATATAAGTTAGTATTATATATAGTTAATTAGAAAAATAAAAATTAATAAATTCATTAAATAGATAATAATTATGTAGTGGGGAGTGGGAAAATGAATAGTCTCAATAAATCATTAAATAAATTTGTATTAAATAAACCGTTATAAACTTAATAAAATGTAAATAAGAAATATATTTCACATATGTGCAAAAAAAACTAATTAAATATTTTGAAGTTGAATTGCAACTTAAAAAAAATTAGAAAATACGCAACTTAAATTAAATAGGTAATCTTCAAATCGAATAATATGTAATAAGCAAATTTTTTATGTTTTTGTTACATTAAAAAGAGAAACTAATACTCATTTCGTTTTTTAAAAAGATACATTTTTTGCAAATTTATTACCTTCCACATAAACATCCACTTTCTATTTTTGGATATAGTATAACGTTTAATAACATTTTTTGTGGGTCTCAATCTCCATTATCATTCAAATAAATTATATTTTTACATTTAATAACACCTTTTTGTGGGTCCTAACACACTACCATTTAAATTAACTATATTTTAATACTTTATAATATTTTTTTGTGAGTCTCGGTTTTAATACCACTCAATTCAACTACATTTTGTTGAAAATTATCGCATCATTCAAATGGTATATGTTTTTATAAAACAGATGGAGTATATAATAACCTATTTATAATCTTTAAAAATATAATATGTAGGCTTAATACTTATTATATATAATAAGATAACTTTTATTTGGATTGTTTGATTTTATTAAACATTATTAAAAATTATCTATATTTTAAAATGATGAAATTATATACTACAAAAAATAATTTCCCGTGCAACTGCACGGGTAAAAATACTAGTTCTTCCTCTAAAACAAAGAACAGATAACAAATAAGTTAGTTGATCTTAAACTTACTTTTAATTTGACTGTTTATTAATTAATTATAAAAAACTAGATTAATTAATTAAGTAATTAAGAAAATTGGGATGACTCGATGTCAAACAAATTTCAAAGACAACTTAATTGACTCGATTAAGCTACATATGACTTTTTATCTATAAAATATAATACGTCGAATATTGTTGTAGACAAAAACATTCCAAATTTAGATAATGATAAAATTTGATCATTGATTTTCTTTTGTTCTTTTAAATCGTTATATTTTTATAAATTGGCCCTTTAAGGCTTTAACTATGAACCATTAAGGATAATTAGGATTTTAAAGATCATAATTAGTTAAAAGTAAATGTACTGGTACTATTCTTATCTAAATAAATAAAATAACTAAAAATTCACATTAACTTTAAGCTTTTTCTATTTTGAATTTCAGTTAGGAAGATTCCAATAATCCAATGATTTTGAAGACCAGCAGCTACTTTTAATTCAATGTACTAAATCAACTAGTTCTACTATATATAGTTGAAATGGACAAGTTCCAGAATTTCACTATTAATTAATTAATAAGAATTAGAAATGTGAATGAGACAAATTTGACCTGACTTTAGTTTCAACTCAGTCCAATATTTAACATAGATTTTGGTACACCTCCTTAATTCAGCTTTTGAATAAATATATAACTGGGAATATCATCTTACAATTACTATATATAGAAACAAATGGTATTATGTTTCTGACTTAAATTGCAACGTATTATTTTATTTAGTAAACTATATTTTGCGTTAAGATGGGTGTCACTTATGGTGTATAATATAACTTGTGGTACTATGATTGAATTTGCAACACTAATACTATTCTTGAATTTAACATCAAATTAACATACTCTTATATATACTCTTTTTCGATACGTCTTTTTTGAAAAACAAGAATAACTTTCATTATTATTGATTTTTAATAAATGTTTAGTTTAAAATGTGTACTCTAGGTTCTCGTAAATTATTATGAGGTCGAAAGTGTGTACTCTAAATTCTCGTAAATTATTACGAGGTCGATTTCATGTAGCAAGCTAATCCCGGTCGGATCTCGATGGAAAGTTTAAAAGGGCGACTCTAATCCTAAGTGTTATTAAAATAAGAAAAGGGAAATCTTAAACACTCTAAGGCCATCTCCAATACCCAACACTAAATTTTACACCATTTTGCAGTAATAGTCACATCAAACAGTAATTCATCTTCAACCATACCCAAACTTAAACTTAAAAAGAATATTCTTCATATATTCTTCCTCATATCATTTTATGTAATTTTGCAAAACAAACATTTATACTTTTCAATATTACATATTACATTCATTAAAAATTTTAATTAAAAATTTAATTTATAATTTAATTATTATGTAAATAAAGACAACTAAAATACACATTTACCAAACAAATAAAATTACGTAATTGATAAAATAAATTACATTAAAATATAAACTCTAACATAAATTTTAAATAATAAAAAGATATTATCATTCTTAAATAAATAAATTAAGAGAACTAATTTTAATTTGACCAACATTTTTAACACTTATTTATTTATGAATAATTAAATTACACAAAATAAATAAAATTTCAATATAAATAATTTGATTAGTATAATAATTTGATTAGTATTTGTTAAAATCGATGACTTAAGAAATAAAGCTAATTGAATAACAAAAACCAAATAATAATTTTCAAAACTTTAAAAGGATGTATATGCAATTAACAAAAAATTAAAGTTAAATGGGTATTTGTGAATAGTAAAAACTCAAAAATGGTGTGGAAGAGAGAGAAAATGGTGTAATACTTATTTTGGGTTTGAGAATGGTGTTACATTGGGGATAATTCTTAACCCCAGAATAAGATTTGGGGTTACATTGGAGATGGTCTAACAAAGATAAACGGGAGGAATAAGAAATAAAACGAAAAAAATAAACAAAATAAAATGATGGATTTGGGATTGAAGGGCCTAGAAATCAGAAAATCTACAATTAATCAAATCATGCTCCTCTACTCATGTTATTGTTCATTCATCAAGGACTTCCTAAAAGTTAGTCTAACTAATCACTTACGTGTTCTCAATTAGACACCAATCAAAACTCTCGTATTAGATTGCCCTAATAGGAGTTCATCAACTACAAACAATGATTCGAAGTTAAGAGTAGCGCTCCACCGCCCGCGGTGGGCACATCTTAATGCGCCCGCGGTTGATGTGGCAATGCCACATCATTGACACATCATCATACGAGTCACTATATTTTTCGTTTTTTTATTAATTTTATTTTTATTATTATTATTTATTAAATAATATTAAACTATACCCTAACCAATAAACCCTAGTCGGAAAGTGATAATTAATAAAAAATATTTAAGTTTTAATATTTATCTACGTGGCATGCCACATCAACCGCGGGCACATTAAGAAATGCCCACCGCGGGCGGGTGAGCATTTTCGTCGAAGTTAATTAATGACTTCCTAAAGTTGCTTAATCACTAACTTTCGTATTAGACAATTAAACTGTAATTCTAACCTACGTATTCGAATTACACAATAGGAAAATCAATAACAACTACGAATATGATTCCTACGTTTCCAATTTGGAATCATTGATTGATTTAACCCCAGGTCTATATTGGAATCATCTCTCGATCTCAACCAATAACGACAAATCAAAACAATGATCAAGCATTTTAATTAAACAAGCACAAGTTAAATCAAAAAGCACGAATCGAAGAGCAATCAATAAAGAATTAAAAGATATTCTAAACCTAGGAAGAGGAAGGCAATCAATCCATATAACAATCAAAATAAGAATTAAACATGCTTATAAAGATTGAGTCTCGGATTGAGAGCCAAACTCGCCCTCAATCCTTCATCCGAAATAGAAATTACAAGTAAAGAGTACTAACCTAGAGTTCTAAGATTACAAGTTTGAGTTCTATTTTTGAGAGAGATGGATGTTAGCCTTCAAAATGGCCTAGAAAAGGCTTAAAAACCCGCAAGTAACTGTCAGCCAGCGGCTACTGGGAAGTCAGCGGTCGCTGGCTTTGCCTCTCTGACGCGCTGCAGCAGCACAGGCCCAACGACCGCGGCCTGTGCAAAATACGAAAATTTGAAATCACAAAATTGAAGCTCGTTTCGATAGGAATCTGTAGCCGCAAGATCCAAATTCGGAGTTGTAACGAAGGAGAACGAGCCGAAATAAAATTGTTGCGCAAAACGCAACAATTTTGTGTATGGCTATGCTCTCGCGTTCTTTCTCCTCTCGTCTTTTGCCCGTAACTCCTAGCAAGCTCCTGTCCGGTTTCCTCGGCTTTGTTCGGCTTAGCACATACGACATAATCGGCACCAATTCAGCTCTTATCCGTCCTTCAATTCACCATCCTACAACAAACACGAAAACAACAAAAACCAACGTAATACAAAATAAAAAGACACGAAAACAAAACAAACTAAAACCTAGATACGACGAAACATCAACTAAAAATACACCAAAAACGAGCTAAACAATAAACTAAAATTCTTATTCATTTTTTAATACCCTTACCCCATAAAATATGGAATAGAAAGAATATACCCCTTACCCCATAAAGGTATGGAATAGAAAGAATCATTTGATTCCCGCTGAAATTTTTGAAATGAACGTTTAAATGGCCTTTAAAAGTAAGCAAATAGATGCGAAACATGTAAAATCAGGTTAATCTTGCAGTGATCCAAGAAGCTAAGTAGGCGGGTTGGTTCGCGTGGAGAGAAAAAAAAGAATTGAACTTAAAATATTTTCTGGAAATATCCATTTTCCTGGAGAGACAGATAATATCCCGACATAGTGGCGTTTTGATACCACCGGAATCAGGAAAACAAAATTCCAAGGAATCCACATTTACGATTTTTTTTAATTTTATTATTTTAATTTGTTTATAATAAATCTTTATATTTCAAAAAATTTATTTATAATACACCACACTCAATACATATAATTACTTAAAAATAATAAATTAAATGGTACTCAAGCTATACTTACTATTCAAAATCGAAATATATTATTATGACGAGTTATATTAAATAGTTAATGGAGAGAAAAGAGTACGTAATAATTTAAAATAATTTGCAAGCATAAATTGTAAACTCCATTTCATATATCTACACAAAAAGTCCCAATCTACTAAGCAAGAGTTGCTTTTCAAAGTAATCATCTCATCATTCTTGAAAATAAAACTACACCACAAAAAAAAAATTTGTTTACATCATCAAGTCTTCGTAGCTCCCTAAAACATCCATTTGCGACGAATCGCAAAACGATGTCGTCGCAAAAAACCCGTTGAACCGGTCCTCAATTTGTGCAACGAACATGTTGTCCACATCCCCCGACACGGATGTGGTTGTAGTCTCGTCGGAATTAGATACCGACGAGGGATGATCGGGGAGCAGCATGCCGCCCTCGTCGCGGTAGTCGACAAGGGCCCCACCATCGGCATCCATGTAGGGGCCGATGTCGGAGTTTTTTCCGGTGAGGTGCTGCACGAGCGACCGGAACCTTGAGGCGCTCGTGCGGACCTTCATTGGGCTCGATATGTAGACTACCTTGAGGGATTCGTCGCGGCCGCCTCCATGCTTCCTCTTGCGGTGGCTCTTCTTGGCCGCCGGCGGTTGCGGAGGGTTGTGATGTAGTGTGTGAGTGTCCATTTTGTGTGATTGTGTGCAAGTGGGAGGCATTTTGTTGTATATATGGGTATGTTGTGAGGGGAGAGTTGAGTTGAGTTGAGTTGTTTCTTGGAAATTGAATAATTAAATTGGAAAAAGGAGATTAGAAAAATGAAGGTTGGAGGAAATGGGAAATACAAATGTTTGGGAGTGACACGAAAGCTCAGCTCATTGATTTTCTACGTTGATTTCGACCTTGATTAATTTATCTGTATATGTGTGTGAGATATGATGTGACATGGATTATATGAAGCCCAATTAATAAATAGATAAATGAATGATTGACTCATCGCAGCCTTAAGTGACTTGTTATATTTCTCTTTGCCTTATGCTCTCACCTTCCTAAATATAATTAATTTAAATTTTATATTCAAGAAAATGGAAATATGTCACGTGTTAACAATAGTAAAAATCAAATATTAAATTTGTATTATCAGGTACATGCATAAATTTGTCTCGACAGAAACTGTATATTTTTAATTTTGAATTCAAGATTTCGAAAATACTGTTTTTTCTTATGACTCTTGTCAATACTAATGACTTTTGAACATAAATTCGTACAAAATATCAAAAAGTCTGATGATTTTATATGAAAAAAGGATTTGTTTGTTACAATATATATGTGCATTAAAACTTTTTGTGTATAATTGTATGGGGTAAGTTTAATTATGAGTTATTCCAACTCTTCTGCATAAGGGCATAAATATAAGCTACTATGAATCCCATTTATGTCATATTTTGTCTTATTGTAGTTAAAAGTTGATTGTATGTAATGAATTATCACGGTTTGTGCATGACTAAGTAATTAACAAAAAGATGATATAAAAGTGGGCAATAAATAAAATTGGGTTCATTGCATGGAATTTAGTTAGTGTGGAATAATATGATGATGGCTGCTACCCATTCTAATTCATTTATTGACTTATTACTTTTTGTGATACATGTTAACCAACAATCACACACCTCCACGTGCCAATAAATGAAATATTTTTTGCTGCGTCAAACTCAGTGACAATAAATTTACATTTTTTAAGATAAATTATATTATTTTAAATTATAAAATAGCGTCATAAATGATTCATATTTAAAATATACTAGTATTATTTTAACATTAATCTCTTACCACTAAACTAATACATGGACATTAATTTTAATTTAACATGGTGTTTATACAGCATTTTTTTGGTGAAAACGTAAATATATTTGAGATTTGGCTTTTAGGGGTCCCTACTAATTTCTTAGATTTTTCTTATTTGTATGACAGGATCTAACATTTTTAGTATAATAAGTACAAACAAGATAATAAATCTGAATATATTTCATATTGAATTGGAAATGTGGTTTATAAAATTATAATTATAACGTATATTGTTTTAAATCTTTAGGAAAACCAAATATGTATCTGGAAAATACAAGAAACTAAATGAAACTGTGACATTTTAATAGTGGAAGGCCATTATATCATGTGATACCTTGTTTTCAAGAAAATGCTAGATGTAACTAATATCAATAGAAAAATAGCCACAATTATTTGTCACGTGTTACTCTTAACATTTTCTTAAAAAACTACTTTTTTTGTCATTTGGAAAAGTTTTGTCATGTTTCTAGATAACAATTTAAGATTTGAAGAAAATACTGATACAAAAGTCTTACTTTAGTCAAATAATGAGAGCATATGCTTATGTCTTTGTCATCTTAAATAAAGCCTTCTAGACTTTCCACAATTACTAACCTTTATTTAGACATCATTGAAAATTATTGTTGTTAAGCTGATAATATTTTCTATAAATTAATTCAACGTAATCTTGGTTGGGTATTTGTAGTAGAAAAATAGAAATAAAATTAAAACTAATAATAAAGATAAAATAAAATAAAAATAAAAAATAAAAATAAAAAATAAAAAATCCCACATCAGACCCCTTTTGACTGAAGAACAAAGAGCAAAAGAAAGATCCTTTCAAACTTCAAAATCACAAGAAGATTAAAAAGTTTAAGAACTTAGGTCACGTTATTTATATCATCCAAATAGTAATATTTGTTAAAAAATCTAGCAACAGCTCGTGAGATGAAGAAACGGCGAAGGAATAGGGCCGTTTCTCCAACTCGAAGAACACAGACGGAGCAACCCGACCACACCGGTAGCTCAGATACTTATTTGGCATATCAATAATGAAATGAGATTCAAAAGTAGTTGCTCCTGAAGAAGTTTTTCAGGTACTCGGATCCTGGTTCCTTGGTCCTGAGATCTTGGGTATGCTCGTTGCGATTCAGAACATATTGTCCGATGATGTGATGCCGCTGCTTTGAGTGCTCCACAATGTTGTTCAATTCTTCCATTCCCTTGAAGAGCATCATATCAATGACCTGTACCAGATTTGTTAGGGGAAATGAAATAACAAAACTAATTTTTGCAATTGCCCGTTTGTTTCAACTTAAGTTGGTGCTTAGGAGACAAGACGGGATTTGTTCTTGACAAGATCTGGTGACAAGAAACAGGAATTTCATGCTTCAACAACCATCAAAACAAACAAAGAAGAATCGTGACTATTAGCTTACTAGAGATAAACAATATGCATATGTAGACCTGTAGCAGAGTGACTATGCTCTTTAGGTCCAAATAACAGCTAGATTTTCACAGAAGTAACTAAAGAACCTATAACACAGCTTTCACAATGTTGATCCTCATAATAGACTAATTCTGTTTAGGTCCAAATTTAAAACGAAGCAATATCATATGCAAAAGCAAAATCATATCATTTGAAGTTCTAAACTCTTTGGCCTCAACTCCTTCTCCAGTCAATCGATTCTTATCCTGCTGTCCAGTATCCACTAGCAACATCAGATTGAAGACCGACACCACCATCTAAGTTTAGTAGTCGTTCCAGTGAAACAAAAAGATTTGGGAACTATAAATAACGAGCCCTGTGAGTATCACATCAATGCTAGTGTTCAAAACATCCCTATCGAGTAATCGAACCAAAATCAACCTCCATTGCAACCTAACACCTTCTTTTACCTATCTCCTTTCATTTTCTACAATCGGACTCAATCAAGTAGCATTGGAACTATTCAATTGCACACTAAAATCCAAAACCATGTGGATGACGAAAAATATATGTAAAAATTCGACCATATGAGAGAAGTTCTTAATTCCCCACTTTATGTATTATGACAATCGAGGAGCTCCCAAATTTTACTCCCCATCATCAGTGGGAAATTATACGATTTAATCTCTTAAATTCCATATGATTTCTCTGAGTGAGTGGACAAAGGTAACCCATGTAAGAAAATAAAATAAAACTTCTCAAAAATCAGTAGCAACCGAAGAGAAAAATTGACAACTTTCCATAAACTAATTCATATAATCCTTCCAAACCAGTCATACACGCACCCCAGTGTATGAACAATGTGCTGATCGATTGAAGCCTAATCAAATATGAAGAGCCGTATATCTAATTCCCTCGATTCCCTTAAATATTAATAAATCGTGAATCTACGAATAGAGAAATGAAGATACGAATATTTGATCTGACCTTGGTGTCTGAGATGTGAGCGTTCTGGCGGATCTGGGAGGCGACGGCTGAGCGAAGCTGGGATGGGGTAACGACGTCGTCGAGGTTGTAAACATCCATGATAGTCGGGATGCATCTGCATGCCGTCTTGAAGAACTCGAAGACGCGCCCACGCGCCTCCTCCACGCTGGCCGAGGGAGCTGTGCAGCGCACGAACTTCACCGATGACGCCATCAATCGTTGTTGTGTCGATTTGCAGCAGAGATAGGAAGAAGAAGATTTGATTTTGAGGCAAGGAAGAATAGGGCGAAAGGGGCTCTTCTAAACGACGCAGTATTGGCTTCGAATGATCACTAAATTGCAATAATTGCATGAACTAAAAGAGGAATGAGAGTCACAAAAAATGTTTTTACTTGAATATTGAGTTGTATGGCTAAATTAATAAAATTCATATGGAATACAATATATTTTTCCTAAATTTATATTGGCATTTATATGGTACACAGGGAGTATATACTAATGAAAGTAGCAAAATAAGCTCAGCTCGGCCAATCTAGCACAATTTCGGATTAGGCTAGGTCATTTAGGTCTCACTCCATTCGTCTTCAATTAAATGTTCCAAACCGTCAAAATTAAAAGATCAGTAAAGTAGGTTAAATTATAACAAAGTTTTCCTTAATATAGAGAGTATTATTTTAGATTGGATACAAATGGTTTGTTTTGAATCAGCATAACTTCATATTTTCAGATCTGATGCAAATAAGGATGAGGTTAGACCAACCCCTATTTTTGCAGAAGCCTGGAAGGGTCGGGCCAATCCCCGTTCGTTTGCTACCTCTACATTAGTTTTCACAACATTAGAAACCAATAATTGCAAGAATTAACATGTCAACTTTTTGTTACTGGGAAATACTGATCAAGATCCATTGCCAAAGAGTTGAAAATCATACACCGGTTTAATTTTGGAGTAATAACCTAATAAAACCCCGATTTACGACATCCATAACGGACGTTGACCACACAACTCTACATTTCTCCGCATTCTGCAATAACACAAGCAAGTCTAGGCCGGTTGTTGGGTCCAGTCGCTATGTTCTCGATCTTCCTCATGATCAAAAGCCCGTCTCCAAGCACACGCTGCATCAGAATCAGGATTTACAGCATGGATATCAGCTTGGATAATTCGACAGCTTATCTCAACCAAACTATGATGATAAATGTTAACTAAAAAAACACCTCGTCATGACACAATAATAGACAGATAGCCAGATGATGAAAGAGGTATGGTTAGATCACTATCCCGTTTAAGTACCTCAGTATAATTCGTGAATCTAATGGAAAAATGAATTAAAGAAGGCAAGCAGCACAACTACTACACATACCCCGAAGACTACATGTTTGTTGTCAAGCCAGTCACACTTTGCACAGGTGATGAAGAACTGCCATACGAGAAACATGCATGATTAGAAAAGTTAAGATCCTTAGCAACGGTGATGGCCGAGTGTGTTTGATAATTTAACGTTGATGCTAGATAGCATCCACAATACTCTCCAAAGTACAACTTGGCCAGAGCGAACAGATCACCACATGACATGGTTTCTCTAATCATAAACATCTGTATTAAGTAAGATGTTTACCTGACACCCATTAGTATTCGGTCCACTATTTGCCTGCCAAAGAAAATAGAACAACTTACTCGAGACTGAGATAGCAACATAAAAACACAGATAAATCTTCCAAAATGGTTAATTCAAGAGAGAACTCAAAGACATCTTAACCACAAAAGAAATTCAATTCACAAAAGTAACATTTGCAGCATACCATTGATAGTAGCCCAGGTCCGGTGTGTTTTGCAATAAAATTTTCATCGTCAAGTTTACTTCCATAAATGGATACGCAACCACTGCCATCACCCTGCCAAGAAAGTAAGTATAAACCAAATCAATACGTGTGCCATGCACGAGCAAAGCGTACCAAAGTGCATAAAAATTAATACTTATATTTAACTATTTACAAAAGGATTATGGTAGAAGTGTTAGGATTCAATATCAATGTATATCATAATTGCGGTTTATCAAAATGGTTTAATCAATTTGATTGAGGTTATTAGAATGGAAGTCTCTAACTTCTGCTGTCCGAACAGACCTAGATAACTCCCTTCTTCCAATTATTCATGGATCCATTTGATCGAAAAGTGTTTTATTGACTTTCTGGCCATATATAACAGAACACAGGGGAGTACCAAGAAAGACACACAAGCTCCAGAATGAGTGAATCCGAGAAACATAGATTCTATCAACAGTACATAACTTATGGTCAAGGGACTGGTGCCTCGTGATATTATTATTTATTTTTTTCCTCAGATTAACTCTACAATGAAATGCTTAATTACAGCAAATTCAAGGAATCAGGATAGGAGTAGCATGAGAGACCTTGAGAAAATCACCAGCTTGGATCATAAAGTCCTTGATCACTCTATGAAACTGGCATCCTTTATAACCGACAGGTAGTCCAGCTTTCCTGTAAAACAAACCAACAAAGAAACAGGACACCATGAAATTTATGGAATATGTCCAAGTTCAAATCTTATAAGAAACAATCAGGTACACGGAAGAAAGACCAATGTATCAGCAGAAAGTTGTTACTGGTGATGGCTTAAATTATTATTATAAAAACAAAATCTTTTACAGTGTTCAACTTCAAAAAATCATTTTAAAAACAGAGTAAAGGACTGTTGAGGGCCGAAAATTCGAAACTGAAATTTTGTTTCACCCTCTTTCATTATGGTGAAAAGTTTTTGTTTACACAAAGGAAGCTCTTTAGTGTACTGCTTGTTTGAAGATGATGTTGGTCTTCTACAATTTGCATTTCAATGTTTTGTATCGTTTAACCAATTATATAACAACTCTACCATGGCCTCTTTGGTTACTTACCAATCTTAGCACATTCTAATGGTACAAGCAATAAAACTATCAAGACGTAAAGTAAAGCATAAAAATAAAGTTGTGCACCTGTACTCGCCCGTGCAGAACTGCCTAAAACATAACAAAAGTAAATATCTGTAAGTTAGAGAATACCTATAAAATATATCACAATTCGAAGAAAGTTAAGACACCGATAAAGTAAAAGAAACCCTAAATGGTTCCAAATGCACAAAATTATGTAAAATTTGTCAAGGTGTTGGCTCAACAAACTCGAATCAATATGCAAGTATTCCTTAACTTATTTTGCTACTACTCTCATCAACTTTTCGATAAATAGCACTGATGATATGATTCCAACTTTCCACAAGCTCAAACTTCAAAGTAGATTTAAGAAACATCACCATCAAATCGAAGTACTTCAATTATCGAATGAGCTTCATCAACGATGAAGACTACAAAGATAGTAGCTGAGAAATTACCGGAAATTCTCAGCGGTTTTAGGGGTGATATCAGCAAAAAGCTCCATCTTGATGCGGCCAGCGGGAATGTTGCCGATTGTGACGTCGAAGAATACGATTGGATTTTTAGGGTTTGGAGGTCGCAAGTGCCACTCCACCCCTGCTCCGCCGCCCGCCGCCGCCATCAAATCGGAGTATCTAATCTTTTTCTGCTTAACGTTAGTTATGGTTTATGTAGACAACTTCCCATATGTTCCGCCGCCATCACTGTTTCTGGAGGGTTTATTTGATTTAAATTCAAACTAAACTTTTTTTCTCCAAAATTTAATAATACTACACAAATTTATTAGAAAAGCACGAATTTTCATTATTTTAAATATTTCTCTTTCTATAAATTAATTCAGACCAAATCGAATTTGACGTGGATCTTGTTTCATCGAAATAGGTATTACCAGAGAAAATTAATGCTCAATAAAATTATATTTAAAAAAATAAGCAAAGTCCAAATGAAGAATCCCAAAATACCAAAATCGGAAGAAAAAAAGAAGATTACAATACTAGAAAATTGATGAAAAGTTTGAAAAAAACTACAAACAAACAAAATCATAAAGTTTTGGTGAAAATTTGGGGTAATTCTGTAAAATGGATGGAAAGTTCAAAAGTTTGGTTAAATACATTATCAAGTTTCGATTTTGTCGCAATTGGATTTTAGGAGAAATTCAGAAATGATGCATTTATAGATTTTGGGAAAACAAAAAACCAAAAAAATGCACAATTTGCTGATTGAGACAAAATCAACCCTTGTTTGAATAACATCCTCATCACTGTCTGAAAACTTGCCTCACAAAATAATTTCATACAATTTTAGTTCCAAAAATACAAAAAAAAAAATATCACACAGTATGTCCTTCAACATCAACAAAAAACATAGAAAGAAACATTTTATGCTAAGCTGCAGATTTTGGTATTTTGTAATGCTTCTTGAGGAACTGAGAAGCCTCTGAATCACTCCTATGGCATAGAATTCTAATAAGTGTCTTTGAATCTGCACCCAGTTTACCCCTTCCACCCTGTGATTCCATCTCACTTGCAGATCTCAAGTCATCGATCAGTTCTCGAGTCTGCATCACAACCACAAAAGACAGAGACGAGCACGTTAAGCAACGATCGTGTAAGTTCAGGATTTTGTGAGCCTTAACAGTGTTGATCCCTACTAACCTCGTAGCCTAGCAACTTTATAATCTGTCGAGCACGTACTACTTGGTTCTCCACTACTCCACGCGGGAGCCCATCTCCCCCGGATATGAAGAACTCCTACAGTCGCACGTAGATGATTATGATGGGAATTATGTGATGATAGATAAAGCGCCAACTTTGCAATGAATTTACCTTTAAGACCTCCAAGTCTTCGTCCATTAGCTTAGCATCAGATGGAATGAACATACGTGATGAACCTCCGTCTAGTATTACACGGATTAAGCCATCCTGGTACGATGAAGATGATGTCTTCATGGCTTGACTATTTCAGCTATTCAGCTAAGTTTAAGAAAAAATCAAGAAAGTGTGACAAACCAGGGATGCTTGAAGGAGTCCCGTTACAACACGGTCTCTGAGTGGTTCCACTATGATATCACACAACTGGCTCAGTACCTGCAGTGGTTATCACGAAACCTGTATGTCAGCCTCGGAAAATAGTTTCTTTTAGCTCTTCTTGATAAAATTGTGCTTTTTTTCCTTGTTTCAAGTGACTGTTGTTGACGAAGGATAGAAAATGTTTCATTACGCAATAAAGTCGAAAGATCATACCATATCAAGAGGCTCGATCACATTTTCCAGCCTAGATTGAGTGACACTAGGCTTATAGAGACCATCAATGAATGGCTCTCTCAAGTCCCAAAAAATTGTTTTGGTTCCTAGAAGAAGAAAAAACATCGGAGATCGTAAGCCGACAGTGTATTTAGGTTGCAATGTCCGGACATACTCTGTATATGAGACATACCAGTAAATTCACACATATGATCAATAGCAGCATTAATATCATGTCTACTTCCATCGAAACCATCCTTCTGGATGGAATTCCTCGGGTTATCATTAACTGGTCCTTCTGAAAACAGGGAAGTGCAAAATTAAACTTGTCAGGGGCTCAGAGTAAACAGATTTAGTAAAAAATATGCCACAAAAAAATAGGATATATATATATAAGCTTAAAATTACATTCAAATAAGTTGGTTACTTGACTTAAAGGAGAAGTATGTATAACTTACTTATTGTTTGACCGTACTTCTTCGACCATCTCTCCCAAATGCTGTCTTCCAATTTATTCAGTTGGCTAATCGCATACTAGGGTTTGCAAAAGGTTGCATTAGTATTAGTCAGTACATAAGTAAGAGTACATCAAACGTAGTATGAAAGCGAGCCGGCCAGGCAAAAATTGATAAAAGAATATAAAATATGCATACGCAAAGAAAGAACAGAGGTCTGAGACAAATACTTCAGGGGAAATCAAATGGAGAAGTACAGATCAGTGTAGGCATATTTCAACTATTGCGCCAAATTGGATTATAGAATAGCAACCAGTTGAAAATTCTCTCTCAAAATTACTACACATAAGCACTGCAATTAATATAAAAAAGGATTAATGGTTCTGATCAAGGGGCTTTGCAACAGAATGGTCTATCATTACCAAAAACGAGTTGGCTTCTAGATTTGTTATTCTTCTGTCTTAACCTATAGCAAAATCCGAGGGAAAAGTAAAGCTCTATATAATGACTAGTTAGACCTTGGTCTCGTGAAATACTTTTGACATTTATCTTTCTGGTAATTAACAATTTGGACAGGTTTGAAATGAAAGAGGAAACAATTAGATGGAACAGAAAGCAACACTTGCATCTGAAGCAGAAAGGAAATGAAATCAGAATGCAATGGGAAACTGGAGAAGAGAAAAAAAAAAGGTGAGGAATGTAGGTTCAACTCACATAAAGAGTATTTAATTGAACACAAAGGGTGGGTGTTGTCAAAACATTGATATTATTTGATTTTCTGACATCAGGCAGCCTAGGATCTGTCGATTCCTTCTTCACAAAAGCTTTGATTCCACTTTCTCTCCGGTAACGTGTGAGAGTGGGTACAGGTGGAATTATGTCTTCCTTGTCAGCTGCAATAGAATAACGAATTCATAATCAGGCTGACCTTGAAATAAAAATTACTGAATTATAAGTCGAAGTAATGTATCCAAAAGCTGGTTCTAAAAAAGAAATGTATCCAAAAGTGTAATACAGGTAAGAACTTTAGGAGCTTGAGTGTGAGTCGCATCAAACACCCCCATCATACGATCATACTGTGGTGGGAAAATGTTCTATTCATGTTAGATTTCAAGAAAGTTATATACTAAAATTCTTGATTTAAAATCTAGCTATGTAATCATCTAGAAGAATCCCACCAAAATTGTAAAGGGCCAAACTTGAAGATAAAACACGGTTATTCGGATTGTTCATGCTAACAAAGGGATTAAAGTTGAAATCAAGAGAATTCAACACCATTTGGCATAAAAAATTGAGACAAGCACAATACCTAGGTTGTCCTCGACATGCTTGGTATACACTTGGAATGCATTGTCAATGCCACGAAAGAGGCTTCTGAGTTCTCCAGACCTCATTGGAACTTTAAGAGCAAAGAATTGATCAACTGTCTGCAAACAATATTCCCTAAATAAGTTTTATCATCACATGATTGTAACATTATTTCTATGTTTACAAGTATTGACAAAGCCAAAATATCTTGTATTCTCGATTCTCCTGCTTTGAGTGAATAGAACAAAATCACAGATTCAAGATATATAGAAGTGTATCACTGACACAGAGTATCAGACACATGAACAGATGCATACACACACACACACAACATATACATATCTCAGAAGAAGACAACAATCAAAAGATTGTAGAACTGTATGACAAAGATTCTTCATGAATGAAGTACTTAGAAATATAATATGGTTCCAGAGAAAAATTGGGAATGAAAGAAAGCAAAATTATGAACATCATAGCAAACCAACCTCCTCAACTATCCTGTAGACCTCAACAATTGAGCTTCCATGCCTTTGCTGTGCTGACACTGGGGACCAATTCTGTAAAATAACAGAGAAAAATGAAGATGAAGAAGTTGTAGACCTTATTGGCATATGAATAATATATAAATTTTAGTATAATATGATACCTCCTGCTGCATAACTCGTTCGACCCATGCTGAAATTCTTGCAAGTTGAGTGTTGACCCAGCGCAAGACCAAGGTACCAGATACAGTCTCAATCTGAATAAAACAATAAAACATAATGTATAAACCTTCCAAGTAAAAAGCTAGTTATTGATTCTCTAAAAAAAGAGAAAAAAAAAACTATTCACTTATATTACTTCAATGCACAACCTAATCCTATTATTAAGCACCAAAAATCAGGAAAATGAATATTTTCCCATTATCTTATTAAAAAAAGATCCATAAATAGATATGGAAAAGTAACCCCTCACCTTGTACATATTTAGCTTCTTGATGTAAGCCTCTGCAGTGCCCTCTTCACATGTAGATGTGATAACGGCAATTAAGCTTTGTTCAAGATTATCAGCAGCCGGGAATACAGAAATAACATCCTCAGTGAGGTGCTCAGAGCTTTCGAGGAAGGGTTTCTAAGGAAATTAAAATAATTAGAATTCCACGTAAATCAAGATGGTGGAGCAATACGAAGATGTAAGCTTACCAGTTTCACGCCGTAGAGCTTGTGAACAAGAGATACTGCAACTGCACTTGCATTTCGATGCCGCAGGGTTAATATGGGTAAATACATGGCTGTATCATTTCTCACAAGTGCCTTTGTCTGTTCAGCAAGTAATGCTAAAGGATGTTCGTTCGTTTTGTCAGACAATGTTTCAACATCTTGGATAATCTGGAAAGGAGGAGATCACGATATATATAATCTCAATTAATAGTTCTTACCTCTGTAACCAACTGCTATCCACTAAATAAGATCATTTTTTATGAATTTATTTTATTTCTTTATATTCTTTCTATTAATTGCATTTTCTTTGGAAGAGGTTGAAAATTTGCAACTTCAGTACATCTCATTAATGCAATACAGTATAGCTTCATAACTTGCGCCTTATGATATAATCAGTAAGCTCTTTCCAAATAAAAAATGGCCGTCATAATAAGCTTTTACTCCAAGGTGACCGATTATTAATGATATTAGTTTTATCCTGAATTACCTTAAACAGCTTAATTACATTGTTTAACAAACCCAGGAAAGAATGAGAAGTCATCAAAATAATTTAAATTATAAGTAAAAGGCTATGCATTATATTCTGATAGCTTCCCAATCCTCATTCTCTCTATTCCTATAGGTTATACATCTGTACTTGACGAGTGTATGTATTTTCAGTACTCCCCGCTGTTAAGAATTTAGATTGAATTCCTTTTGCTCTAATCAAGAAGAAAAAATTGCAATTTCTAACAATTAACATTGGATCTAAACACCCAATGTTCTATCATCCACCAATATAAAATCTTACATACTTTCTTTGTTATCCTTCATTGTAAAAATTCTCTAACATATTTATATAGGAAAAAATTGCATACTAAGTTAAACTATTAGATAAAATTAGATTAAAGCACTCACTCTGGAAAATGCTTGCTTGATTGAAGATAACACATACATCTCAATTTGCTCTATATCTGTGACAGGTGGACCCTGCATTGCCTGAAAAATCAATCAGTTCGATAATATTCAAGTTAGTGGACAATTCAATGGCAATGGTTCAAAAGAAGGTGACTTCTACTCCAGTGTTAAATTCATATTTCAACATTCTTGACGTCTCGATATTAACATGTTACAGGTAAAAGTATAAATTCTGCAGATTTGGGGCTGTAGTGAAGAGTTTCTGAAAAATCTCTGAAACAAAAAACCTAGTTGATGATTTTCAAAGCAGAAGTGAAGTATGAGCATAAACAAAGAATGATTGAATATTCCTCTTGAAAAAAGCAAATTATGAGACAAAACAAAGAAAACCACATTACCAACTCAGGTTCTTCAAGAAGAAGCCTCCGAGAAACCATGGCAACTACTAGTGCATTTTCCATCTGCTTTGATCCCTAAAATGATAGAGAAGAAAATATTATAGAAATGGTCATCTTTCAAAATTTTAATCACCAATCACAATAAGAAAATTCACAAAAAGTAAATGATAATCATAACCAGCAATCAAATGTGCATGAATGATGAAAAGTGAACCAATTCATGTTAAAATCAATCAATTTAAAGCACAGCAACAGACCTCAGGAAAATGAAGATGGTAATCGACCAACCGCATATCTGCCCATTTTTGAATAGGTAATAGGAATGACTGCAAGAAAGTCAAGTCCTCAAATCCCTTTTCAGTCTGAACTCTGCAAGTCAAACTTCTCAAATGCAGCCTTTCCTGTGGGCCTCGCTGCTCCTTTAACGGTATTCTTTTCAACTGGTTGATGGCCTGCTGCAATATCTCTTGTTCACTGGTTATGACAAACTGTTATATACGTATAAAGGATAGTGGTCAGTAGACAGCAAAAGTACTTGCATCGTAAGTGTATGGAAACATGGTAAGGAGCCTGCATAATTTGAACCCCCAACAATACATCATTCACAGTATGATTATGGCATTTGAAAGAACTTGCATGCAGGATGATTGTATTGTTTCCATTTAGTGTTGATATTAGGGTATAGCAGGTTCAGGAGAGAGGAGATGGTAGCGATGAGTCTCCTAGCAGGTTTTCCCTCAGAGACAATCAAGTCCCAAATTTTCTCTGGTACTCAGATTGCGTCTATGGATTCCAGAGATTATAACTCATTTCGGTCATGCTCCTACTTCACAGACCGGGAAGCACATGGTACACGAACAATACAAGAAGGGTGGCAATTAAAATACACACGGACAACCACCATGGTTAGAAAATATGCAATGTATATACTACCATGAGATGAGACATTTCAAGCAGGAACGCTCACAACTCCACAATGAAAAGCCTCCATCGTCAGCTCATGTAGCTGATGACTCAATCACTATTTAGCTAATGAGTACACAAAGACAGAGACCTATATGCCAATCAACTCATGAGAGATTTATTTGGTCTTATACCTGCCGAAACAACACCCAGGCATAGCATGTATAATGGATTGTCTCCGTGATTCCTAATATACGCCAGGTTGACTTAAAAAGCTCCAACATTTCTTCTACTTCCTGGCAGGATAAAAAATCATGTTATCTCCAAGCAGACAAGCATGATACTGAGAACTGACACTTTCCAACAAAAACAAAATTAAAGACTTATTCTCATTTAAGTATGTCATAGTAACAATAAAATCTGTATAAGTCCAGGAGCCTCTAGGAAGTAATTAAGTAAATAGTGATGCACATCCAATAATATTAGGAGCCTCTTAACTTTTAGTAAAAACTTGTCAATGATAATTAGAAAATATCTCAATCAAATGATACATCCACTAACCTCTGTAAGCTTTCCCTCATCCAAGACATCAAATATGCTAAGCAATAGTTTCTCATACAGCCTGACATTTAGGTGATAACCATCTGCCCAGTGACTTATTTCACCAGTTAAATCACCTCTTGCAGGTCTCTCAGCAAGTGGAATAGTGATATCCCTCAGAGATCTCAAGCACTCTGTCCTCTGAAGATCACCTGTGGCTGATGGAAGAGACTGATGAAGTAAACAGAATTATCAGTAATAGGAGCAAGAGAATTTGAAGATCTAATATATTATATATATGTATATTCTCAAAACCTATAACTCTACATTAAATCAAACTAATACCAAAACAAAATTACACTAGAAATACTGATGAAAATTGGCCTAAATATGAACCAACAAGGCCGAAAACAGAGCATAATACATTTTATTTGAGAATATTTATACAAGTACACTGTATGTAAATGTAATATGTGTGTATGCATGCAAAATGTGAAGTATGGGTGGAGAACACTGAAAAAGAAATAAATCATAGATGAAGTACATCCTCAAGTTGAGTCTGGGGTCATATGGTAGGGCATGGGGAGTCATTATAATAAAAGGATTTTAACATCTAATGATAAGATCATAACATCTGAACAAACCTCTGACTCTTCAATCTTTGCCAGAAGAATCCTTAAATCACTTGCTTTTCTGCCAGATTCTCCAAATCCCACAACAGGGTGATTTACAAGACCTTCCTCCAACATATTTAACTGGGCTGACAGAAAATTAAATGAGTATTAAGAAAAAGGAGGTAGCTTAAGTTTAATTGACAAACATGGGAATTAATCGTTAGCATATATGTCAAACAAATGAATGAAGAGCACATTCCACAACAGCTTCTTTAACAAATAGAAGCTCCTCATCCTCAGAAGAGGATAATATCTGAAACTCTACCAGAACGGATAAAAATAAAAGCAATAGGAAAACAAACAATTGGAAGGTGGCGTCCATTAGACTGGCGGTGTTTCTACAAAAGAAAGGAGAGATGGAGAGCTTACTTGTCTTTTCTGCCATTTTATATAAGATTTCTTGTCCGAAAATTCTGTCCGTGATATACAACATAACAATTCCAACGGGATCAATAAAGTATCCATCCTTTTTCCAACTTTGCCAACCATGGCACTGAGTAGTGCACGTCTTGTTCTTATGTCCATTTCCTCCGAAATCTGTTCAGACCCATCAATAATTTGGTAAATTAACGCATAAGCAGAACCATAAGTACGAGCTTCACGGAGAAGTGTCAGTCTCTAATAAATGGCATGACAAACTCAGTGAATAATAGAGTAACAACCAACAACAGACAACATGTTCATAAAAGTGAAAAAGAAGGAGGTTGGTTAAGTACCTCCATCTGGACACGCATTGTCTCCAAAAGGCCAACTAAACCATTGGAATTATGAGACTGTGTTCCTGCAGTTTCAGTCTTACTTCGTCCTAGCTTCTTCATTAATCTATTTTTCTTGTCTTTCTTTTTTTCCTTTGATGGAACAATAAGCCCCCTGGACATGGAGTGAAATGAAAAAGGACATGTTCTTATAGCAGTAAGTTTATGTTGAATTTGTGGTTGAAGGAGAGGGGGTCCAGAGGAAAGTACCCTGAAGCTCCAGCAGCAGCAAGGAGGATTTCATAGGCAGTTTCACGAAGATCTTCATCTGAAATACCTACAATAAGATAAAGAAAGCATTGACCATAGTCATAACTTCTAGTTCTTGATTGTAATAAAGTTTAGCTCCAGAGGTTCTTTTTGAGAATTAAAGTTGTATTGATTCTGACCAAAGTAAGAGCACCGCTAAATCAACAAACAAATGCAATGAGTGGCAAGGTCCATAACAAACCATAATTAAC
Source organism: Leonotis leonurus (assembly GCA_026898415.1). NCBI lineage: Eukaryota > Viridiplantae > Streptophyta > Magnoliopsida > Lamiales > Lamiaceae > Leonotis > Leonotis leonurus. The sequence continues at coordinate 730,611 of JAPKLX010000017.1, forward strand.
CACACCTACCAGTAGAAAATGAAGGCAATCCAAGAACAACATCAGAAGCATCATTCAGAACTCTCCTGGAATATCTACGACTTTCCATATCATCCATAACATCATCATCAAAATCATCAATATCATCAACTGTTAATTCTTTAGGCTGTGAAGTGTTTAGAGACTGTGATTTTGACAAGCCTGGCAATTCATCAATCAGTTCGCTCTCAATAGTATCTGAAATGGAAAGATTGGACAAAATTGTTGTTGCTACCACAACTGGGACCAGCGGAGGTGGCCTTTGGGGAGGTGAACCAGAAGATTCAGGCTTTGTGGTTAGAAAGAATTCATCAGAGGAACCTGCATTGTTCTTTTTCGGAGTACGAACAAGATGACCTAATATATTAGGAGGAATTCTATACACAGTATGTCCAACTTAGACCAATATAAATTTTGGCCTTACCATGCTTGGAAAGAGAGTGCCATCATGGTAATCTCGAATGGCATCCGAGAGTTCAAGCATACTACCTACAATCATCAGATCCCAAACAATAAGTAAGAAATAACTCAAGCCAAAAGGGGATATAACCTCTATCAAAAACCATAACCTTTCTTAGCACAGTTGAGGACATAGTCAACACTGACTTGATCCAGGTCCACATCATCCAAAGACACTGCACCTGGCGGCATTACTACCTTCTTTATCAAGCTACCAGAGAGTATGAAATCTAAGAGCACCCGCCTGTCCCTACGATATCTCTGCAAAAGTTCGACCTCGTTCTCCCTATATAACGGATTTAAACAACTCTTTAGTAACTACATCACTAATTGAATGTGATTGTAGCGTTCACTCATCAAATCTCCCAAACACCAATCAATCACAAGTCACAACTACATAACTATTTCGAATCACTTCATATTAACTAAGAAATAAAAAAACCTAAGAAATGCAAGCTTTATCTGATTAGCATTTCCAACCATAAAGTGATAAAATCGTCAAGTTCAATCTAAAAGGTTACGCAACACATCAGCATCCTGAATCACTTAATATTAACTCAAAATTACTTCATCACTATTTCCAGCTAAGATCGAGGAAATTGTCAAATCCAATCTACCAGATACGCAATGAGATCATTGTAACATAATGATGTAAAGCGAAAAGAAGGGCACATACTCATCCATGGCGACTCAACAGCAGCGACCTTCAACAACTCAGCAACTGAATCTCGAAGTATCACAACGTAAACAAGGTTTTGCAGATGCGAAATTTAAACTTAGACCGATTCAAGCTTGGATTCGCGGATCTCTTGAAATGGCTAACGAAATTAGAAGTCAAATTAGCTTTACTGTACAAATCCAATTCAAGTAGAGACAAAATCTTGTAGAAACTGAATCTTAAGGGGAATGGAGGTTCAGATGTGAACTGTAGACATTATCTGGTCACGCATGCACAGAGAGAGAAGCCACAATCGGAGAAGAACGGAAAAATAAATATATCATTTTCAATTAATTATTTATGACTCTCAAATTTGGAGGTCGGTGAGATTTCATAGTCGAAGTCTTAGCGGCACTGCACCGCCGCCTTTTATGAGTTTTTTGTTGTTGTTGCTAATTATGACGTAATAATTATTTCATCTATTTGTTTTAAATAATCTATTTTAATTGTTATTATTGTTAAATATTGTCATATTTAAGGAATGTAGAGTATAATTATACGATTTTTAAGTCATCGTTGAAGCAATTAATATTTGCATTGTGAAAATTTTACATGTACACAGAGTTAAGCATAAAATATCTGTAAGTACTATGAAAGTATAGTATGACTTTTGAACTCCATGGCTATATGATCTTGTATCTCTAGACAACCAGTGATGAATGAATTTGTTTTTACCTTAAAAAAAAATTATACCATTTTTCTACTTTTAAATTGAATAATTATATGTATCATGTATGAATGTATTTATTATAATATTACGAATAAATTATTATTTATAAAAAAGATGAACTGTACATTTGTTTGATAACTTTTTAAGTATAATTGGGCCAAAGCCAGTTTAATTAGATAATTGTAACGATTCGATTTGTAAATAAAGTACGAGATATGGCTTATAAATTGTGAGAATAAAATGAGTGTTGAATCGATTCGATTTGTAAACAAACTACGAGATATGGCTTATAAATTGTGAGAATAAAATGATTATTCGAATTAGAACTATTAATGATACGCCTCATTTGAATACGATTGACACAACAAACATTTCGCATTTTTTCTTTGTAAACTAGTTTGTGCATCCGTGCGATGCACAGTAAAAATTAAGATTAATAAAATATTTAATTACAAATTAATTTTTATTTAAAAACTTATGAGAAAAGCAAAAAAAATATTTCAATCATCTATATTTTTAATAAATCAATGGCTATAATTTTCACTCCAAATTAAATTTCATTTAAAAAACTTTCATACTTCAATATTGATGAAAATTATTTAAATTAAATTCAATTAATATTAGTCATTGTTTGTGCATTGGTGACAGCTTAGATTCTTACTCGTTTCTCATAGATATATATTTTTTTTAATATGACCCAACTATATATATATATATGTAAAATCTATGATCCAAATTAAATATGCATCAAATTTACATAGAGTGCATTGAAATTATAATGCATTGGTTAATAAATAAAAATGCATCATCAACTTATGCAATAAAATTATGCGTGTAATGCATCAGAATAATGTGTATCGTGTATAAGTTTTAGTTCTTATATAAGAATTGGTTCTCACCGAATCCTACCCCTATATATAAAGGGGTAGTCAAGAGATCAAATATAATTAGTTTCACACGTGTTAATTAATATATTAAACTTGGGATGTTTACTTTATCAAATTTGATGGTTAAAATTAATTGATTTTTAAATTAAAATATTAAAAATGTAATAATTATTATATATATATATATAATTGATTTATTCCTTATTTGGTGAGATTTTATTATAGTATATTTAGTTGTAATAGCTTTTGAAAAACATGATTTGTGCTTTAAAATTTGCTAAATAAAGAAATGTGTCTAAATAAATGAGATAACTCAAAAAGGAAAATATGTTTAAATAAGTAGCACGAAGTTAATATAATTATCAATTATACAAATTGATTATAATTATTAGTATTAAATATTAAAAACAATTATATACTTTGGTCAAATAGGATAAATTTTTAGTACTAAATAGATTCAGTTTGTACATGTATATTATGAATTGTTCAATGTTCAATTTATCTTATTGCTCTATTGGCTCATAGTATAGGATTTGTAATGAAAGGTATTGAGTACATGTACAAAACATGTATACAAGAATAGTGAAGTTTAGCGTACATGTGTGTTGATCTAATGGTAGAGGTAGAGGTGTTCATGGTTTCGAGAATTTAGAACCGGAACCAAACTGTCGTTGCGGTGGTTCACGGTTCGGAACCGAACCGTGTAGGGTGGTTTCGGTTCTAAACCGCCGGTTACGGTTTGGAACCGTCCAAAAAATTAATACTAATATATTTAAAAATTTTGAATATTTTATTTTTTTTAATTACATACTTATGCGTATCATCATTTAATTTCATATCACATAATTAACTTTGTAATGTAATAGTAGAATAACTACGTAATTTTTTTTTAATTTAATATTAATTATATATAATACATATATAATGATATATTAATAAAAATGTAATAATAAAAAATTAAGAAAAGGTTTTTATGTGTTATTATCTCACGAATACGTTAATTGAATAACACGTTAAACACAAATACATTGATGAAATGAAATAAAATAATTAATCTATATAATTATAACAATATAAAATGAACACTAATAAATATGTATATAATATTAGGGTTTAATTAGATTATCATCTAATTAAATTTTATTTTATTTAATTATTAATGTATTCGTAAGTTTAATATATCAATTCTAAAAAATAATTATAAGAAATGACTATTTATAATATATTAAATAAATTGAATTAGATAAAAAAAAGATACGGTTCCAAATAGACGATTACGGTTCCGAACCGCTGGTTCACGGTTTTGAATTTTTGTAACCGTAACCGAACTGTCCTCTACACGGTTACGGTTCGGAATCGAACAGTCGGATACGATTACGATTCTCAAAACCACCAATTACGGTTCGTTTATAGTCCGATTCCGACAGTTCTGATTCCTTTAAACACTAGGGGTTCCAGTCCTCTATATTTTGGCATATATTTATTTATATTGTTTTCTTTATATTATATTATATATCTTAAAATTTAAAATTTTGTAATAAATTATTTACTTAATTTTTATTTTATTTTTTTCTAGATTTATAAAAAGTAGAATTACGAAATTCAATAAATTTGTAATATTTATTATTATTTGAAAATTGAAAACTATTGATGATATGCGTAAAAGATTTAATAACCTTTATGTTTTGATTATAATTTTAAATTTCAAATTTTTATTTTTTTAGTACATGAGAATTATTAAAGGTATATATAAGTGATTAATTTTTTATAATTAATTATTTTGAAAATTGAATGAAATTAGTTACGAAATAAAATATTCGGATAAACCGAACCAAATCAGAATAATTTTGGTCCAGTTAATTTTTTGTTTTGTTGGATTATCTTTTTCCATCCAATTTTTTTTAATTTGGTTTGGTTTGATTTTTTAGACAAAATTGAACCATATATCCAAACGAACATTCGTGCGTTTTATAATTTTATATTGAAACATTTTTATTTGAATTATTTTGGTCCATAAAAAAACAAAGAAATAAAATAGAGAAATTGACAATCAAAATAACAAAGAAAAAAAAGGAATAATAAACTTATTTGGAATATTACAAATATGATTTCGCATTATAATATAAATATAACTTATTCATTGGCTTTGTTTGTAACTATCAATTATAAAAATGAAATTAACAAATAAATTGTAATTTCATTCGATACGGCATGCAGTTCCCTTTTCTCGCGGGGCCTTATTCCGTATGCATATCAAATATATGAAATATATGAATAGATTAACATTTCAATTCCATTCGATTCGTAACTTATTCGATTCGATCCAAACCTCTTAAATAATTTAATTTGGTTGGAAGAATTTCAAAAAATTCTGTAGTTGAATTGGAAGGTAATCATCTTCGTCGGAGAAGATAGTCATAAACTGTATTTATTTTTGATGTCCTCAACTAGCATTCTCTTTAATCACCACTTCAACCACAACCACTGTACTTAAACCATCTCCATCATCATATCCATATCCATATCCATTATCCATCTTCCTCAATGGAAGAACTTATCTATAACTACAGAACTAATTCTCGACGTGGTCAACATTTTCAAGAGTTTATTCGCCCTAGACACCCATAAAGCACTAGGATGAATTATAAAATCTGTATATATATGATTATTTCCGACTCCCATTTCCCATACGCAAACGGGGGTCTCTCTGTATTGGGCCCAACCCATCTGATGTACTCTATTTATATAGAAGTAGGGCACGCATTCTGGATCTGTAGCCGTCACTATCATAATAAAATATGTTCTCCTTTTCTGCCCGTGGACGTAGCCAACACAACGTTGGTGAACCACGTAAATATGTGTCTCTTTACGTTTCTGTTTGTTTCGATCACTCAATTATCCTATTCCGTTACAACAAAAATCGTTGTACTCAAAGTTTCGAATATTCGGGACATCAAACCATTCACGATTGAGCTCTTTTTATTAATTTTTCTTTAGATCGAAGAAAACATATTATGGAGGGAAGATCAACGGCAGAACAATACAAAGGTATAAGAACATACCAGACAAAAAATACAAAAATAAAACTATAACATATCAATCCTCCACATCTCCCTATTACACAACTCTGATATGGTTTTTTTACGATCTAACTCCACGTCTATGATTTAATCTCTCCATTAAGTGAAATTCATATGGTTATGCGCTCAAGTGACTGACTACAAATTCTTACATTCTTACATCATCCTTGAGGAAGCGAAATCTAGCCCACTTGTCGCTCGTTTGTTTAATATCAGTATCAAATACTTGAGCTTATCAAACCCATGCTCATTCATCGTAATACTATTGTATTAGTTAATTCCATAAAAGGCTCTATATTTTTTATTTTTTAATGTTAATCTCTTAATCAAGGATATCTCCAAGTCAAATCCCTACCTATTACCCACACATGGATTAAAGTAATGTATTTAAGTTTGGAATATGCGGAGATTAACAACGCCCAATTTTAGAGCTTTAGCGATCAATTCATCAGTAAGAGAATGACTTTCGAAACTTCCAGTTAAACGTGAAGGTGTCAGTCCTTAGATTTGTATCTTCGTACCTTTGTATACTCGTCCTCATCTGTAATAAATAGTTTGTTAATTTTGATTTGGAAATTCTTTTCAGACTCAATTATTATTACTATTATTTTAACTATTTTTATTGTTTTTACTACTATTATTGTCAATTAAGATAGGATATGAATAAGGCGTGCCAATACATTTTCAAACCCAAAAAAAATTGTAGCTAGATCAATTGATTTTTCCTCAAAAAAAAAAAAGTTTACGGTAAAAATATATCTTTTAACCTTAAAAACCATTGACATAATAAATTGAAAAATATCTTTTAAAGATATATCTTTCTAAAACCAAATGAGATCATAATATTTGTTGAGATATTTGTGCGACTAATTTAAAAATATATTAAGATTTGTTTAATCCAGATTTGTTAAATAAAGAAATTGGATAAAGCTTGAAGATATATAGAATGAAATATAATATATCAAGATTCGAATTAGGTAGGATGAGATTTATTTATAAGCACTTTTACTAATTGAGGTTTTCAAAATATAAATACTAATTTACAATATAGAAGAAAAACAACAAATTTTGATATATAAAGACTAAGTGACAAATTTTGCAACTCCTATTATTTTAACTCAAGCGAAAATTTTCACTCATTTGTGGTGGGTGGAGTTAATGAACTATCATATGATTTGTAGATAAATATTAAATTTTTAATAAATATTTTATTAATTTTCATTTTTTAATTAATTTTTTTTGATTAATATATTTTAATATTATTCGATGTAAAATAATAATAATAAAAATACCATTAATAAAAATATGAAATTATAATGACTGTACGCTAGTGTGACATTATAATATTAGTAGTGAGATGTTAAGTTGTGCCCTTCACGGGAGATGTAATGGAACTCTTGAACTCAATTCTCTCAATGGAGATATGATGAATCTGTTTAGACTAATAATATTATTTGTAATGCAAATATCAAAATAAATTATATACTTTATTGTTTTATTGGTAAAGTAACAAATCCGTCTCTAAGACAGACATTCATATGGCGGATCACCTCTTATAGTCCGATTTTATTCAAATGGATCCTAGAAGTCGACAAATTACAACAACTAAAGTCTTCTATCTAACTGTCATCTAACGTCGTTAAAATAAATTATTTTTTATTAGATGGTCCTTTAATTGGAGAGATCAAGAGTTATTTTGAACATTTCAATCGTAAATCTTAAAAAATTATCTAAATTTGTTCATCGATCTCACTTCTTTCATATCAAAGCGACAAAGCCGCCGTACCACCACCACCAGTACCAACTCCATGGAGAATAACGCAGCACTGGCTTGCTGCACCTTTGTTGATTTCATCCCCTCCACATACCAAAGGCTAAATCTTCATTCATTTTATTTTTTAAATCATTTTATTTATTTTTTTTCATTTCCCATTTTCTATTTTCTCTTCAAAATTACACCCTTTTTTAATTCGATGTGTTTAATTTTGATTATTTTGTGGATATTTGAGATAAGAAATGAGAGGCGTGATGATAAATCTAACCATAAACACTAATTATCGATATGAATGATGATAACATCATGCACTATCATATGATCTCTAATTCATATATCCAGATACAAATTTTTTCAGTATTTTTATGTAATTTAGTAAATTTCAGTTTTAAATTAATTAATTTATATTTATAAATGTGTTGGTAAGAAATTGAATATTTGGGAAGGAAAAAATAAATAAATAAAATTATGGGAATAATAAAGAATGAAGATTATAGTAGCTATAAAACTTGCAAAATCTATTCTATTAAGGAATATAATAAAATAGAATAAATCAGGAAATAGGTGGCAGCACTCAAGATCGATCACAGGTCGTGGCACAGGCCAGGCCACCAGATCAGCTCCTGATAGCCCAAGTACAGCAGGTTGGCGCATGCCAGCTTAGCCCATCTGGTCTTTGACCCAACTTTTGTCAAACCATAAGGTTCTTAACCTCCTTATATACAAGATGAAAGTTGGTTTTATAACCAATGTGGGATAGGAGTTTCTCTTCACTCTTAGTTCCCAAAACACATAACTCCATGCTTCAAATGACTAACTTTAAACCTTTATTTCTCACTCACCGGGAATCGGTTTAGAGAAAATAAATATACTACGATCATCTACTCGGAACGTAGATCGATCTTACATCATTTAATCTCCTTAGAATTAAATGCTTCGTCACTTAAAACTTAGTCAAACTTTATTGACCACAACAAATATATATATTTATTTTTTAAGGCACGATTCCTACAAAATGCAATCAATGTTGTCTCCAACGTCATTCCATCTCATGTAAACTCACATGAAGAATTTCAATTCATTCCGCCTCTCTCTCACGATGAACAACAAAAATCAACCATTATACAACACAAATATAATATTTCAATCTCTTAATTTTGAATATAAGTAACTAGAGTTCTATATATATATTGTAAAACAGTAGCATATACACGTATGTATGACTATTATATAGCGATTGGGAATCACAAATAAAAAATAATTTATTTTGACAACGTTAGATGGCCGTTAGACGTAGGGTATAGTTACTATATCTTATAGATTTTAAGAGCCCATTTGAACAAAATTGGATCATAAGGAGTGATTCGTCATAGATGTATCTACCTAGGGACGGATTTGCTACTTTTATGTTGTACTCTTTTATAATGAATATTTTTCAAATAATGAAATTAATTCCAAGCGAATTATCTTCTTTTATACAAATGGAGAAAATTTGTAGTTGTGAACTTTTGTCTTCATTAAATACAAAAGTAGAGATTTGCAACTCAAAGTGAACACAAATAAAATATATAAAAGCGACTTTAAGAAACGTGTTCAAGGCTGTCGCATCAATCAACACACGCAATGCATCTCTAAGGGATAAGAGGAGAAAACGGCTTCGCAAATAAAAACAAACACGAATAAAGCCCACAAGAATATTTTTAAACAAAAAAGAATATTTCACATGGCTTTGAAGATTATTTTTAATTTTTATGCTTCATCATATAATCATATTGTGACCAATAACCTTCTTTTTGCAACAAAATAAATATAAATGCTGAAATGATTGCATGAATAATTTCATAGGCTTTTTTTTGTACCTCATTAAACTATATGCATGTGTAGGCTTTGAGTTCTTTTTCGATTTTATATTAATGCAATAAAAGATCTTGTGAGTAATTGTAATTCAAAAGATTTTGGCATGTAAATATTGAAGTGGGAAATTAGGTAATCAAGATGCTATCTAGATGGAGCAATATTATTCTTCAATACAACTTTATAAAACACACAATATAAATGGATTATAAATAATATTTCTTTCGTCCGGATAAAAGTGGTCGCATTTCTTTATTAAATCGTGCTATTAAAAGTTACCATATTTTTAAGTTGTCTTTAAAATACAATTTCACACTTTTTTAGAACACAAAATTTTACTTTTTCAATCTTCGTGCATAATGATTCGTGGGCGTAATAGAAAAAATATTCCTTCTTCTTTATCTAGCTAACCTTGCTCCTTTTCACCTTTAGTACCTAATTATCTATATCAATGGTAGCTACTCATTAAATAAAGAGGATGAAACAATAATACACACTGACGAGTGATGATATCTTGTCCTGAAAGCAAGGAATTGTAGTTACAATACTGTCAAAGTATTCTTCATCCTATTTTGCATAAAACATATATCTTGTTTGACACAAAAAGGCCATATTTTATACTATGCTAGTGTGTGTTTCATTGTATATATATACATGGTTTATGCCTCAATATGTGAGCAAACTTCTTGTATCCTCACACACACACTATGGCTTCTCTGCTCCAGTACTACATTCGACTCTCTTTCATTACTATGTGTTGTGTGGCATTGAAACCAATCTCTCTGGTAAGTGCACAGCCATTGTGAATCTTGAATTCATTCCTTACAAGAATTGCTTCTCATTTACAGTCCTAATGTACTTGCATCTTCTTGCAGCCTTACATAGTTTACATGGGGAGTTCTTCGGGTGCAAGTGCGGACGAAGACGCCTCGTCCCATCTGCAGCTCCTGTCATCCTTAATCCCAAGGTGGCTCTAGTGCTGCTAGTTTTGTTTATGAAGTTGGGCTTGTACCTAATTCAATATGTTCTTTTGCAGTGAAGAGAGTGAAAGAAAGATATTGCTGGCCTCTTACAATCATGCTTTCAAGGGCTTCTCTGCTATGCTTACAGAGACTGAGGCCTCTCTGTTATCTGGTATTTGAATGAGGAGCCGTTTACTTTGAGTGATAAACTAGATTAGTAAAGCATAAGATTATTAATTTATTATAAAATTAAATTATTTTTATTGATTAATCAGATCATGCAAAGTAAACGCCTCTTAAGCAGTTGTGGAAATGATTGTTGTTTGGATTCTGGAATGCAGGTCATGACGAGGTCGTGTCGGTGTTTCCCGATCCGGTACTGCAACTCCACACTACGCGGTCGTGGGATTTTCTTGAAGCTGCTGCGGATTCTGGTCCCAGATCAAGATACCCTGTGGAGCATAAGTCAGTTGATGTTATAATTGGAATCATAGATACAGGTCCATGCATGCAAATCTTGCTTTTGCACACTATTAATCTTTCAATAGTTGGTTTCTTTAGTGCCAATTTTGTGTGTTTGTGTTTGTAAATTGAGTTGTTTTAGGTATATGGCCTGAGTCACCTAGTTTCAATGACGAACACATTGGGAAAATCCCATCAAAGTGGAGAGGAGTTTGTATGGAAGCTTCTGATTTCAAGAAATCCAACTGCAATAGGTAACTAATTCAACTAACTTAACTAATTCCTCCTTCCAAATTGATAAAATGCAAACTAACCTCAACAATTTTGATTCTTTTTTCTGTTTTTTTAATTCGGTAATCAATGCGATCTGTGTTCACCCCTAACTAATTCACCACCTAATTTAGGAAGTTAATAGGTGCAAGATTCTACTCAACTACAAGAGGCTCCCCAAGGGACTCCGTAGGCCATGGAACACACACTGCATCGACTGCGGGCGGGGCCGTGGTCGCAAACGCCAGCTACTACAGGCTAGCACGGGGAACGGCTCGTGGGGGCTTCCCTTTGGCCAGGATAGCCAGCTACAAGGCGTGCACGGAGGACGGCTGCCCTGGCTCGGTCGTGCTGAAAGCGATCGATGATGCTGTTCGAGACGGGGTTGACATCATCTCCATTTCTGTGGGGATGAGCTCTATTTTTCAGTCTGATTTCCTCAATGACCCTATTGCAATCGGAGCCTTCCATGCAGAGGAGAAGAGTGTCACAGTGATTTGCTCGGCCGGCAACGACGGCCCCGATCCTAACACCGTTGTCAACTCCGCTCCTTGGATGTTCACCGTAGCTGCTTCCACCATCGATCGAGACTTCCGGTCCTCGATCGTGCTGGGAAACGGTAGATCATTCGAGGTAGGAACTCCGACACTTCAATCTTGATCATCATCAAGATACGTATGGCATTGCCTCATGATTCTCTGTTCTTGCCTTCAAAGCAGGGCACTGCAATCAACTTCTCTCCTTTAACATTAGGCAAGAAGTACCCCTTAGCATTTGGAGCACAAATTGCTGCAAGTTTCACCCCAGCATCTGATGCAAGGTACGCAATTACCTAACCTTTTTTCAAGAAGCTAGGGGTGGGTCGTTGAAAACCCGAACCGGTCAGATCCCACCCCTAGTGAGCGTGGTTTTTTGTAGGGGTGGGATGAAAACCCGAATCGGTGAGATCCCAACCCTACAAAAAACCACGCTCACTCACTAAGGATTGAACTCAAAATCGGGCTCGATGCAGGAACTGCTTACCGGGGGCGTTGGATTTCAAGAAAGTAGCCGGGAAGATCGTGGTGTGCATGAACGATGAGGCGAACGTCTCGAGAAGGATAAAGAAGCTAGTGGTGGAAGATGCCAAAGCAAGAGGGGTGATCATAATAGATGGAAATGAAGAAGAAACCTCCCCTTTTGATGCAGGTGCATACCCTTATGCACAAGTTGGAGCAACACTAGGGTCCCAAATCCTCCACTACATCAACTCCACTAAGTAAGCCTGCTCTACACAACACATCCACCTTTTCTAGAAAAGAAAAGGTATACCTAATCAAATATGTTGCTGTAATAAACAACACAGGAATCCAACAGCAACCATACTAGCAGCAACAGAGATGAGAGGCATCAGGCCTGCTCCGGTTGTTGCATCATTCTCCTCAAGGGGCCCCGGAAGCCTCACCGAGAACATCCTCAAGGTATGCGTCGTCTCCCTAATTCCGATCGAGACTCGGTTAACAGGTTTTGAAGTTGGTTGTTGTTGATTGATTACAGCCGGACATCATGGCGCCTGGTGTGGCTATTCTTGCAGCAATTGTGCCGGGAAACAAGTCGTCTGCTTTCGGCATAGAGTCCGGGACTTCGATGGCATGCCCTCACGTCACCGGAGCCATGGCCTTTGTCAAATCTGTCCATCCTAACTGGAGTTTCTCTGCAATCAAGTCGGCATTGATGACTACAGGTACGCCTTTTTTTTCTTGATTACAGTCTTGTACATGATCCGTCGTTAAATAGTGAAGAAGTCTTTGTTTTTGTAGCGTCGACCTTTGACAACACGGGAAAGATGATGTCAAACGCCTCAAAAATCCTCGCAAATCCGCACCAAATGGGGACGGGAGAGATCAGCCCCACAAAGGCACTCGACCCCGGCATGGTGATCGAGACCACCATGCTCGATCACCTTTACTTCCTCTGCTACAGGGGCTACGAGCAGAGGAAGGTACGAGCAATATTCAAAACCAATTTCACCTGCCCTAGAGGCTCGAGAGAAGAGCTCATCTCCAGCCTTAACTACCCCTCCATCTCCCTCGGCCGTCTCGAGGGGCCGAGGAAGGTGAAAAGAGTGGTGACAAATGTGGGACCGCCGAACACGACGTACGTGTCGTCGGTGAACGCGCCACGTGGCTTGGTGGTGAAGGTTGCGCCTAGGAAGATTGTGTTCGGAGAAGGCGGAAACAAGAAGGCCTCTTTCAAGGTGTTCTTTGATGGGAAGGAAGCTTCCAAGGGCTATAATTTTGGAGATATTAAATGGTTTGATGGATCGCATGTTGTCCGAATTGTATTTGCTGTTAATGTTTACTGAATTTATTTTCATTTTTTGGTGTGACACGTACATTACTCACATTATGCATGCATGCAGTTTTACTTTTACGTCATGGTTTACGTGGTTGATTATACCAATCTCAAACTAGGTCCACTTAATACGTAATACACTTTTTTATTTTTTGATTGGAAAATATTTGTATGATTTATATTTTTCTGGAGTTCATGATGTGCAGATATTTAATTAAATGAAATACACTTGTTATATTTTTTTGTCTGATTTGAATCTCATTTTTTTTCCTGTTAAAACCATCAATATCCATTATATAGGAATGAAAAAACTGTTCTAATTTTATATATACTCTATATATTATTACATAATATTATATTATAATGAATTTTATTTTTTATAATTCAATTTAATTTCATGATTATAATGTAACTTTTAATTGAATTTAGAATTGATCAATTTTTAAAAAATAAGGGTATATATAATTATTTTTTTTTAATTTCAAATTTATAAAGATATTAATTATAATGTATTATATTACAAAAAATATTTATTTTTAATAGCTATTTTTACAATATTAAAAATAACAGAGAATTAGAAAAAGGTAAAAACATCCATGTGTTTTTCTTGAGAAATTTAGATGAAAGTGCAACAATTTTGCGAATTTGAGGGCATTTTCGACATATAATAGGTTTTTGCGAATCCGCGTCCTTTTATAGAAGCTGGTTTGCTGCCACGTATAATTAATACCTGGTACAGTTTATAGTATAAAATTCGCACTTGACTTTCCATAAATAAAATAAAATAAAATTAAATGAACATGGCCGAAGAAATGCTATATAAAATGGAGCTCGATTTGTGGAACCAAGGTAAGGAAACGACATTACAAAGAGGAGAAACTGCAGCAGTTTAGGGTTTAGTCTTCGATCGGAGCATTGTTCTCTCTTCCGAAGGTATCGACACACCTGGAAATCGCTATTTTGACGGGAACTTAATTACTTGTAATGATGGCATTATTCGTAATGTGTATATTGCAATGCTGCATGACCACCTCTTCCTCCTTAAGAGCGATTTTTTTTTTTCTTTTCATTTTTCTGCAATGCCTTAATCCGTTCTGTCGATTTCGTGTAATGATTATGGTCAATTAGATTTATTTGGAACGTATACGTATCTCGGTATCTGTATTTATTTACGTTTTGCAAGTATTGTGCTTATGTTGAATCATTTTGGAAATTGTGTGTATTGAGGTGCTGTGATATAGATTTTAGCTTTTAAGTGTTCTTATCGCACTTGTTTGTTGAATTAGGATGTTCTGGAGATAGAATGATAGTGCGTAGCGCTTGATTTGGTTGGAATCGGGTCAAATATTTGCAGTTGTGGTTGTTGTTAACTAGATTTGGTAATAGCTATGGCGTGGCTTAGAGTTGGATCTAATTTGGCGAAGCTTGCTGTTAGACGAACCTTATCGCAAACTGGTTGTTATGTAGCTCGGGCACGGGCTGCTCCTGGACAGAGTCGTTATTTCCATACTACAGTGTTTAGATCACAGGCTCAATCTGCTCCCGTTCCTCGTCCTGTTCCTCTCTCCAGGTTGAGTGATAGCTTTCTAGATGGCACGAGTAGTGTTTATCTCGAGGAGCTACAGAGAGCCTGGGAGCAAGATCCGCACAGTGTGGATGAATCATGGGACAATTTTTTCAGAAATTTTGTGGGCCAGGCCTCTACATCTCCTGGCATTTCTGGCCAAACAATTCAAGAGAGTATGCGTCTGTTGTTGCTTGTGAGAGCTTACCAGGTGTATGGTCACATGAAAGCCAAGATAGATCCATTAGGTTTGGAAGAGAGGTCCATTCCTGATGATCTAGATCCAGCACTTTATGGTTTTTCAGAAGCTGATCTTGACAGGGAATTCTTCGTTGGTGTTTGGAGGATGGCAGGGTTCTTGTCTGAGAACCGTCCCGTACAAACCTTAAGGGCAATATTAAAAAGACTAGAACAAGCTTATTGTGGAAGTATAGGCTACGAATACATGCATATTGCTGATCGCGAAAAGTGTAATTGGTTGAGAGACAAAATTGAGACTCCAACACCTACTCAATATAACCGACAGCGACGTGAGGTGATCCTTGACCGGCTCATCTGGAGTACCCAATTTGAGAACTTTTTGGCTGCCAAATGGACTGCAGCCAAAAGGTTTGGGCTTGAAGGTTGTGAAACATTGATTCCTGGCATGAAGGAAATGTTTGATAGGTCAGCAGATCTTGGAGTGGAAAGCATTGTCATTGGGATGTCGCATAGAGGAAGACTGAATGTGTTGGGTAATGTTGTTCGTAAACCTCTGCGGCAGATCTTTAGCGAGTTTAGTGGTGGTACAAAGCCTGTTGATGAAGTTGGCCTTTACACTGGGACTGGTGATGTCAAATATCATCTTGGCACTTCTTACGATCGCCCAACAAGGGGCGGTAAGAGAATTCACCTGTCATTGGTTGCCAATCCTAGCCACTTGGAAGCAGTGGACCCTGTTGTCATTGGAAAGACTAGAGCCAAGCAATATTACTCTAATGATGTTGATAGAACAAAAAACATGGGTATTTTGATTCATGGTGATGGAAGCTTTGCTGGACAAGGTGTTGTCTATGAGACCTTGCATCTCAGTGCTCTTCCAAACTACACTACTGGTGGGACCATTCACATCGTTGTGAACAATCAAGTCGCTTTTACTACTGACCCAAGATCAGGAAGATCCTCCCAATACTGCACAGATGTTGCGAAAGCTCTCAGCGCTCCTATTTTCCATGTCAATGGTGATGATGTTGAAGCAGTTGTTCATGCCTGCGAACTTGCTGCAGAGTGGCGTCAGAAATTTCATACTGATGTTGTTGTTGATATTGTATGCTACCGCCGGTTTGGGCACAATGAAATTGATGAGCCATCCTTCACTCAACCTAAAATGTACAAAGTATGCATTTATTTCTCATTGTTTCCCAATTAACTTTTGCTGATATTCGGTTTCTCGTTTATGTTAATACTTTCACCTGGGAAACTTTTAATTTCTTGTTCGGTTCTAGGTTATAAGGAATCACCCTTCAGCCCTTGAGATTTACCAAAAGAAACTTCTGGAATCTGGTGAGGTCAAAAAAGAAGATGTTGATCGGATAAACAACAAAGTCACATCAATTCTCAATGAAGAATTTCTTTCCAGCAAAGATTATGTGCCTCAGAGAAGGGACTGGCTTTCAGCTTACTGGGCTGGTTTCAAGTCTCCTGAACAGCTGTCACGCCTTCGAAACACTGGGTAATGTCCTTACTTGCACTCTCAGAAAATTTATGGAGCACTAAGCCTTTCCTATTTTCAGGGTCAAACCAGAGATTTTGAAGAATGTTGGCAAGGCTATTACAACTCTTCCAGACCAATTCAAACCTCATAGAGCAGTTAAGAGGATTTTTGAAGATCGTGCAAAAATGATTGAGTCAGGAGAGGGCATTGACTGGGCAGTTGGTGAAGCACTCGCATTCGCAACATTGCTTGTGGAGGGGAATCATGTAAGGTTGAGTGGGCAGGATGTTGAGCGAGGTACTTTTAGCCATAGGCATTCTGTTTTGCACGATCAGGAAACAGGGGAAAAGTACTGCCCCTTAGATCATGTTATGATGAACCAAAATGAAGAGATGTTTACTGTAAGCAACAGGTAAATGCGGTTAATACGTTTGTTTCCATATCAGTTTTTCTCTTGTTTTCTTGCATGTCCTGTTTGACCTTTGTGCTTATTGGTCAGCTAATACTTCTTAGTCTCGTTCTAATAACCCCAAGCATTTGTAGAGTAGTATACTGAAAGAAAGAGTTTCATTCTCAATTTGTTAGGACAGGATTGCTCTGAGTTCATTTGGATTCTCTTGAATCTAAACTGCCCTAGAATTTCATCATTATCCCTAAATAACATATTTTTATTTAGCCTTTACGACCAAAAATTGTAAAATAGTTGAAGTTCTGGCTATTTTCTCTCTTTTTTTGATGCATCAGTCTGTGTTTCTTTGTATGATATGTTTCACTCTTTAAGTTTTATTATTCAATTTTATATTTGTTACTTGGATGAATTATTTCCTTGTTCTTGGAACATAATCGAGCTCTCTATTCTTTTAGCCTCTCTCTAACTCATTATGTTATAATTGGTCCCTTCCAGCTCTCTTTCCGAGTTTGGAGTTTTGGGATTTGAATTAGGTTATTCAATGGAAAATCCCAACTCTCTGGTACTATGGGAAGCCCAGTTTGGTGATTTCTCCAATGGGGCTCAGGTAATGTTTGACCAATTTGTGAGCAGTGGAGAGGCCAAATGGCTGCGTCAATCTGGTCTAGTTGTCCTTCTACCTCATGGGTATGATGGTCAAGGTCCAGAACACTCAAGTGCACGATTAGAACGCTTTCTTCAGGTATTGTTAATTAATTCATTATACTGCTTCATGTCCAGTTCCAGTTCATCTTGTATTTGCATTGACATTGACATTGACGTGATACACCTTACCTTCCATTCCAAGGGATTTCCTTTCAAGTCCAGTGACATTTGAGACCCAATCATAGACTACATATTCCCAAATACTAATTCATCATATGTTGTATTGCAGATGAGTGATGATCATCCCTTTGTCATACCTGAGATGGATTCAACCCTCAGGAAACAGATCCAAGAATGCAACTGGCAGGTGGTGAATGTAACTACACCTGCCAATTATTTCCATGTTCTGCGGCGACAAGTAAGCAGATTTAACTAAAGTTATGTGCTATTAGGTAAATTTCTTTTTTCCTCTCGCTCCATATTTTTGTGTGTTGCAGATACACAGGGAATTCCGTAAACCTCTCATCGTCATGTCACCCAAAAACTTGCTCCGTCACAAGGACTGCAAATCTAATCTCTCCGAGTTTGATGACGTTCAAGGCCACCCAGGTTTTGACAAGCAAGGAACCAGATTTAAACGCTTAATAAAGGACCAGAACGATCATTCTGATCGTGAAGAGGGTATAAGACGTCTGGTTCTTTGCTCCGGGAAGGTGTGAAATAAAACTTGTTATGTTACTTATTACTGGCTAATCATTTACTTTGTCCACTCTCTTGAACTTTTATCCATCATTTGATTTAGTGTTGCATTTATAGATCGTAATCCTGTATCTTTTCTTGTTTGCAGCTGTATTACGAACTGGATGAAGAGAGGAAAAAGGTCGAGGGAAAGGACATTGCAATTTGTAGGGTGGAGCAGCTTTGTCCCTTCCCATACGACCTCGTCCAACGGGAACTTAAGAGATATCCAAGTACGTCTCGTCTAAATGGTCGTGAACATATTCTCGTCCTTGTATCTCACCAAATCATCTGATCAACTATACTCGTGTCGATTGATTTCATTTCAGATGCGGAGGTTGTTTGGTGCCAGGAAGAGCCAATGAACATGGGGGCATACAGCTACATCGCACCCCGTCTTGGCACAGCAATGAAAGCTGCCGACAGAGGTAGCATTGACGACATCAAGTACGTAGGCCGTGCCCCATCTGCAGCCACAGCTACCGGCTTTTACCAAGTTCACATGAAAGAGCAGGCCGAAATAGTCCAGAAAGCCGTGCAGCCTGATCCCATCGACTGAAGTGCGATTGATCAGTGTTTTCATGTTCCGACATTGAGTTTCAAAATAAGCTACTCTCTGATGTGGCTGTTCTGCCGTTGACAGATGAATTTTGATGGTAATGCCTAATCTCTCTTTTCTCATTTTCATAAAGAAAAAAGAGTTTGTCGTTTACAAAAAGTTGAGTGTATAAAATCTGGCTTTAGGTCAGGACAAACACTGTACTCTTCCAAGTTTTGCTAGTTTCTGATAAATATAATGTGGTCTTTTTTGTTTTTTCAAAATGTGGTTTTGTTAACAGCAGAAAATGCTTACTCAAAATCTACATTTTACTGTTGTTTTTTTGTTAAACTTTTCATATACTGAGCAAAATATTATCCTTGGAAGAATTTTATTTTCTTTTCGACAATTTGCATTAATTTTATTTTGTTTCTGAACAATAGTGATCGACATTTTATTTTTCCTGCTTAAAATGCTATTTTTTTAATTGTCTCAAAATTCACATTTTAAAAAAATTTACTTTTTCATGTTTTTTTTAATAATTTGCTATTTTTTTATTTTTCATCTTTTCAGTGTGGCTATAAATACATAAATTTACATTTTTTTGTATAGTGACTTTATATCAAGTTTAAGTTAATATATGATATTAGATTTTATTTTTATATTTTTATATGCAAGTTAAATTGAAAAATCATGAATATAATCATAAATATATATAATTATAGATGGCTTTTTTAAGTGTAAATTTTGAGGGAATTAACACCTGTTGTTTTGTGCACTTGTTTTAATGCAACATCTAAAATTTCAAAAGCAGCTTTTTTGATGAAAAACAAGGCAAAGATAATGCACAAATACTACCCTATTAACTTGCATAACAGAAATCCATTCCCATGGTTAGTGGCAAGTTCTGCATATATACACACCACATAATGCAGCCAAAAAAATCAATCAAAACCCAGCTCAGCTCTTGCATACATTTCTAGTGCTATTCATCCAACCCAAAAGTCTTGATGAGGTCAGATTCATTTGGTTGTGAAATAATCTTATCAAATATATGATTAAACTTCTCATGATTGAGCATTTTTCCCAACACTTCGTCTTCCACCAATGCTCTTGATGCTTTTCCTTCACTCCCAAGAGAGAATATCCACTGTGATATCCTCTCCTTGTGTATCTGCTGCGGATACTGCCTGAGCCTCACCTCGATGCCCGATGTGAAGAGCCGGTACACGTATACAACTCTCTTTTGTCCGATCCTATAAGCCCGGCTTATCGCCTGCTTCTCCACCGAAGGATTCCACACGGTGTCCAGTAGCACGACCCTCGAAGCCCCCACCAAGTTTATACCCTCGGAGCAGGCCTTCTCCGATGCCAGAAGCACCTTTGCACCACTCTTTTCGTCATTGAAGCAGGATATCGACCGCTGTCGCCTCCTCTCGTTGAGCTGTCCGTCCATGTAGAGCACTTCTCTTCCTTCATTCCAAGAGAAGTAGGACTTGAGCTGCTCTTTGATGAACATGAGTGAGTCTATGAACTGGCTGAACACCAGCACCCTCTCATTGAATACACCGCAGAAGTATATTAGTTCCAAGAGGAACCTCAGCTTCACCCCTGCATGAACGTCGAATTTCGCCCCCTCCTCTCTACTTGCAGAGTACCTACTTGTTACTGCGTTTATCGAAGGATGAACTGAGATCAAGGATACCATCCGAATCCTACGAAAGATTCGTGTCTCCTTCTCAGCGCTCTCGAGGAGTGTCTTCTGAGACTCAGTCGGATGCAGCAAGACTAGTGTGTGGCTCAGCCCGGGAAGACTCTCCTCTAGTATGGTCCCCTTGTGCACGTGTACGAATGGATCGAGCATAGCTCTCAGCTTCAGCGCGTCGCCCCTCTCTATGCTGCTCAATCCCTTCCATCCCCTTCTACTGTCCTTTTGTGCGGAAAAGCTTGTGTTGCTTTCTTGATTTGCAAGCTTCGGATTGACCACACAGAGGGTGTTGTATAACTCCTTGAGGTTGTTCTGGAATGGAGTTCCCGATAGGATTATACGTCGTGGAGTGGAGACTCTTGTCACGGCCTTCCATATCAGGCTCTTATCGTTACGAGGGGTGTGCCCTTCGTCGAGCACCAATAGGTCTGCCCTGTCAAGAAGGGCCTCCCTTATCTTCTCATGCTGCTCCCCCACTCTCCCACCCTTCTCTCCGGTGAGCTTCTCGAACAACGTGTAGCTGATGCCTAAGACGCTCCCACCTCTATCCCAGGAATGGAGCTTCAGCATCCTAATGCAGTCGTCGTTCAGCTTCCCACTCCCAACGCTCCCGAGAAGCTCGGCAGCGATCTCCCACCCGGATAGCTCCTTCTTGTTCAGATTGTGAAACGCTACGTTGAAGTTCCATTTCTTGAACTCGGCCTCCCAGGACAGAAGCATTCCCTTCGGGGCCATGATCATGGTGCTGCATTTCGGGTACAGCTTCAGGAACGTCTGCAGGAAAACTATGGTGAGACGGGTCTTGCCCGTACCCGGGGCATGCGAGATTATGCAGCCCGTCGAGTCTTCACCAAGTGTTTGCTTCAGATTCTCGATTACAGTATCCCCTGCTATGTTCCTCCACATGAACTCAAAGCCCTCTCGCTGATGAGGGTACAGCTCTTTCTCGACACCGGGGATTAGTTCCCATACCGTTCCTTTCGTGTATGTTGTGGAGTCAGGAATAGTGGAAGACGCAGCAGGGCCCCCAAACTGCATTTCACTAAAGAACGAGGCCTTGAATTCGTCATAGTAATACCTCCGGTCTTGCCTCCCCCAAGCTGGCGCTTGCTGCACGAGACGAAGAGCATTGCGTAACATTAAGATGAGACGATAATCGTGTGAAGAAAGAGCAACGTATACCGAGACAAAGGCGGTGCACATGAGAGTAAGCAAACAACAACAAAGAGATAATAGTATGAAGGATTGACATCATAACATGCATGCTTAAAGATCTATGCTTAGATAGCACAGCTTATAGTTATAGTTAACCATGAACGAATCAATAATCGAGCTAAAGCTATCACGTACTAGAGGCGGTAAGACGTGCTTTATATCTATCATCACAGTAAAACAGTACTCGCAAACTATCCCAATCTGTTCATCAAGAATACCATGATGCTCTCCTCTGCTACAGCGTGCTCCCGGGCTTTCGTTTCTCGAAGCACTAGTCTCGACCTCCTCCTCCTCCTGAAGAATCAGCAACAAGATTCAGTAACTTCTTTAAACCGAAACATAAACACAGACACACCTTACAACGTACCACGGAAGGATCTGAGTGATCAGCTCCAGATTCACGCAGTCCCAGCTCGAGATCACAAAAGAGTGAATCCAAATACTTCTCCCACTCCGATTTCTCCACCGGAGGGACTACCTCATCCTCGAACCTGAACCTCAAAGGGAGTTTGTTATCAGTTGCAGCGTGCTCGTTGATGTTGTATCGTTTGTCCTTGAATGAGTTCATCGAGTTCACCAAAATCTTGATCAGGTCAAGATCTCTTGTGGAAGGAGACCTTTTAGCCTTCTTCCCCGAGCATGGCGCGAAGAAACAATCAGCACTCGAAGCTCCCTTCTCATTACATGAAGAAGTGAAGCAACCAAGCTTGCTTTGTGATTTGTGTGTCTCAACTTCACCTTCTTCGCCCTTTTGAGTCTCAACTCCACTTTCATTCCTTATATCAGTTCTTATCCACTTCCAATCCTTGCAGAGTTTCTTCTCCTCCTTCAGTGTTTCGCCTTTCAATTCACCGCCTTGCTCGGCTTCACTTTCTTTCCTCGAGTTTACTCTTCCGCTCTTCCCATTTCCTGCAACAGCATACTCAACTCCCTTCACTACCTCCTCTGCTTCACTGTCGTCTGAGGATTCGGTAGTCGAAGATTCCACCGCCTTGTAGTCCTCATCGGGAAGTTCCACCTCCTCCTCTTCCTCCTCACTCGTCGGTTCAGATTCAGATACGGACATATCGTCATCCGAATCCCGGTCTAAAACCTCTATAGAACAATCAGATTCCTTGGATACATCTCCACGAATCCGAGGCTCGACTTCATCCTGTCCTACCTCACACTTCTCTACGTCCGTATTTCTCAAACTAAACTCGTTAAAACTGATCTTTTCAATTGAAAGCTCCGTACTGTTCTCATCATCACCATCACCATCCTCATTCTCCTCACTTGTTCGATCAGATTCGGACACTGCCTCATCCGAATCCTTGTCTGAACTCACATAAAAACTATCCGAATCGTCGGAGACAATCACATGAATCCGAGGTTCGTTTTCAGCCAACCCTAAATCACAGTTGTCCACTCTCTCTGCCTCATTTCTTAAGTTACAGCCATTAACATTAGCACCACTCTTATCATCATCATCACAATCAATACCATTACCAGCAGCACCGTCATCTTCATCACCACCACAATTCTTCTCCTCACTTGGTTCAGATTCAGACACGTTAAAACTATCCGAATCCTCAGATTCCGCTCGATTCACTCGACGAATCAGAGGCTCCACTACACTATCTTTAACGCCCCTCAAGCTAGTCTCTCTTGCCACAACTGTTTCACGCAAAACCTCCTCACTATTATTCTCATCACCATCACCATCACCATCATCATATACACTATTACTCAAGATTGGAGCAGAACCAAGATCTTTAATAACAGTAGCACTACTCGAAATCCCAACATCAAAATCAACAGCAAATTTCGGCTCGGATTGAGATACCACATTTCCAACTCTAGCCCTTTTATCTCCACCACCACTACTTTCTTGCTCCTTCCTCTTCGTCTCCTCGTGCAGATCCTTATAATATTCATCCCATTGCTTCCTGGTTCTTCTCCTCGTTTCCACGCTCTTCACCATTTCTTCAACTGCCAAGAAACCAATCTTCTAACTCAAATCACAAAAGGGAGACCATGAGGAAGACTGGAAGAGTGCCTTAGCTTTCTTGAAATCTAAGTGAAAAAGTTGGGGAATTAATAGAAGGAGACGAAAGGTTGCATTGCAGGCTTGCACGAAATAGGAAATAGGAGGGGTTTGTTTATGACTGCATGCTCCAATACCATTTCTCCAAATCAACACGCAATATTACCCAATAGAATTTCCTTTTCTTTTTTTCTTGTTTCTCTGTCTTTTTTTGAATCTCGATTTCCTAGGAATATTCTCATAATGGTAAATATCTTTGTGTAATTTTATTGGTATATTTGTTGACATGTGCTGTCAATCCAAATTCTCTTTTGTCCATACTTACTATTTGTATATTTTTCACTAAAACAAAATACTATGGTCAAGGTTGACCCAATTAAATCTCATATAACATTAGACTCATGTTTGGTTACGCTAAAGTAACTTCATCTCATACTATATCTAATATACATCATCTCACCTTTTTCTATCTCATTCCAACCCCAACGACATAATTTATGAGAAGAATAAATGTTAACCTCATTTTATCCTTCATTCTTTTTACTAATTCTCTCCATGTCATTACCCCCACTAATTCTTTAGGAGTGTGTTTGTAAATGTATATTAATATAGGATTATATAGTACTCCAAACCAAACATGTTCTCAATTATATAATAATTGTCAAACCAACTAAATACCTTTTATTTACATAAATTTGGTCTTAACTTGTTCAAAATTGAATCTCATTATTATGTTATATTGGTAACCGAACAGAGCTATAAGTACTATATTTATATATTATTCACATCATTTTAATAATATAATCTCATTTAATTTTAACAGTAAATTAATACTTGTGTTAAAATTGAATAATATTTAATGAATCAAAGCTATTTATTTGATTATAAATCGAAAAATAACTTTACATATTTTGAAGAAAGTATCATTTTAATACAAGAAAATACAACTTTACCCATTATGAGAACTAATGCAATACATTGATTTCCAAGCAATAAGTATGAGTTATTTTTAGGAATGTAAATGAATGAAATTGTATCCACTTGCTCAAGCTCGAACTTGATTATTTCGGTTTATAAGTGTTAAGTTTGGGATTGACTCAATTAGGTTCAATTATTTAAATTTTATATCAAGTGGACTTGTTTAAGCTCATTTAAATTTGTTAAATAATTGATGGTATAAATACGAAATAACAAGCTCAAGTCGATCCTAAGTAGCTCGCAAGCTATATCATCTCAACTGCACCTTAGTTGTTGCCATAGTTTTCTTATGCGGAATTAAGGATTGAAATCTTATTAGTATGTATATGAAGAGTAATGCTCCACCGCCCGCAGCTGATGTGGCAATGCCACGTCATTGCCACATCAACATGTGAGTTACTATATTTTCATTTCTTTGTTAAATTTATTTTTTATTATTAATTTTTATTGAATAGTATTAAACTATACTCTAACCAATGAACCCTAGTCGGAAAGTGATAATTAATAAAAAGATATTAAGAATTTAATATATATCTACATGGCATGCCACATTATTCGTGGGCACATTAACCCAGCCCGCCGCGGGCGGGTGAGCATTTTCGTGTATATGAATATTAATGAGCATATGGTTATCTTTTTTCACAAGTGTTTCATTTTATTAATTATGCGTTAATAAATCTACATATTTAATACTATTATTGATTACTTTATTTCACACTCAATAAATGCAAGTTATACACTTTATTAATTTTTAAATTATAAAAAATATTAAACTACAACAACATTTATCTTTTTCATCTGAATTTTACTGTAGTAAATGAATTTCCATTGATTTTGGAATATACGAAATTTAATAAACCGAAAATTTCCTTCAAAAATTAAATTGGTCAACCGAGATTTAATATTGACGATAAATGTATATAAATTAAATGACTGTTTTTATTGTTTTTAACTGTATATACGTCATCACTGATACTTTTAAAAACACGACTATAATTGTGTGATCATTATTGGAAGATTTGTTTGATCATTACCATTCAACCAAAAAGCTAAACCAAAAAGAAGGATAAGATTGTTAACTTAATTCATAATTGAGAAATCTATCATTTATATATTAAAATAAACACTAGATTGGGTTAAATTATTTTTATTAATCAACTAAAAGAGTATTGCAAGCACAAGTATTCACTCCAACTCCAAAGAGAAAGATATAGGAAAAGGACTTGCTAAAGAAAGAAGCATATGCATATATATATAGAGTCTAGATTCAAACAACTCAACCTTCCTCATCATAAATATACAGGGAGGGAGGAGGGGGGCTCCTTCAATATCCAAGATTTTCACAATCTCAACACAATCAGACACTGCCGCACCATAATTTAGTTACTTAATCCAGCAATGTAATATAGGTGTGTTTAGATCTTCCACATTATGTAATCTAAACTTGAGTTGGATCGTCACTGGCTGCCTGAGTAACAGCCGGAGACGATTTATCTATAATCCCACACCATAGTACTTCTCTTTTCAAGCAGTAACGAGGTATATAAGTTACCGTTGGGAGAGGGCAGAGGAGTATGTCATGGAGAAGCCCATTCAAAGTAATGGCAACGCGCACCTCTAGCAGCAGTCCAGTTCCCACATCCAAAGAATTGGCTCCCTTTCTTTGGACCTGGTTTCCTGATCATTCCCCTGCTGCTCGTCACCCCACAATAACAATAGCGATGGTAGTGAGCAAGTGGAGGTTGGAGTTGCTGAAGTTTCTGTGGCTGAGGCAAGACATAGAGAGGCTTATCCTGTGTTGGCTTCCATGTGAATGAACCATCGCCGGTCTCACAAGGAAGTGAGTTGGTGACTGAGAACTTAAACCCCTTATGCATAATCAAAGCAAGCAGGTGAGCAGTGTTGGTGGCATCATCTAAACCACAATGAGCGCGGCCTTGCCAGGTGAGACCAGCCTTCTCCACCGCCTCTTTCAAGTTGCATCTATCACCACCGAAGACCTCATGAAAAGGAACCCTCAAGTTGATCCATCTACAAAAGAGTCATTCATGTTAGTGTGGAATGAAGAGAATGGTTAATACACTATTCAAAACAAAAGCATGATAAAATATAACCAAAAGAGAGTCAGTAGAAGTACTGTACCGGTTGAAATATGGGGGCTTCCTAATTTTTTTGTAACGGCACTCAGACTCCAACATCACCCGGCAATCCCAGTCAGACCATGTTACGACAACAAATTTGGTGTTTTTTACTCCTTTCATTTCAAGCCATTTGTCATGTCTAAATAGAGCTTCACTTAGTGGAACTCCCCTGTCCACCTAGAATAGTGAAGTATTCTTCAGTGAATGAAAATAGCATAATACCTCGGGAATGAGTGCATCTGATTTTTTCAGATAATCAAAATCTTACTTAAAAATACTCACAAACTGTTATAGCGAACCATTCAACCAATCTCGCTTTTTCTCAGCAGTCTAACAATGCCAGGTGATATTTACTCAACTCAAAGTCTATGAGAATGGAAAGCATTTCAATTTACAAGTTACAATGCCATCTGTGCATTACATAATACAGGTAAGGGGAAACCATTGTTATTAAGGTATTATCTTATACTTCTTTGATGTTTCCAGCCATTTAGAAGACATGAAACACAATGGTATAATAGTTTCCCCACTATGTTGACCCTTTAGTAATTGTAGAGGTATGTACTATCAGGGGCTTGACGGTGCATTGTCATTGCCGTATGGCATGGAAGATTCTTTATTCAACCTAAATTATATAACAACATAAGCATGACAATGATGCCAAATCAAACTATACTGAAGCTAGAAATGACAGCACATATGTATTACAGAATGACACCACCAATGATACGATTAAATATTTAAACCTGAATTTGTTGAATGCCAGTAAGATCTTTGCAGAAATCACTCAAGACTTGGTTGCATGAAGGTCGCACATATGTTTGAAAACAAGCTTCCAACTTCCCAGAAATGCTGCTTACTATTACTGATGGAAACTCAATAATCTCTTGTGGATGAGGATTTTTTCCTTTGTCACATGTGGCCTCAAAATCAATCACTACGAAATTTTGAAAATCTTGGAATAGGTGATCATATGAATAATTCTCAGCAGTTGTGTTCACTGGTGTATTTTGGTAGCTATACTTTACTGCATATGGGTTGAGTTGGCTCTGGAAGGTATTCTGTTGGTGACTTGAAACCCCACTCAAGTCGGGACCCCTGGACCATGACCCGATGTCTTGATGATACACAGGTTGTTGCGTGAATTCTTTTGAAGATTCTTGTAGCTGATTTCTTGAAAAGCAAACTCGATCTACAAGATTGTGAATTGGTTGACCACATTGCCCGTCTTGGACATATGGGAATCCCTCAATGTAGGAATTATTATATTGCAAGAAGCGGGGAGGACCCTTATTTTGGAGGCGTTTATAGGATGCCTCATAATTCCTCTGGGTAGTACCTGGGATCAAACGTTTGCGGGACAACATCAATGCACCATTTAGCAGATAGAAGCAATCATTGAAGCGATTCTCCACCGCAAAAGATTCTAAAAAGGATGAAACTTGCAGATGCTACATTGATCTGAGTTTGCTTATGTCACGACTCACGAGCACCAAAATAACAAAAAATATATACAAGTAAAAATAAACAAGAAACTTATCCTTGCAAAAATCTTTGCACCCTAGCCTTCACAAAATGAGTTTAGTTTTAATGTTAAATATAAGATGCCCTCAGAATATACAATTCCGTGTCACATAGATTACACACCTTATCCATATGAGTTGAAGTTGATCATATGAGAAAAAGAAACTTCTTGCAATTCATATAAAACTCCCCTAATCGCGACACCATGACTAACAAGTCGTCAACTACCCATGTACATACAGTTTGTCAGTACCCTTGGTTTGAATATGATCCAGCAACAGAATCACTCATAACATGATACAGAACCCAATTCCGAAGAGTTTTGGATTCCCAATTCCAGCACTCAAAACCCTAAAAATGACCAAATAGCCAATTCCACCACCCCCAAACCGAAAAGGACAAGAACAACAATAGAACAATCTTCTTATTACCTAATCTAAAAACCGCGAAAAAATAAACACGCATATTACACAATTGAACCAACAATTCAAGAGCTTTATAAACATTGTCAATAGAAAATGAAGACAAGCAAGCAACAAACCTTTACCCTCTAAAGCAATCATCATGATTCTGAATGAAATTAAGATCCGAAAGCGAGTACATCAGATCTCCCTCTTCAAATTCCTCTGCAATTACGGTTGATAGACACACTAAACCAATCAATACATACAAGAAAGGTATAAATACGCTCAATAATACAGAAAAGTTACCTTCTTGAGCTGGAGAGGGAGTGAAACTGATGAGGGCGTTTATGGCGACGATGTGAAAGAAGGTTAGGTTTGCTATCAATTAATTAATTTCTTTTTTTTTTATTGAGTAAAAGTAAATATTTTAACATTTTCATTTTAAATAAATAATAAAATAATAAACAGAAAAGAGGAATAGAAATTCACCTCTGCCACTGCGAGCGAGCTCATAAAAGAGCGATCTTTAAGTGAACAAGGATTTGCGTTCTCGTTTGCTTCTCAAATTCTTCAACTTCACCACAAGATGGTAACTGCGCCATTTCCACTTTTCAGATTCACTAAGTTATCGTTTCGAGGCTGTTTTTTTTCGAATTCAAGGTTAAAAATTCAACATTGATGGAATGGTGTATTTGGTCGTCAGGATTTATTCAGGAAAGCAATTATGCATCCAGGGTCGCCTCAAGATTTTGCGCTCCAGACTGTGCAGCAAGTTATCAAACCCCAGGTTCGATATATCTATGCTTACACACACACATGCAGTAATTCGAGAATTAAATGCAGTGGAGTTCATGCTACTTTCTTAAAGTCAGCAAATTTAGGGAACCCCCAAAACCTTTTTTTGTGTGTTCTTCAGCGATTTGTGTATTAAGACGAGTATATTATTTGTTCTTTGCAGAAGCAGGTGAAGCTCGTTCAAGATGAAAATATGTTGTTGGAAAATATTCTGCGGACTTTGCTTCAAGAACTGGTGGTAAAGCCGCATTACTTTGTTGTTATATTTCCCTATCTGTAACACTCATGACTAGGATGGCCTATAGGGTTGCTAGTGGTAATGTTGAGTTTTCATGCTCTTTTTGGTATAAATGATGTGAAGTTTAGCCTTTTAGGTACTCAATATAACTTACTCTGAACATAGTTGCTCTTGTTAATCTATCTAAACTCAAAACAGGTGTGGTGAATTAGCAAAGAACCAGCTTGTTTTTAAGTAAATTTATTTTTGAGCTCTAGACTGCTACTCTAATTGTTGGTAGCAGACATTAGTAGTTAATGTGAATTGAATGTTGACATGATCTACCATGTTGTCTCAGTCAGCTGCAGTTCAATCAGGCGAGGCAACCATGCAATATGGCCAATCAATGGCTGAGGGGGATGCACATCCTGGCCAAATTCCTCGTCTTCTGGGTGAGTGTGTTTTGCAACATCTCCTCACTCACACCATTTTGCAGTGCTGCTAAGTGATTTCAACTGTAAAATGTTATAGGTGACGAATTTTCACTAAAGGAATCCAGTAAATGTGGTCACTAATTTCATAGTTATAGCTTTTTGTCTGAAGCCAAGCATAAGATCGAAAGATGATTCCTTGACAGGCTCAAGGGTGGCTTATCGCTTCTAGAATTTTACCTCAAAAACTGTTCATGATTCATTGCTATTTTTACTGCTTTTTCTCATCTTTCACTATGGCTTTCTTCCCAACAGACATTGTACTATACCTCTGTGAGAAAGAACATATTGAAGGTGGAATGATTTTCCAGCTTTTGGAAGATTTGACAGAAATGTCTACAATGAGAAACTGCAAAGATATTTTTGGGTATATTGAAAGTAAACAAGACATTCTTGGCAAGGTAGGTATCATTATTCTTATGGTAGAGATTCTGTATTTTGTATCATGTATCAGCATCTTACACATTCCTCTTTTTCCTCAAATTGAAACCTGTTCTAGACCATAACTTTATCTTCTTTTTACGTGCTACATAGCCGGAGCTCTTTGCCAGAGGGAAACTTGTTATGCTGAGAACATGTAATCAGCTACTTCGTCGTCTGTCAAAGGTTAAAAAATGCCCATTTTCCTCATTATGTTTATCCATAGTTCATATTAGAGAACTCTGTGTGATGTTTTAATTTAACTGTTGTGTTCCTTTCTTGACCATGCCACACTTCTTGCAAAGAATCTAGATGAGCTTTTCTTCATCATATTATTTCTTCTATCATCGTGTTTGCAGGCAAATGATGTTGTGTTCTGTGGACGAATAATTATGTTTCTTGCCCATTTTTTTCCATTATCAGAACGTTCAGGTAGCATTTGCTTTCAACAGAGAGAACGCCATTGGTTTTACCATATTTTTATCAGCATTTTTATTGAATCTTCTCTACTTTGTGGCAGCTGTCAATATTAAAGGAGTTTTTAATACGTCAAATGAGACCAAATATGAGAAAGAAGCTCCAGAAAGTAATTATTTTGTATTCAATTTCTGATTTATCTTACTTGGTTACCAAGCTCATCATATTCTAACTATCAACCCTATGTAATTGATTTGTACACTTTCAGGTAGTTCTATTGATTTCAACTTTTACAAAACCTTTTGGAGTTTACAGGTTGGTACCCAAGAATGAAATCTACTTGTTTGAATTCTTCGATTAATTATTTTATAGCTTGTCTGGAAAAAGCATTGTTTATCATTATCTGTTGTAATAGTCTGTTCACTGTTGATGTCTCACTTTTGCTATTCAGGAATCCTTTGCCAATCCTGCTTCTCTTGCTTCCACTGTTACAAAGTGGCAAAAATTTACTTCCAATTTGACGGTAAAATTCTCTACTGGATTTTTCTTGAAGGATTTTACCGCAGCATACATAAATTGGTCGTCATATCTGAAATCTGGACATTTAGGTTGTCTTGAATACATTTGAGGCTCAGCCTTTGAGGGATGAAGACGGCAATGCAACTAATTTTGAGGATGAAGCGTCAAACTTCAGTATAAAGTATCTCACCAGCAGTAATCTAGTGGGTCTTGAGGTCAGAGTTTTTCAAGATTGGAAAATTCTTTCAGCATAACTACCTGCTTATACAACTAATCATTCTTGACTTGTCACAGCTAAAAGATCCAAGTTTTCGACGACATGTTCTGGTTCAGTGCCTTATTTTGTTTGATTACTTAAAGGTGCTTATCGCTTTCCCTTTCCGATTAGGTTATCTGCATGAAATTTATGATTAACTACTTGAATATGTGATGTTGGAACCATACGATGAGAATGTCACTTATTCTGTATACAATTGTGCCTTGCTTTATGTCAATGCTGGAAGTTGTCTACCATTTTTCAAGTGGTTGTGGCATGTTCCTTTCCGAATATGCTATACTTTAAACTCTATATATTAGGAATTCTGTTTACTTCTGAGGGAATAGATTCCATGACAATTGGATATGACATAATTGTTTTTATTGCTATCAAATCACCCAATTCTACTATGTAAATATATTCAGTCAAATGTTTTTTTTTTCTTTTTCGTTTTGTTTGTTTTTTGCTTCGAGTAGGTCTCTAATTATTTTAAAACACTCTTTTTGGTTCGTCCTTAAGAAGTACTTGACTAAATATGTTACTTTCCTCAGGCCCCTGGGAAAAATGACAAAAATTTTGCATCAGATACAATGGTAATTTTATATACAGATCTTGTTATCCTTCTTTATTATCCTCTGCACTTTCTAATAACCATTTATGAATCTAGAAAGAGGAGATAAAAACTTGTGAAGAACAGGTCAAGAAGCTTCTAGAGATGACACCTCCTAGAGGGAAAGAATTTCTTCGTAGCATTGAGCATATTTTGGAGCGTGAGAGGAATTGGGTAAGTACCAGAAGCTTGCCTATGTTTTCTTTGAGACTTATGTATATTTGTGCCGAGGATTGTTTTTTGTTGGTTTCCTTGATTATTCACAGCTTCTTGTGTTTTCAAATTCCTTCTCCAGGTTTGGTGGAAGCGCGATGGTTGCCCTGCATTTGAAAAACCATCGGCAGAGAAAAAGCTAGCACAAGATGGTGGACGGAAGCGGTAATCACTTATCACAACATTGCCCTGCATTATGAATTGTACTCGTGGTAATGTGTTCAAAATATATATATTTTTATCACATCTGTTCTGAAATATTCCCCACCCCCAACCCCTCCTTCCTTTGTTTGGAATGTATATCAGTCGACCTCGATGGAGACTTGGAAACAAAGAACTGTCTCAGTTGTGGAAATGGGCTGATCAGAACCCGGTACGTTTCTCATATCTTTTGCTTTTATGCTTTGTTTATATTAATTGATTTTGAGTCTCAAGTTCTCAACTGGTTAACATGATTTCATACTGTACTGTGCTACAAGTGTTAGTTAAATGGTTGATTTTTCTTCAGAATGCTTTAACAGACCCTCAACGTGTTCGTACTCCTGGCATCATGGATTACTGGAAACCGTTGGCTGAAGATGTGAGTGATTTAACCTCTGCTCTACAATCATATCTTGCGGCACTTGTATTTTGTTTCTAATTATTTGTGCCGGATATGAATTTGCTCATCCGACAATCAGAGATCTAAACTATATACTCCTTTTTGAAACAACAGATGGACGAATCTGCTGGAATAGAAGAAGAATATCATCACAAAAATAGCCGAGTCAGTTTACTTGCCCCTCTATTCTTTTTCGGGCTTTAATCTGTCTGGGTGAGTTTCAGTATTCATCTTGTTCTTACATTGAGTGCTTCTGAGGTCACTTTTTAAGTATCCAAACTATCTAGTTCGTCTGTCGCACCAGTCTGTTGCTCTGAAGAATTTCGTAGTGTCTAAACGTTAACCACTTTCGCTTTTAACATTATCCAACTGTTTCTAATGCTGTTGCAGGTATATTGCTGGAAAGGTTTAAGATTTTCTGCTCGGCAAGATTTGGAAGGATTCTCTAGAGTATGTCTATTTCTGGCTTTAGATGATCTGCAAAGAGAGACTTGCTTTTACAATTGAACTCTTATCGTTTTCTTTGTAGTTTACTGAACATGGCATCGAAGGTGTTGTTCCACTGGAACTTTTACCGGCTGAGGTGTGGTCGAAATATCAAGCGAAACCAGGCGAACGGTCGAAGCGTATCAAGAAGGAAGATACAAAGGGTTCCCTGCAGCAAGTTGAAGACACTCAGACGGCAACACCTTCAAGTGAGAATGAGATCGAGGGGAGCAGAAATGACGGCGAAGCCCCAACTGCAGCAGCAGCGGATGGCGATGCCATGACAGCTGATGAACAGCAAAAACAAAACTCCGAGATTGAAGGGGGTCTCGAAGCAGGCCAGATCGAAGGAGATAATGAAGGTGATGTCGGAACCGATGCAGATGTTGAGTTATAAGTTGTGTCATAGATCAATTGATCACTGATGCTAATTGTTATTATCAGTTCAATTCAATATTGTTGTTTGATCACAATCTTTTTGTGCCTAGTGTTGATCTATGTAGAAACCAAATTTTCTAATTGGATTCAATTAACAGTATATTGAGAGTAAACAAACTAGGTCAAGAATAGTTTTTGTGATGTAATATAACTGCTAAAAAAATAATACTGCCCTCGAATAAAGCATATAACAGATAAGCTTAATTTGGTGAAACTATGTTCTTTTATTAGGAGCATAGATAGATAAATTGTCATCAAAGTAAACTGTAAACAAGCTAAAAGCAAGCTTCAAAATCGGATCGAAAAGAGTGCCGACGCCAACATAAGCAACTGCATTTCTTGTCATGGATTTCCTCCATAGCTTTTCAGACTTTCTGCAAATTCGAAAGCAATGGAATATGAGCTCAATGCCCAGCCATAAACCATAGAGTTCTATGTATCTTAACATTTGTGCACATAATAAAGCTTGCCTGCTGCATTGGGAGATATAGTTTGAATTCTGGAGGGAGTTCCTCCTCTGAGTAAAGGCGATCAGAGAAATAAATCCTTCTCAGGCGGCAATTGGCATGAACCTGAACTCTCAGAGTCTCGACATAGTTGGTTCCATATGCACGCCGAGTAAGATCAGTGAGGTTCAGCTGGATTTGGTTCCATCCTTCATCCAACTTTAGGGGCATGGTGCATATGAAGGGTTTAACTCTTGTTACAGCCTGAAATAGAGGTTGTAGATCAAAATTATACACAGGAAGGCATCCAAAATCATACTTAAAGATACAATTCTCATCAAAAGACTCATCAACTAAATCAAAACCGGTAGTACTCTACAATCAGACAAAGTAGGCTCACTGTATATTACTGGAGTTAATATCCACAAACTTATTTTGCAAACTAGTGAAGGAGTTACTACACTTGAAGTGGCTTATCTATTTTGAAATCCTTCTCTTACTCTACCACCCTAGAGTAACATAACAATTATATGAGAATAATTGCACAAAGATGACTGGCATAGATTCAAGAGTTTAAATCCAGTAACTACGAATAGTTCGATATTTATTGATTTCATTCCCACCAAGTCAGAACATTCAAAGTTTCAGAAAAGGCATCTGTGCTATGACTATGAAAAAGACGAAAATATCCAATTGAAGCCATTGACTTCTAGTGGATAAATCACATCACCTAACATAGAAAATATTCCTAAATTCCTACATTCCTAAAGAGAAAAGACAAAAATATCCAATAGATAACGTTTTGTATTATGCTTTCATAATAAACTGCTCGCGCTTCTGAAATTATTCCTAAATTCCCACTCAAAGGAATGAGCCATAAATTAACAAGTAAACTTTCATAGGAAATAATGCCCAAGTCGTATCTAATTAAATAGGACATTCACGTAAAGGAAGTGGAACTAATCACAGATAGAAAATATTTAGAATTTTGACACAAAATTACTTAATAGAAAAACTTACAGACTTGAAAATTAGAAGCTCGAAATCTTCGGCGGACATTTTTATCATCAAGCACATGAATCTCAAACGTGAAGTACTTCTTCATATTTTTTACAATCATAACCAAGAACGGTAGCTTGATACCAAGGGTTGCAGTTGGATCTGCAGGGCAGGTAATATATGTAGATTGCACATTTGACCCAATTAATTCAAGGACATTAGATTGTATGTCATCATCTTGCAGTCGCCTGATCTGGCCGTTGACAACTGTCATCATTTTTCAAAAGAATAAAATAAAGCTGTAAGACTAACAATTTACACTACAAAACAGTTAACAATGTTCCATATAAAATAGAACTTTAAGAAAATTTTCAAAAAACAGTTCTTTTAGGTTTCCTTTAACAAGACGCAAATTTCCCCCCATGTATTCAGGAGCTCAAATTATTGTCTCGCTTGCAATAAGTTGTAATAAACCAATGAAACGAGAAAGATACTCTGCTTCTAACCTTAATTAAATACTTGTAGTATCAGAATCAACCGATAAACTACCTTGTATAAGGAAAAATAGCATACAAAATAAGAAAAGACCTACCTTCTTTATCCCATATCTGCAAAGGCTTACTCCTGATGAAAAATAAAACAAAATAAACCAATGAAATCAACAAAAATCATAAACCATAAATTAACATGCGGCAAATATATAACAATTGCAGCGAGAAAACGAATCACCAGAAAATAAATAAATGTTACCCCAGGCTGTAAAGGATCGAAAGAAACCCGGACTGGAATGTGTTCTTAAACATATCCTATGACGCTTCAAGGGAAAGGGGAAACTGCAACAGAATACTACGGTCAGAGGAAGCGAACCCGATTAGTTCAGCTCATAGTTATATCGCAACTTCAGATACAATGAAGATGCCAAAAACTGCTGGTATCATTCAATCCACCAGCGATTTTCTCCTATCCACATTTTTAGGTTTTCGTAAAGAAAAAATGAAACTTCCGCATTAATTTTTGGGGAGAGGAAAGAATCCTAACACCTTCCAATAAGCGTTTCATATTATACAAACAATTCAACCAACACTCACACACACTTACCTCGGCAGAGCAGAGAGAGATTGGGGGAGAGGGAGAGAGAGACTGAAACTCTTGTTTATTTTGAAGGCAAATGAAACAAGAACGTATATTAATAGCATATTTTATGATTTTATCCAATAAAATCAACGAATTCTTCTTTAATGTTATTTTGCTAACACTTATTGAGTGTTTTTATTATGTATATTCTAGATAAAAAAAAAATATAATTATTTATTCTAAATTTACGTTTTTTTGTATGCGACTGCTTAGATTCATTGTATTTTATTAGTTTGTAGATATATGTAGAGAATTTCAAATACGGTATTTATAAATATACTTATTTGATTGTGGAAGAAAAAAAATAATGATTGAAGTTTTAAGAAGAATCGATTTTTTTTTCTTTATGAAATATAACAAGTTCAAGCCTAATGATCATTCATTAGTTCAATGAAATTGGAATTTTGCATTAATATTTCCTTCAAATAGTTTAATGTTTCTCGTTTTAAAATTTCAATCCATCTTATATTAAATAATATAATAAAATAAATCGGGGAATAAAGTTAGCAAAAGAAAAAACAAAGAAGAGGAAAAAAATAAGAGAAACTCTAGAAAATGCCACAATGTGTAGAAAATTGAGAAAAGGGTTCAAGAGATTTCCTCACTATAATAAACTCCAATAAACACTGATGAAATTTTACTCGCATGCCCAAAAATTCTGAAGTGCAATCAATTAGTTTGCAACTATGATTTTATTCAAAGGCCTGAATCCAATTTATTATATCATCATATACATGCATGTAAATTAGCAAGAAAGTTGCAATACCAGAATCCTAATAAGAAGTAGCTGAAGTTGGTAGAGGCCTTCATCTTGATTAACAACATGCCAAAAGAAAAAAGGGGGAAAGAAACTGCTGTTTACGATTGCACCGCACTGGCTAAGTGATTGTGAGTCGTGATACGATGGTATCATGCCCTTTTTATTCTCCAATCCTTCCTGCCAATTTAAACAGACCGTCATGTCCTGGGGAACACGAGTAGCCAAAAGAAGTACAGTCAACAGCAGATATGTCCTAGAAATGGAGGGCGAGAACCCATCAGAGACGTATCGATTAGGGCTTATGTTCTTACGAGTCTGTGTATTGTCATATAAGGAAATTTTTACAAGAAAGATGGATATCGTTTAAATAGGACGTGAAGAAAGAAAGCGATATAGTAAAGTACCTCATGAATATAATCTCAAGCATGTTGAAAAGTAGGTATAGGCACTCCTGATTCTGAGCTCAATTTTGTAAAAGCATTTTGCAGTCTTCGAGTCACAGGTCCCACTTCACCATCACCAATTGTACGTCCGTCAATTTTGAGGACCTAATATGGTTAAAGCAATGTATTATTAGATCTCCATGTATACGGTTGGAACCATCATATTCAACATAAATCGCAATATTTTGGTGAAACAACAATGCAGAATAACGGTATAATTTAAAATAACTTACTGGACTGAGCTCTCCCATGGTTCCTGTTGTGAATACCTGAAACAAGGCTGCTAATTTAACTCTATTTACTTTAGGAAAAGAAGAAAAATAGATTAAGCAGAAAAACTAATTTATTGGATAACTAAAACTGACCTCGTCTGCTACATGGAACTCTGATAAACTGATGCGCCGTTCTACCATAACTAAGTTTTCCTTCACCGCAAGGTCCATAACCTGCAAAATATGAGAAAGTTTTGTAATGAAGATTACGAAGTAAATAAGTATAGATACATCTTGTTTGTAGCAAATAAGTATAGACACAGAACTCTGGTCATATATGTTAAGGCCAGATTGATACAAGAGAGAGAAAAAAAGATGATCAGTGAATTTTCTTACATCTTAGATGGTCTCTGCACATTTGTCACCTCACAGGACAAGTGCAGGATCTTAAATACCAAAGATTTCCTCTAAACAATAGATTAATGTGCACCCCGAAAGAGAATGTTATATACACTGATAAACATGCTTCTACATATTTAATTTACTCTAGTAACAAATAAGCA
The DNA here is from genome assembly GCA_026898415.1 of Leonotis leonurus. Taxonomy (NCBI): domain Eukaryota; kingdom Viridiplantae; phylum Streptophyta; class Magnoliopsida; order Lamiales; family Lamiaceae; genus Leonotis; species Leonotis leonurus. Next base: position 769,702 of record JAPKLX010000017.1, read on the forward strand.
ATTCAATTTATCAATGTTTTAAACCAGTTATATGAATCTTATTGCTGCGCATATTTCTGTAATCCAATTAGAGATGCCAAGCAATTTTCAGCAGAATATGTTAATCTTACAGTAGCCCGAGTTACACCAGGAAGACAGTAATCACTGAGGGGAGTAGCTAAACGACCTTTCTTCACCAAAAACTGTGGCATTCAAAGATGAAAGGATTGACACAATTAATTAATATAAAAAAGAGGTAACATTTGTCCATAAATAGAAAGAAAAAAAAAATGAAACTAAAATGTATCCCTCTAATCCACATAAATCACTCCATAACATTGGAACATAAATATGAAGACCAAGTTGGAGTTTCAATACCAAGAAAAACAAATCTTCAAAAAAACTCAATATGAGGTCTCAATACAGCAACGACAAATTCACTATTCCCCTTGTATTTCATCTAAACTAGAAACATGTTGCATTAGAAAGAGGCATTCAGCGACGATTATTAAGATTAGAAATAGAGTATAAGGATAAAAAAGACCAGAAATTAAATAATTTATAAATCAGACTCTTTCTAACTAATAGCATTCCAGGATATAGAAATTGATGAAAAATACATATATTATTTGTGAGCAACAACTTTGTAGCTTGCTGCTTCAAGTGCTCCATTGTGGGTACAGACAACTCTAGATCATCAGTAGGAGATGTAGCTTGAAAGGATGCAGGAGTGTAGATTTCTGGTCAAGTGAATGAACTTACAATATTTGTTGCATTTGTTTCTGAAACATAGCCATCTTTCTCGAGCATGATGGCATCATCAGCATGGGCATTATTCCCTTCTATCTGCGCAAATTCAGAATATGCCAAGTGAAAACTAAAGATGGTAAAGACAGGGCCAGCATAATTATAAATGACCACCTCAACACTAGCTTCTGCTGTTAGAAAGGAGTGTCATTTCTATTTAATATGGTATCTCATACATGCCTACTTACGTGTAGGCAGGTTGTTCTCTATTAGGACCTGGCTCGTGGAAACTTTTAATAAATAGGTGGTAGAGAAATTCAAATATAGACCTTACATTTGCCAAGCTATACCATCTCAGACAACAATCTAATTTAAATGCTTAAGCTATAAAAGATGTCATTACTTAATATCTTTGAGACTTTGACACACAAACAAAATTTGTAAGCTCTTTGATAATTATGAGGATCCCATAAAAGTACTAATCATAATTTTTGGGAGCAGATACAATAACTGAAATTGGCATATATCCCACCTTGGCAAGAATATTGTTTAGCAGATTGTTGTGGTGAATTTTTGAGTCCAAATTCTGCAAAATAAAATAACTATCGTTTTTCAGTCATTGGAAGCACTGCATTATATCAGCTAAAGAGAAATATCTGGAAAATAATACATGTGAGACTAACATATAATTATGAAACTAGGAGAAACGGTGATATCATGTATGACCAAGATCTTACATTGGGTGAATTACGGCGTGTGGTAGCGGTCACCAATGTTATACCCTTTGCATTATCATATACTGGTGGCTTCCATTCAGCAAGCACTGCAGAAGTAAAGGATATTAGTACTGAATTAATCCTGATGTTTGGCGATCCACATGCAGCAAAGCTATGCATACAATTATATAAAAGATGTTTGGCGTAACAACTGTAGAATGCCTTTGTGCATTGATAACAGAGATAACATAAAAGATGTTGTTTCGTGTAATGATTTCATCACCACACACCTAACTTCCACCACATTTCTAGCTGATTTAACATTATCTTATAAGAATAGCATCTTACCAATTAAAGTACATCCATACTGGTTGAATGCTGGGCTCATTCCAGAAGTGACCTGCAAAATAAATAATAGAATGGCTAAAGCATAGATAAATGTTAAGTCTTAAGACTTAAGACTCTAAATAGAAACTCAAGAGAGAAGCTACTGATATATCAGCTGAAATCTGGAATGTGTTACCAGGAAGTGTGAATGGTACAAGAGCAATGTTACACAATGGTTTCTTATCAGGGTTTTGCAACTCAAACTATATGGAATTGCTAGTGATGTGGGTCTTTCTGTCAACAAGTTAAAATGTTTACCACTTTCCTTAATTTTCCAGTAAACAATGCCGAAAGAAAATAGGGGGAAACAATGACAGAATGTTATTGCAGCAAAAAAGAAGACATTGCCCCATCAGCCAAAAAGTTATCCATTTGCATAGCAATTTTTGCCTAAATTCAGCTATTTTAATCATCAGCATGATTCATGTGAAGTATATCCCTCGTGTATTAAGTTTAAATAAATAATAATAATTAAAATTTATATCACAAGAAACATACAAAAAAAGAGTGGCTGGAGACAAACCTTCTTTCCACGAGTCAGAGTCAGTCTGATATGTACATAACTAAACATTCCATTGCTTATCAGAGTTTTGAAAATTGCTTCCTTAACCTGAAATGTATTGCCCACATAAGCATCAAATAGTGATTCCAATCACTAAATTCTAACAAGTGTTTATGACGATAGTTATATGAGTTCCTATAGCAACAAGTTCATGAGGTCTAAACTAAGAGTAAAAGATTGGGTATATCCACCTGCTCACGAGTTGGTACGTTGCTGAAAGCTAGAGCTTTCGCAGAGTCAAACAGCCTGGAAACAGAGACCCAGTTACAACCTCAAATTATATAAACAATGAATACTACTGCTTCTAGCTCATGCATTAAAAAAATAACTTATCTTGTTTGGATACACGAGGATAATAACAATTAACAACAAATGCACAAAGGGTTAAGAGTATAATATTTTGTTGCATTCACCTGTCCAAATGCTCCTCCAATTTAAATATCTTCCCGTTATAAACTCGAAGACCCTCCCAAACTCCATCTCCGCCTTGGACAATTGAGTCAAACACTGAAACCTAAAAGTTCCAGAAGGGAAAGAAAAAGGATGCTCATAAATGAGTTCACCCATACAGACAAATTTCTTCAACCATATATATTTCAACGAGAGAATTGCAGCAATAAATAGAATCGTGATTTTGGAACACAAAACAGAAAATCAAACCATGCCCTGTTTATTTTACACGCATAAATCAAGGAGATTTAGGAACTAGAATGCGGAATCCAGTAATGTTAGAAAATGTTAACATAAATCTCTTACATTAACAGATATCTTACTTTTGCACTTTCACGAGGCATAATCTGATCACCAACCCAAACAAGCAACTTCTCATTGTCAGGAACAGGGAGAGTAGGGTGGGTACAGTTTGATGTTCCCCTCACATAGCACCTAAGCAAGTTGTAGAAAGGTAAACTTTGCTCCAGCAAGTTGTACAAAGACGATGGAAATGGCTGAAAGTAAATTGAGAGGCCAAAAATTATGCAAGGTCTCTTTGAGATTGAAAACTTGAAATGTGCAGTAATCCCATTTAGTATACTGGATTCAGCAGTATTTTGTAACATATCAAGGTTTTTCAAAAGAAATGGTATTGTGTTTCCAGATGTCGTAATTATTGTATAATCAAGCGGAATGTGGAACATTTCCTGCACTTTCTATATCATGCAAGAACTTGAACTGATGCAAACATAACAAATTCAAAGCAAATACCCCAAAAAATTGAACATAAGAACCACTTCATTCTAAGAGGTTCAACAAGTTCAAGAGTCTAGCTCATGATTTGAAAAGTTACTTCAAATTGTAAATGTTGTCTGTAACTACATCATTTTTCCAAATAGTGTTAATTGTGCTATCAAACTGAAGAACTTAGAGAAAATGTATACTCAATTTATGCATAAAGAAAGTAGAGCATGGGCAGGTTACTTATCACTTACAGAGGGATAATTCCTTGGCCGCTCAAAACCTGTTGACTTATGTGTATTCTTATACCAATAAGGGGCCCAAAGGCCATCAAATGGTTTGGCTCCAGGTTCCCATCTGAAGGGGAAAGTTTAGACAGTCATGCACAATACATTGCATCTTAAAAAATAACATAGCAGCTTACAGTTTAGCTGATTTGAGACATTTTGTTTTGGTTAATTCCACATAGAATAGAAGGTCTATTAATCTCCATCCTCCATTCCAGTGCAAAGCATTCTTATCATGATTGCATCACTTCATATCTCGTTACCATTTGTTTTCTATATTATGGGAATTTAAGACATGTTCCAAAAATGAGATTCTGAATATCTAAGATTGCTTTGGGTTCATCAGAGACATATTATGCTCGTTTTACATATGACATCTCACATATTTTAAAGAGATTTATTACCATATCGAGATGAATATAAAGACTGTGGACTTTTGCCTTACTTGAGCATAGCAGTTTGAAATGGAATACCAAGATCCTCACACAGAACACGCAATGTAGCCTACAATTAGACAGGAAAAATTACTGTAATAACATTTAAATAGAATTGTGTCACGATATTTATTGGAGCTGTAAAAAGACTAGAAGATATGTTCTGGGCATCATGTAAACTAGGCAATTCATGATAACCCGTGTAATATCCTCATACAAAAGTCAATTGGTTAAGAATTTTAAAGAGCTCAGCACGAAGTTGTCATTATTATAATGCAAAAAACTTTAGACCATTGTACATCATAGAGAAGGGACGAAGTCAAATTTGGCGCTATAAGATTCATAAAGTAAAAAAATAAAGATCTGTGAGATCAACTAACTAGGTATCCGGATTTAACTGTTTTTCTGTACATACAGAGCCGAGAATGAAACCAGTTACCAATTTTTCATGCGAATAAATAAGTACAAGATTACCTTTTATTGACATTTGATTCTATTTAGAAAAGTATCTATAATCCTGATATACCCATTCATCTGTATTTGATGTATGGTAGTGAATGAAAGCACGTTCTGCATGTGAAATTTCTAGAGCAATAGTTATTGATTTAAGAACTGCTTTAGACCTCAGGATCTTGTAGCAGCAAATCTGAATCAATTACAGGAGGGGATTTTCCTTGATCCCGGAGCTCACTGTAAATGGAGACCAAGCTGGCATATCCCAGTTCAACAAATGATGGGAGAGCAACCTTGTTGTAGGATATCTAACACAAGAACAGATCAATATATGTCAGAATGAGAGATCACATATGTTCATATCGGAAAAATTCATCCACTAAGTGAAATAGTTCAATCCTTAAAAAGCTAAGTTTATTTAAATAGTAGTCCTAAAGCTCGAGTGTTCCTATGAAGAAATAAATATTCACTAGTAAATCTGCCAACAGGAATATGAGTGTGAAATACTGGAAAATGATAATTACAAGAGATGTGAGACAAAAGAGCGGGCCATAGTATACAACACATATCAAGCTCACTTACCAATACATCAAGGGGATCCCTTATTAGTAAGCAGTGCTTCCCTCTCTTCATTAACTCCAATGATAGGCCTGGCAGACGTTGACTAGCTATATGCTGTTGAACAAAAGAATTAAATATCACAAAAATATTATTATAATATCTAATTTCTTCCAGATCAAAATTTTGAACAATCTCTGAAACGAAAATTGCCACAATATCTTCCAGCCTAAACATCTTTACATATTAGTCATGACAGCTAACTGAAGATCCAAATTGGAGATTGTGAGTTCATTTGCGTATTTAAAGAAGCTCCAGAAATGTTAAAACAGGAAGGTCTTCAGTTCCTTGAAAAAATTGTCAAATAGCAGTCTACTTATAGTATACGTTTAATAGGATCATCTAATCAAAGCAGGCTCCTTAAGTAGATTTAAAGTTGAAAGGAAGAAAACTGTAAAAGTGTATATATTTCCGAACAATGTGTTTGGGTGAACTTCGATAAAAGAGTGAAGGTTTTTCTATGAATAATTACCTTACAGAACCTGTACTTCTTTTTTCCAGGGGCAAAAATGATTTCCTGTATGACCTTATTTCCATCTGCTTCCTACTCATCAGAAAAAAATGCAGGTTAAAATGATATACGGGTAATGCTCTTCTTTTCTTTTGTTTTTTGTTTTTTTTTTTTTTGTGTGTGTGGGGGGGGGTGGGAGTGATCCTTCTGCCAATAACAAATACAAGTAACCAAAAAATCACCTTCCACACATCTCTCAATTCTAAGATTCTTCCTTGCCTACAAAATCTTGGATGGTTGAAGTACATAAAAAGTTACCATTATGCCGGAAGAATAGTGTTTGGGGAGCCTACTTTCAGATTTTAAGAATCATAAGTGTAGAGAGATTATAGATGCTGACCATCTTAGTAACCATCATATGACACCAAATCCAAATATTGTTTAACATTCTGATAAGAGTTTTCTATAGGTTCCCTGAGAGTGTTGTTACACTGGGATAAGTTAGCAGTTGTAATCACAGCTTGGTTCTCTAGGGCAGTCAGTATCTCTAGGCCAACCTTAAGATCCTATGAGAATACAAGTAGTTCAATTGCTACAGAACTTGCATATGTAGCTCCATATTTGGAACTATAAAAAAGTAAGATATGCCCAGAGTTCACAGAGAATCGTTAACAAATCACTAATGACAAGAAAATATTCCATAAAACTAATCAAACAGATGATAAGATCAAAATTACCGATTTTGACAGGAGTTGTTCTCTATAAGGCCTTTGAACTCCTGTTACTTTCAAAAAGTTCGCATATAGGGGTTCGTCGAGAACTTCTGTATCATCTCTCTAGTTGAATAAGAAAGGGCACAAAAACTCCATCACCAACAGAACGAATATACTCGATTTCAATTATAATCTTCACTAAACAATCAGCATTCCAGAATTGTCATATTCACTGACAATGTATGTTTAGCTCAAAAAGGCCCGTATTTCCTAAAGCTTAAAAACTAAATTCATTCAGCGAAAAATAAAAAATAGTGAAATTTGTATGCAACAGTAAACAATATTCTCATAGAAGAGTGCTCTATATATGTGTGTCTGTGCATACTCATTTTACTGGCAAGGGGTAAACAAAAGGAAACGAGAGAATTATAAAAAAAATAGCGAAATTTGCATGCAGCAGTAAACAATATTCTCAATATAACAATGATCTCCCTCTCTCTATATTTTGTGTGTACATACTCAGTTACTGACAAATACACATCGCATAAAAGGGGAGAACAAAACGGAATGAGAGAAATACAGAATCAGCAACAATCATCGCACCTGAGCAAAAGAATACAATAGGCTTGTGCTCACGGACCGCGGCGAGGACCACAAGTGTATTACCTCTACTTCCTCACCAACGTTCGCTTCCATTTTCGCCTCTACTGTCTCAGACTCTCAATCGAGCACTAACTCCCCCGAAATCTCACACTGCAGATTGCGAAACCGGAAGTCAACGAGGCTATGAGCTACTGAAGCTTAACTCAATCCTCGGAGGGAGGAATGCACCTACGACTTGCAACAATTATTAAACACCATCGAGACTCTAAGATGATGACGATGAACATTTTCTTCATTGGCTAATAAAATAATAATATTTAAATTTTATACAGTTGTTGGGCTTAACTCGTACATGTAGATGGGCCGGTCCGGGAATTTTGCTGCAGGGCTTGGCTTGTACTTGTAGATGGGCCGACCCGGCCCATGTCATTGCTGGGTTTTGCGGGAACTTTTGTTATAATGCATCAACTAGTCGATCGAGTTAAATAATTTTAAATAGAGTAATATTTTTCATTCGAAATAAAATTTATAATTTTTTTTAAATAAATTATTTATGAGATGGTATTTTATGTAACATTTATTTCAATTATTTATCAATTTAAATCATCTTAATATAAAATTTAAAATTTCTAAATAATGTTTTTGAATTATAATATAAGTTGAATTCTTATCATTAAATTTTATATTACATGAGTATCCATTTAACATTTAAATTTCACAAAAAGATAATTCTTTAATTAACAATGTCTTCTATATACCAATTAAGACAATTCTTCCTATAACATTATTTGCAATGAGATTATATTTTAAGTAACAATTATTTTAAATGATTTGTCAAATTATCACTCAAAATAAAGTATCTTATTTTTTATTATACTTTTATATTTTAATATAAAGTAAAATTTATACAATACGAGTGTCCGTATGATACTTATTTGCATAAAAATAATTATTTATGTAACATTTAATTGCATATAAATAATTATTTACATAAAACTTATTTACAAATATTAATAAAATTTTATCATTTTAAAATAAAATATATATATACTTAAATCATGATCATATGTTTTTTTGTTTTTAACCATTACTTATTTTACATTTATATTTTGAGACAACATATTTAATTATTTTATATTTTTGTAATACTAAATTACATTTCAAAAGTAAAATTTTATAATAAAATTATTTTTTGACTGTGCCTACAAATACATATCTTTCTTTAAAATTCCTCATTATACCTTCAGCTAATAGTAGGAGGGTATATTTTTTAATAAAAGATCAAAACTATTTATATATCTAATTTATACTCCCTTCGTGCACAAAAGTTTTTTACATTTTGCCATTTTAGTCTGTCCACAAAATTTATTTACATTTCAAAATTTTCACTTATAGTAAGTGGGTCCACTCAACTCATACACACAACTTAATTAAAAATAATAAATCATGTGTACCCAAACTCCACTCGATACACACAATCACTTAAAAATAATAAAATAGGTTAATTCCAAACTCCACTCACTATATACTCTTACACAAAGTCAAAATTATTACATTAAAATACGTACCACGAGTCAAATGACAAGAACTTTTGTGGACGGAGGTAGTATTTTTTATAAGATATTTATTATTTTAAATTAATTTTAGCAAACTTTAGAATTTATTTAATGTTATAATTATAATCTATATATATTATAAAACTAAATCTTCTCTCTCATCATTTTTCCCTCCAAAACATTTTTAGAAATTCAAATATATGTGTGCTCATAAATATATATATATATATATATATATATATAAAATGAGTGTAATAAATATATATTTATTGAAATTGAAAATGTTTACATATATTTGAATTTCTAAAAAAGTTTTGGAGGAAAAAAATGATGAAAGAGAAGATTTAGAAAGTTTTGTAAGGAAAAATGATGAGAGGGAAGATTTAGAAAGTTTTGGAGGGAAAAATGATGAGAAAGAAGATTTGGTTTTATAATATATATATATAGGTGGGAGTTCAAATAAAAAGGAACATTAAGGTATAAAATAAGAAATAATCCTATCCATTGATTTTCATGATCGGACGCATAGGATTCAATTTTAAAATCATAAAAAGACGGTGCATTCCATCTCTTTGAACGATGCACCAAGGATATTTTAGTAATTTCAAAAATGGCTTCACGTGATATTGACGAAGAATTGGACGAGAGCGGCAACTGCCATTTGCGAGAACTTGACGACGTCGCCTTCTGCGAGTAGGAGGGGAGAATTAGGGATTTAGCAGAGGAGGCGTACGAAATCCGAAGTAGAACGAAAAGAGTAAGCAATCTCGGAGGGAGGGACGGGGCGGCCACGGCTGAGCAAGAGGCCGAGCCGAGCATATGCCAGGCGGCGGAGGAGTAATGCGACGGAGACTACATGAGTAGTTCAGATGCAGATGTTGGTTTAGGATTAATGGAATTATTAGGAGAGGGTTTAGAGAAAGAAGAGAGGCGGAAATAAGGGATTTGAGGCCAAATTGAAATGGAAATAACACGCATTATTGCATTGATAATTATCTATGCCGTTGTGTGTGTTGGTGAGACCATTCTCCGATGGTAGCGGCTTGGGGAAATCTGATTTGGGAGCGGGGGCAGTAGATCCGTTGGTGGATGAGTAATGCAAAATTATAGTCTGGTTCAATGCAAATTGTTCATTTTCGTAATGCAACAATGATAATATACCAACAATGCAACAAACATAACTATCAATGCAACAATGTAACTGAAGTAATGCAAAACTATATACTGGTTCAATGCACATTGTCCAATTTCGTAATGCAACAATGTAACTAAATCTCCTCTAATTGATGAATATATAACGTCAGTTTTTTTATTCTCCCTTAATTATCTCATAATTTATGGAATGCACCCTATAATTATGGAAAGTAAATAACATCCCTTCTAGATTAACGTCAGATTTTTTATTCTCCCTTAATTATCTCATAATTTAGGCTAATAACACACGTTCTCTCTCTCTAAAAAAATAAAAAATTACTAAAATATCATTCGTGCATCGTTCAAAGCGATGTAATGCACCGCCTTTTTTAAGTAGATCAGATTTAATCATATCCGTCCGATCATGAAAATCAATGGATGAGATTATTTCCTATTTTATACTTCAATGTCCCTTTTTATTTGAATCACTCCCTATATATATATATATTTATAAATTACAATATTACATTACACATAATTTTTTATTATAAGACAATAATTTATTGCTTTATGAAAAATACTCAAGCCATGATCGAGTGGTACATTCAAATATCTTAATCTTCTATCTAAAGTTTCTACACCAAAAGGAAGGTGTATTAGATGTTACGAAGTGCCTTGAAAAAATCTATCACTTTTAAAAATTATTGAATTAATACCACACGACAAAGAGATATTTTTTTTTATTTTGCGATATAAATAAATTAATATATGCATAACATATTATCATATGTACAAGTGCAGGGAGATCGTTTTCACTTCACTATAAAATCATATAATGATTAAAGATTTCAAAGCGGTATTCAAGAAGGAGTTGATATATAATATACAAATTGTATTGGTCACTCAAAACACAAGTTTAAAGAACTTTTCTCTAAAAAATAATTGCAAAAAGTTAATAAATTTGATTTTGGAATATATCAAGTATGCTATTGTTTAAAAAAAATTACATAATCTTTATTTTCATTCACCACATTTATTACTTATAAAATTTATATTATAATAATGTGAAGAGAGAAAGTAGTTTGACTGCACTACATAGTAGGAATACATGTAATGAATGCAATAATGAATTTGAAAAGCATAATCAAGATATGAACATTATCATATTGACTTTGTAGGTCAAACATGTACAATTGTAATAAAATTGAATGAAGATGACAATTGTATGTTGCAATTTCACGGGTCACCATGTTGAATTGATTTGAGAATTTTGATGTGTAAAAACGATGATTGTTGTGATATAAGTATGTAACCAATTCTACAAATATTGTGTACAAATAAGTACCCCAAAAGTTATACTTTTTTTTTATTACAATTATATTTTTCAACTATTTAGCTTCAATTTTAAATTCAATAACTTTAATTGATGTTTCTTAATATTATATTTAAATTTATGTAGTTATTTTAATTTTAAAAATGATAATTTGAATAAAATTTTTATATGATTAAAATATTTTAAGTTGAAAAATATTTGATAGTTATATATATATATATAATTTCACGTGTTAAAATAAGAATCTCTTAAATTTTTTTTATTTGTACTATAAAGATATATAATAAAATATATTTCAAACATTGAAAATCATAATACTATGCAATTTTTATATTTAAATCATTTAAAGTATCTTTCTATATATATATATTAAGAGATATAACTTAATACAAATTTTATTATCGTAATAATTTTATATACGTCAAATTTTTTTCTTATTTATAAAAAAAAATATTATAATTTATTAATTAAACTAATTTAATGTAAATCATTTAAAATTACATAAAGCAATTTTTAATACATATCATAATAGTCGGGAAAATCACTAGTAGGGAATGAAGTAGTAGTAAATTATAAACTGAACTTGCACATTACGCGCCGCCCCCTTCCACTTCCCTACCCATCACTTCTTTCTCCTTGCAACGGTTCTTTCTCCCTCACCCGCCATTGTTTGTCGCCTCCTCCGACGGCGTCCCCGTGTTCTCTGCCTCCCCCGCCACTGTTCGTCGCCTCCACCACTTCCCCTTGGTCCCTACACTCCTTCACCGCCCAAACGAGATAGGTAAAAGAACTTCCTTTACCATATGTAAAATGAACTGACGGCGTCCCCGTGTTCTCTACCATAGATATAAAAACCTACCTGAAAACTCCCAAAACGTTTTTGTCTAGATAGAATACGTATTTTAGCCGTACTTTTTATTTTTTATTTTTCCGGCAGCCAAGGTGGCGTACCCGTGCTTCTTGGAAAGAAACTATACATATATAGTTATTTATTTAATATTAATTGATAATTTGGAAACATATATGGGCCCTCAATTTTCGTAGAGGTCTGAGGTGACCGCTTGAATTGCCTCATGGATGATCCGGCCACGGGTGTGTGTATTATGGTTGATGGTTTGGATTATTTTATCATTTCATTTTTATGTAAAGGATGGACATTGACGAAGAAGCTCCAGTTGCTCCGGCCAAAAATGCAGTGGATAAGTTCCAACTAGTCCCTGAATTCTTGAAGGTTTGAATTTGTATTTTAATTTTGTTGCTGACAAGTATTATTTGTGTTCTTTATTGATGTATTTGTTTGTTTATTTATGTTCCTTCATCCCTCAATTTTACAAGCTCGTGCTGAGGATCTCAGGTTAACAAGTGTTTACCTAGAGATATAATTTTCATTCATTGATAATATTTATAAAGTTCCAGTGTTTTTCTTGCACCCTCAAATCACAAAGCATCATTTGAATAGTTTAAAATACAAAAACTAATATTAGTCCTAGTCCTAGATGAGCACAGAATATAGTAGAACTAGGATGCCCTTTATAAGGGGGTGAAAGTGTTGGATAACTGCTTGAGGGAGTCTGATTTTTTACACAAATAAATTACTGTTGGTTTATTTATATCCATATGCTGGCCAGAGGGCCTTGTGGTACAACATATGGAGCCCTTTAATTAGTTGCAAAGTTTTTTTTTTTGTTAGCTGATGTTTTGGCTTCTGTTTTAATTGCATATGCAGGTGAGGGGTCTCGTCAAACAACATTTGGACTCCTTTAATTTCTTTGTACGTACACAGATAAAAAAAATTATTCAAGCCAATAGTCTTATAAAAAATAGCCAAGACCCAAATATTTTTTTGAGGTGAGAAACATTAGTCATATTCAATATTACATGTGGACCTGTTTTGCCGAGTTTACATACTTGTACATCTCTTTACTTGAATTCATTCTTCCCTTGTTATTTATCTTTAAATCCCTTTTCATAAATTTTGCAGATACAAAGATGTTCGCATTGGTAAACCATCAATACCCTTAGATGGTGTGGTTGAAGATCTTACTCCCCAAAGATGCCGCCTCAATGACTTAACGTGAGTCTCAGCTGTTGCACTTTTCTGTCTAGTTGCAAGCCTTTAGATTTCTGTGAGTTTTGAGTTCGGACATTGCATTTGAGTAACTATATGAGCCTAGAAATATTCCTCAATTTCTATAAGAAATATGATATCACAAGGTTATGATCATATAAAGGTGGTTTGACATACAAGAAGAATCAAATACTATGTTAGGATAGTGTGCCTTCTTAAATTTATTTGTTAGTTGGGAGACAATTTGAAGATACATTTTTGCTGCAGAAAGCATAGTCATGCAAACTATTTTAATTGCCTTTTCTGTAGAATTAACATCCACTTCACCTTAGAGCATATCACAGTTTTTAAAGTATGAAATTGTCTTATCAGCTATGCAGCTCCAGTGTTCGTGAACATAGAATATATGAATGGAAACCATGATGGGAATCAACTTCGGTCGAAGGTGATTTTTCACAATATATGTGTGGAGAAATGTGATTTGTAGACTAACAGTATGTGCCCTAACTATTTAAGCTAAATTTTCTAGAGAGATGTCATGATTGCAAGATTGCCCATCATGTTAAGAAGTTGTTGTTGCGTATTATATGGGAAGGATGAAGAAGAACTTGCCAGATACGGTACATCTCTACACTTCTACAGTATAAATCCCTTGTATTCATGCCACATTCTTGTCACAGAGCAAGGACTATTTCTTAAGCAATACTCTTTTCCCCATCATTTTAGATGAGTTCATCTTTTTTCATAGGTGAATGCCCGCTTGATCCTGGAGGATACTTTATCATTAAAGGGACAGAGAAGGTGACCTTTTCATCAGAACATGGCTCTTATATCTGGATTATGACAGCTAGAATACTTATACAACAAATCTTGTGATTCGAGTATATCAGATCTGCGTGATCATTGCTATGGATTTCTTTTTTTTATTTTTATGAGTTTATTTAATTGAGTCTGTTATTTATTATTTTGGACTGGTAGGCTGGAGTTGTACTGTAGTTAAGTTGAAAGAATGCAGTTAACCTGTTCAGTTTTCGAGGAGTTCTGAGTTTGCAGTGCCATTTGCCGATTGGATGTTTCTTTCTGGTTCAGTTTTCAATAATGTTTTTTTTTAGGGTACTCATTTAGGTGGTCTGGTTGTTTTACACTTATGTTAGCATGGATAGCTTATTTACATGTATTTCAGCTACTGAGATATCAGTGTTTTTTCAAGTTGTAAAAAAATGTGAGCACTCTGGATTGGCATGTCCAAAGTGCCTCTTGTCTGGAAGTGATTTCATTTTTCATGATCTCTACCTACATCCTTCTTTCACAATCATCAGTTTGTGATCCTTGTGTTTAATTCTATTCTATTTATTTCAGGTTATTTTGATGCAAGAACAACTTTCAAAGAACAGAATAATCATCGATACTGATAAGAAAGGATGGTGAGAATTTTATGCAGTTGTCTTTCTTAAGGCTCCCCATGTGTGCATGTTTATTCTTAGCAAATAATCAAGTGCAAACTTAGTATTTTGAAGTCAAATAAGCATTAAGTTTCCTTTTTTCTAACAAATTAGCACTGGGACAAGAGCTAGGAGTAGCAATGGTTGAAGACTGGTGGACGGGATCTTGTTGCAAGGTTGATGATGCTCAATTGCATCAGCCCAGCAAGAATAATCTAATTTACTGAATTATATGTGGAATAATACTTGACAGCAATCTGTCCGACGTTAAAACAAGTGTAGACACATGTAAAACGTAAAACAGGTCACAGCAGCAGACTGCCCATAGCTGCTTCCACAGCAACGAGCATAGTTTTCGGTGCATCTTTAATGTCACTGACAGATGTCAATGTCATATTGACTGTTCACTATTGTACAGTTCTATATAGTTTAATGATAATTGATACCCACATAAACTGGTGGTTTATGGATTAAGAAAAGAAAGGGGAATCTTGACCGACTGAGCTTTGTGATCTCTTTCATTTTATCTCCTGAATGCTGCATTCTCTGACTTAATCCCTAGCTCTTTCTCATTTCAGTGTGCAAGCATCAGTTACAAGCAGTACGGAGGCAACAAAAACCAAGACTATTATTAGAATTGAGAAAGGGAAGATATATCTTTACCTTCATATGTTTACAACCAAGGTTGATATTTTGATTTTGCTCGTATATCCCCTGAAATTTTCAGTATCTCATGGTGTATTTAACTTCCTAGTCATGATTCTAGATTCCTATTATGATAGTCCTGAAAGCTATGGGTATGGAAAGTGATCAAGAGGTTGTCCAGATGATTGGAAGAGACCCTCGATATAGTGAACTGCTGTTGCCTTCAATTGAGGTATAGTCCAGTGTACCTTAATGTGAAAATCCATCATATTTGCTGATGCAAAAGCAAGGAGATGAGCCTGAACTACTAATAATCAATGGCCATATTGTTGTTTGTACCTTCTGTGTTTCTTACTTACGTAGTGTCATGTCTTTGTTTTCAGGATTGTGAACTGGAAGAAGTATATACACAACGTCAGGCCGTGGCATTCCTTGATAAAAAGGTCTTACTCAAATGCAATGACTATTGTATTCTTGTTAAGTGCCTGTGGATATCTACAAAAGGTTGAAACTAACCCAACCCAAAAATCAAAGGTATTTGGGTTGGGGCAAATATTTTATAGCATGATTTTCAACCCGATAGGGGTTTGCCTTGGCCTGATTGACATGCCTACTTTTATTTGTTGTGCCATGTAAATGATCTGTAATGATTACTCCGTTCTCGAATGTGTATTATATCAAGTTATTTAGCATTTCTGTTATTGTTTCCTGTTATAGGTGAAGAAGTTCCAATTTTATTCATCCCAACCAGAAAAGGTTAGCTTTACTCATCTCTATGTTCTATGTGCCAACATTTTATATATTTTTTAACTTCTAAGTACTTCTCGGGTTCTTGTCTATTCAGGAAGGGCGCTCTCTGAATATTCTTGAGGAAATATTTATTCCCAACGTCCCTGTAAGTTAGATTAAATGTTTTGTTGCCATTGACTTGTAAAAGATATAATAATTTCAAATCTCCACCCATGCATGCCTCTCCATAAATATCTCATCACGATTCTCTCAGGTACGTGAAAACAATTTTCGTCCAAAATGCATATATGTAGCCGTAATGATGAGGCGCATGTTGGAGGCAATCTTAAACAAGGATACCATTGATGACAAGGTTAGTCATTCTTCGACCATCAATCTGCAAATTTTTATGGTTAGGTGCATTCTTACTTATGGGTGGGTCTTCCAAGAAAATGGTTTCAGATTATTAGTTTCCTTCTGTGCATCCTTCAGATGCTTTATTTTTCTCATCAAAGAACATTCTTTGTGCACCTTAGAAGTATTTTTCCTGTTCACACTAGCTGCATGCATGATACTATCATCATGGTTCTGGAAAGGGGGTTATTTAATGTTTGCTACAAGGTTTCCATAATTATAACCTTTTGGAGTGAATATCTATTCACCGATTGAAACCTTAATCTATTGTTCAATAATATCTTTTGTTTCTTGTCGGAAAAACTTCAATATTTCCTTTTAGTTTTGTGAAATTTGTTAAGATTGTCACTTGTTCCTTGTTTCAGGATTATG
The DNA here is from genome assembly GCA_026898415.1 of Leonotis leonurus. NCBI lineage: Eukaryota > Viridiplantae > Streptophyta > Magnoliopsida > Lamiales > Lamiaceae > Leonotis > Leonotis leonurus. The sequence continues at coordinate 786,518 of JAPKLX010000017.1, forward strand.
TGGGAAATAAAAGAGTGGAGCTATCTGGCCAATTGCTGGCACTACTTTTTGAGGTACATATGCAATCCCAACATTGAGATTATTCCGTTTTTATGCTAAGCCTGGTTAATTTTATTTTTTTTGCTTGTATTGTAGGACTTATTCAAGTCAATGAATGAAGAAGCCAGTAGAAAGATGGTAGCCACCCTAAATAAGTCAAGTCGCTCTTGTAGGTTTGACATTTGTCAGGTTTGTCATGATGGCTTTGGTTAAGATATGATTTATCCATCATATGCATCTATTTATCCATTTAATAGGGGGGTATGAAGCTCTGCATGAATCAAACACAACTGATGGTGTTCATTTACACACTTTTGCTTGATATCATGATTTTTTTAAATAAGGCCATGTGGCCCATGAACAGAATTAAGAAACAAAAAAAACATACTGAAATTTGATAAACATTTCCCTATTGTCTGTTTACACTTCTTTTTGTAAAGGCATACTTCTTTAAGTAAATATAATTATTATTGTATTTACATACTTATATCAGAAGATTGCATCTAAATGCTTTGCTCTTCAGCCTTCCATCATCTGATAATTTGTTTTTTGTGCTTCCAGGGGTTAGATGTGAGTTACATTACCAATAATATGGAAAGAACGCTTTCTACTGGAAATTTTGATCTCAAAAGATTCAAGATGCACCGTAAAGGCATGACACAGGTGCTTATGACATTGCATATCTCTCTGCCTAGTCTTTCTACAATTCTTAGCAGTACAAATTGATTTATTTCTTTTGCTCGTTTTGACAGGCTTTAACTAGACTCTCATACATAGGAACTTTAGGTTTCATGACAAAGATCTCTCCGCAATTTGAAAAATCTCGAAAAGTCAGCGGTCCTAGAGCTTTACAGCCCAGCCAGGTGAACTGATAACATACTCTAGGCTATTTATTTGGTTTTTGATCATCTCATGTCGTATTTGATTTCACTAAACCACTTCATATGCAGTGGGGAATGTTGTGCCCCTGTGACACTCCAGAAGGTGAAGCTTGTGGATTGGTGAAGAATCTGGCATTGATGACACATGTTACAACTGATGAAGATGATGGCCCTCTCATTTCTCTGGTATTCAGAACATTCAGACCCCACTAAACTTTGATGGTTGAAGTATATACTTGATGCACAGAACCATAAAATAACAGATATATTATCATTGATATCATAATATATAGGAAATTGCAGTATCTAGAGTTCTGACTTGTATAGTTTCTTGCACTTCAATTTTTCATTGACAGAGGACAGAGTTATTTGTCTTTGAAACCTTTCTTTAATATATATCTCGTAGGTGCCCAATGTTGCATTACTATCCTAAAAATTAAAATGTCATATATGGTGACAGTTAATCATCATATAAACGTCCTTGTCTGTATCTTTATGACTTTATTATTTTCGAAGGACTTGATAAGCCTTAAGAGGCACATATCTATGTGTTCAAGTGCAAATCTCAGGCTTCTTTCATAATTTTTTCCCCTGATTGAAAACTGAGCATTGCCATATGTGAAGTTTTCTGCCATACTACTGTTGGGTGATGATTGAGTTTGTTGGCTTTTTGTTCCAAAGCATTCTGATGGGTGCAAACTTTGATTCACATGCATGTTCATGTATAGTGCTATGCTCTTGGAGTGACAAACTTGGAATTACTTTCTGCTGAAGAACTTCACATGCCAAATTCGTATCTAATTATATTCAACGGTCTTATTCTTGGCAAACACAGTAAGCCACGGGTATGATTCTAAAAGCAATTTCTTTTGCTAACTTCAGAAGGGCATATTGTAATAACTGTTTCCCAGATTTTGATATTGAGTTGTTACTTTATCAGTTATTCGCTAATTTAATGAGAAAACTGCGAAGGTCTGGTAAAATTGGCGAGTTTGTAAGCATTTTCGTGAACGAAAAGCAGGTAAGTCTTATCCTTTCATACTCAAGTCAATATACAGATAACTCACTTTCTGATGCAGATGCTGGGATTTTCATTATAGTTATCATATAATCCTCGTGTTACACCTTCATTTTCTTGATCCGTTGTTCGTCTTAAACATAAAAAAGTATTTGTCAAATGCATGACAATGAAATATACAGGCTTAAAGCTTTGCTTCTATCTTTGAATTTTTTTTCAGTTTAATTACAGAATTATTTTAACTACTTCAGAGGTTACACATTTATGCTTATTTTGTCTGAGAATGAGGTATTGTGAATCCCTAAGATAAGTTTGACTAATCATTTCACTTTTCGGGGAGCAGACTACTACTGAGTACAAGTCTTTTGGTTTACATTGGCTTAAAAAAATGTGATTTCTGATGTGTTGTTCACTTAACCTTTGTATCGTTTCCAAGACTTGACCATTCTGAATACTTATGATTACAATTGTATGATAATATATGTGCTCTTTCAGCTATGTGTTTACATTGCTTCGGATGGTGGTCGTGTTTGTCGTCCTCTTGTAATTGCTGACAATGGTGTATCAAGAATTAAAGAACACCATATGAAGGAGCTGAGGGTAACATTACAGATTCTCTGAATATATCTGAAATTTACCTCGATCGCTGCTGAAATGTTTATTTCCTTGAAGGATGGAGTCCGCACATTTCAGAGTTTCCTGAAAGATGGCTTGATTGAATACCTTGATGTCAATGAGGAGAACAATGCTTTGGTCTGCACCTGTCTTTTATAATTAGACTTAATTTTTACCATTACATACCCCTGTAGTGTGGCTTACCATGTATATTATTGTTAGATTGCCTTATATGAAGATAATACTAAAGAAGAAACTACCCATATTGAAATAGAGCCTTTTACCATATTGGGTGTGTGTGCTGGATTGATTCCCTATCCTCATCATAACCAGTCACCAAGAAATACGTATCAGGTACCTTCTTTTCTCTCTCTCTTTCTTTCATCTTTTTTAATTTTCTGTTTTGGGTGCGGTGTGTTGTACCTTGAACTGGGAAGCCGTGAAGTTTGTTATCTAATAATTATGTGATTGTTACAATTGAAGTGTGCTATGGGGAAGCAAGCAATGGGCAATATTGCATATAATCAGGCAAGTTACTTAACCTGACTCGTCTCGTTATGTGAAGCTGTATAATATATGGACATAATTGTGGGGATTAGATTTTTAACTGTTCTGTAACAAAGGCCATATGCCAAAACTCCTGATTAATATTTCTGTGATATTTTTAAGTTTTATACTCGTTTGTTTACAATTTTATTCAGCCATCTTCCCGATTAAAATATAATATTTTCTCCAGTCATTCTTGAAACAGTTTTTTCTTTTGCAGTTGAGTAGGATGGACTCGTTAATATACCTCTTAGTTTATCCACAACGACCATTGCTAACTACACGAACAATTGAGCTGGTTAGTGGACCCTCATTCCTTTTGCAATATGGACTCAAGAACAAACAGCTAATGATATCTTCTTAGGTCTCCTATGACAAACTAGGAGCTGGACAAAATGCTAGTGTTGCGGTTATGAGTTATAGTGGATACGACATAGAGGATGCTATAGTAATGAATAAATCATCCTTGGATCGCGGTTTTGGTCGTTGCATTGTAATGAAAAAGTACATACTTATTCCCTTTATAACCTTTAAATTAATACTTTGCTCTCTGATGGATACATATTGATATATGTTTGGAATATGTTGTGGCAACAGAACGACAGCAATTAGCCAGAAATATGCAAATGGCACATCTGATCGTATAGTTAGACCCCAAAGAGATGGACCTGATGCTGAACGTATGCAGGTATTTTGTCCGTTGATAATTGTTTCGTTACCTGATCTGCATAATAAGAAAGTCCGTTAATGTTTATGCTCTCTAGAATATTGGCATCGCGGAAAAAATGTTCATTTGTGAGGTACTTGCATCTGAATATATCTTCTGCATGCAGATTTTGGATGATGATGGAATAGCAGCTCCTGGAGAAATTATTCGTCCCTTTGATATTCTCATCAATAAGCAGTCCCCAATAGACACTAAAAGCCAAGGCACCGCCAATAACAGTGTGGTCCTGAAGGACAGGTTCATCATTATCTCTCAGAATGTGTCTTGATTTTTCTTCAGTGCAAACATTTTGACTTGTTTCGCATGATTGGTAACTTCAGTCAATATAAGTCAACTAAACAGACGCACAAAGGTCCTGAAGGGGAGACACAAGTCGTGGATAGAGTGGTACTCTGCTCTGACAGGAATAACAACTTATGTATCAAATTTATGATCCGTCATACTCGTAGACCAGAGGTAGTTTACTATTTGACTTGACATTATGACCTTTTTAATTTCAAGCATCTCCAGGGATTATCATTATATAGAATTTTCTTTACAAAGGTTGGCGACAAATTTAGTAGCCGTCATGGGCAAAAAGGAGTTTGTGGCACCATTGTTCAACAGGAAGACTTTCCATTCTCTGAACGCGGTGTTTGCCCTGATTTAATCATGAATCCTCATGGATTTCCAAGGTAATGAATTGATATCTGCTTTAACTTATTGTACTTAAGTGCCTTGAATGCTGAAGTTGAGCTTGGTGATAGAAAACCAGTATTTTCTACCCTTTAATAATTGACATTCTTGTGCTGTGTATATTCAGTCGTATGACTGTGGGGAAGATGATTGAACTACTTGGCGGCAAAGCTGGCGTTTCTTGTGGTAGATTTCACTATGGCAGTGCATTTGGAGAGCCTAGTGGTCATGCAGATAAAGTTGAGGATATAAGGTGCAAGATGTTTCTTATCTACGAATCCAATTTTCTCCTCGTCTTGAGATTTTTTTTGCCTGCCTTCATTGCCTTCTCTCGTTTCACTCACCTTTTTTTTTTTCCAATTTCTCAGTGAAACCCTTGTGAAGCATGGTTTCAGCTACAATGGCAAGGACTTCCTCTACTCAGGTCTTTCTTTGACAATCATTCTAATTAATATATTTGTCGTATTCGGATCTCCCTTTCCCCAACTCTTTCGAGGCAGAAGAATTTGCTGTTTTCAGTATCTTTAGGTCTTAAACAAGTATATCGTTTAATACAAATATTGCTTGCTTCTGGACTAAAGTTGTAATAGATTCGTTCTTATTTATTGCAGTTTTCACATTTACTAGTTCTCGTCGCTGTTCGTTATTCTATTGGTAACTTATATTCCTTTTGCAGGCATCACCGGCGAGCCACTGCAAGCATATATTTTCATGGGTCCGATTTACTACCAAAAGTTGAAACATATGGTAGGTTATCATTCAAACTTTTCATTCAACTTGATTCGGGTCTGGTTATGGATTTTATATTAATCATACTTTTAATTTATTCAAAAGGTCCTGGACAAGATGCACGCTCGAGGAAACGGGCCACGTGTGATGATGACAAGACAGCCTACAGAAGGGAGGAGCAGAAATGGAGGTCTGAAACAAACCATCTTGAATAAATTTATACTCTGATCAATTCTGGCAAATGCTATTAGTCTGATTGTTTAACTTCAACAGGCCTACGAGTAGGAGAAATGGAGCGCGATTGCTTAATTGCATACGGAGCCAGTATGTTGATATACGAGCGCTTGATGCTCTCCAGCGATCCGTTTGAAGTTCAGGTAACCTGCACGATATTCACAAATAGGATTGTAAATGTGGCCGACTTCTTGCATCATTCTTTTAGTTAATGATCAAAAATTTCGATCAAACTATCATATTCAATCGCAGGTATGCCGGAAGTGCGGACAATTAGGGTATTACCACCACAAGCTAAAGGCAGGAATCTGTCCCATGTGCAAGAATGGGGATAATATCTCTACCATGAATCTACCCTATGCTTGCAAACTTCTATTCCAGGTTAATAAAGAGATGAAAAAAAACATGCCAAAAATTTTATTGAAAAACCCCTAAAGTTTTAAAAAAAAAAATTGGATTACATTAACTTTAAATTACATGGCCGCGTCACGGAGGACTCGAACCCGAGATCTATTGCCCTTGGGCATTACCCTCACTACTAATACGCGAACACACACATGCCAAACACCCTAAAGTTTGTAGCTATAATTTGTATTTCATTAATTGTTTCGTTTTCATTTTTTGTTCACGAATGGTGCAGGAGCTACAGTCGATGAACATCGTTCCTCGTCTGAAACTAACGGAGGCGTGAACAAATGCATGCTGTGGATGGGAAGCTTATGGTGTTTTAGACAACAGTTTTGATGATGATTGTACAGTATTTTTTATCTTTGGGGAAGGTTTGCTTGTTGATGATGGTGATTTTTTTTTTAATCTTTTAATCGGTATTTATTCTTTATGATTAATTACGTAGTACTTGTCACAATTTTTGGCATCCAATATTTTTTGTCGTTCTGGATTAGATTCCATTATTGGTTTTTTAAAAAGTTTACTTTTTATGGAATGCTTATTAATTTGTGATTATTATAAGCCAAGCATCTCTTATCTCTTCTAACTTTTCAATGTGAATTATTATATGTATAAAGTAAAGCATATGATAATTGAGTTACTCGAATAAAGTAGATTTACGTGTCTCACGAGTGACAGTAATAATGATATTTTGTAGCTATTCGTTGAATTTTCTGCCCATTAGGCCTACCAAGTTCAACTCGTGCTTCATGTTTTATTTTAATCATTTCCACACTTTTCATGTCTTATAAGTAAATTAATTTATTTTATGTTTTATTAAAGTATCTTATTCAAATAGGATATATAACTTCTAATAGATTTTTAGAATTTATAAATTTAAAATAGGATATATAGTATTAAGTTTTCTATTAAAATAATAATAAAGTGGATGTGTGTGTGGCACGCAAAAGCGGGAAACTTAATTCTCTCCATTACTTTTAACATAAACTAGAAACTTTTACAACGCACGACAATTATTATAAATAAATAATATAAAAAAATAATTAATTCAGAATTACATTAATTAAAATTAAAGTCTAAAATATTATATGCTTTCTACGGAAATATAAATTATGTGTTTCATTCTTAAATTTGTTAATCATGGGTTGCACAAACATATTCTTAAATTTGTTAAGAGGTAAAAGCTAAAATTCTAGTAAAAATAAAAGTATTCTTAAAAGATAAAATTTATTAGTTTTATAAAATACAAATAAAATATACTCACTACCACATGAGCACATGAAAAAATTGTTCATGTACTTATATATTTCCTTCACTAAAATTTTGAATTATATAAACACATATAATGTGAATATTTTTTATCTTTATTCTACGAAAGTAAATATTTTAAAGTGCAAATTTTATATCATGATTAAACTCACCAAAATATGCAACTGAAATATATAGAGTATAGACTTGGTACAAAAATGATATATGATAAATGCATTTTGATAGTGAGATCCATTCTAGAAATAATGATATCAAAACATGAGGATTCAAATAATATTAATGGGGGATAAATATGTTGATTGGGAAAGTATAAACAATTATTTTAGTAAAGGAAGCAACTTATCATTTCCGTAATAAATAATACTAACTATCCTTACTAACAATTGCAAATTAAAAACTATCAAGATTAATATGATTCCGTTATATTAAGATTAGTATAAGTTAATAGATCTAATTGATATGTTTTTTATTTTTATTTTTTATTATTATACTTCTCCATTGCAAATTTGCAATATTTTTTGACATAATCCTTGATTGTTTTCTTTGTAATATAATCATTGGAAAACTTAAATAGTGTATCCCGATTTGTCCTCATAAAACATTTTATTACTTCTATAGTAAACCTGAACCTGTACATTAAAAATGCATCAACAATGAGTAATTATAATTTTATATTTTTACAATTGATTAAGAATAATTATATATTTAAACAAAAGAAGTTGGCTTATTTTTTTCTTTACCGGGGAATGGCCAAGTTGTGTGGGCTCAATTCGTCACCTCAGTCAACACCAATCAACGAATCCTTGTCATCTTCAATTCCAAGATTCAAAAAGCTAAACTCAGTAGTAACGATTAGAGATTAATTTAGCAAAGGTAGTGGGCCAAAGTAGTTTGATTTGAGGGTAGAAAGGATGGCTTGAAGGTCCTCGTATATCGACATCACCTGTAGAGGGGAGATTTAATTAGAAGCAACCTATCACTTGTATTTGATATTCAAGGTGATTTTTCATGAGTGTATGTGACTGTTCATTTTAAGGATAACTGCTTCTTAAAAAAAATTGTAAAAAATTTGTTTTTATATTTTATATTGATTAATTTCATTGACGTTACAATTTGGAAAGCTTAATTAAATTTGTTGGTCATTGCTAAATAAAATTATCTTCCTTAACTACTACTATTATTTTATTTCCCGAATGTTGGCACGTAAGATTAAGAAGATAATTTAATTATTTAAAATTAAGAATATAATATCTAGTGAGATAAAATCAAAGCCGGTTCAGTGCAGAAGTGTCTCGGGAAGAAGCTCGAGATCTCGCGGGAGAGATTCTCGGTTGGAGGCTGCGGCAGTAATTAAACTTGGTAAGGATCTTGGTCTCACCAATTCAGTGTCTTTGCATGTTCTGAAGAAAGATTTTGAAGTGAAACTAAAGGGTTCTAGTAAGCTCGTTGAAGATTCTGGGCGAAATAAGGACTCCTTTAATTAATGAAGATCCTTAGCTACAATGTCAGAGGATTGGGGTCGAGGGCTAAGATTCTAGACTTAAAGAATTTGGTTAGTAAAGAGAGGGTGGACTTCTGTCTTATTCAAGAGACTAAACTTTCCGGGTTTGATGATGGTATGTGCAAAAGAATCATGGGGGAATCGAGGTATCAGTGGGCTTGCACGGATGCGGTTGGTCGCTCAGGAGGTATTTTATCGATCTGGAACGGAGATGTCTTCACATCGTCAAGCAGTTGGGACCTAGGAGGAGCCTTAGTGGTTAAAGGCATATGGAGAAACCTAGGTACGGATTGCTTACTCGTTAATGTGTATTCTCCGTGTGTTTTATTGGATAAGGTCGCTTTGTGGGAACGTCTATTGTTGTTCATTGATCAATGGAATGAGATGTGTATTTGCATTTTTGGGGATTTTAATGCTGTGAGGTCTGGATATGAGAGAGTGGGGAGAAATGATCATTCTAGTGATAGAGAGATCAGATTGTTCAATAATTTTATTAGAGATGCGGGTTTGTTGGAATTTCCTCTTAACGCTAGGAAATTTACTTGGTATAGAGATGATGGCTCTTGCAAGAGTAGGATTGATAGGTGTTTCTGCAATTATACTTGGGCGAGGGTTTTCTCTAATCTATTCCTCAGAGGTGGGAAGAGAGGACTATCCGATCATTGTCCTTTGTTTCTAGAGGAGAAAATTACAGATTGGGGACCTAAACCGTTTAAGTCTTTAAACGTATGGTTTGAACATCCTGACTTCATTTCTTATGTTAAGGCACAATGGAGAAGCTATGATGTGGCAGGTTGGGGGGGATTCGTGGTAAAGGAGAAACTGAAACGTCTCCGTGCTGATGTGAAGTCTTGGCATCGTGATGTCTTTGGTTGTATCCGGGAAAGGATCGAAACCCGCCGTGAGAACATTTATATGTTGGATACGATGGATGACGTTTTTGGGCTGGATTCTGAGGAGATTATTGAGAGAAACAAGGAGAGGGCTCTTCTTATTCAAGACACAAAAAGTTGGAATCACATGTTACAACATAAGGCGAAGATGAAATGGGTTCAGCATGGCGATGCGAATAGTGCCACGTTCCATCGCTACATTAATGGGAGGAGGAAGCGTAATGAAATCAATGGAATGATGATTAATAATGTGTGGTCCCAAGATGCGGCTGACATTAAAAACTACATCCACAAATCATTTGAGAATCATTTTAAGAGCTCTGGGCCTCGTGGATTTAGAGTTCCGCTGGATTTATGTGACTTGAAGATCAGAGAAGAAGAGAACAGGATGTTGATTAGTCAGTTCACTGAGGAAGAAGTGAAGGAGGCGCTGAAGTCCTGTGGTGAATTTAAAAGCCCGGGTCCTGATGGTTTTAATACGATCTTTTTCCTTAGATGTTGGGAGGTGATGAAAGAGGACATTATGCGGTTCCTTAACGAGTTTCACTCTTCAGGCAAATTGACGAAGGGTCTGAACCATTCATTTATTTCTCTCATTAAGAAGAAGGAGATCTCGGATGATGTTAAGGACTTCCGGCCTATTTCTCTTGTAGGAGGCCCTTATAAGATTCTTTCGAAGATTTTGGCTAATAGGTTAAGTGGTATGTTGGATGACATTATTTCACAGGAACAATCTGCTTTTGTGAGGGGGAGACAGATCTTGGATTGTATTGTTTCGCTTAATGGGGTTATTGAGAAGACTATAAGAAGTCGGGGAGAAGGCTTTTGCTTTAAAATTGACTTTGCAAAAGCCTATGACTCCGTCGAATGGAGCTTTCTATGCGACATGCTACGTTCGTTTGGGTTTTGTGAGAAGTGGGTTTCTTGGATTAGAGAGTGTGTGGAATCAGCACATGCTGATGTGCACGTTAATGGTAGTCCCTCGGGCGACTTTAAGTTGGGTCGCGGGTTGAGGCAAGGTGATCCTCTCTCCCCTTTTCTCTTCATTGTGGCAGTCGAATGCATTGGGATTCTTTTGAAAATGGCTATTCAGGTAGGACTTTTTGATCCGATGGAAATTGGTACTCAAGCTCTTAAAATTTCCCACTTTCAGTTCGCTGATGACACGATATTCCTCGGAAAAGCTTCTATCAAGAATGCCCTTTTTCTTAAAAGATTTTTGGTGGTTCTAGAGCTCGTTTCTGGTTTTAGTATTAATAAGGAGAAGTGTCAGGTGATAGCTATTCGGGCTGAACCCGGTATCATGGGAGATATTGCGAACATCCTTCAATGCAATAGTGAGTCTCTTCCATTCAACTACATTGGTCTTCGAGTTGGTTGTAGACATAGAAAAGAAAGGGATTGGACTTATATCGTGGAAAAGGTGAAAAATAGGCTGTACAGATGGAGGAACTTGCAAATATCATTGGGTGGTAGAATAACCTTGGTGAAAGCAGTGTTATCAACCATCCCCTTATACGCTCTTTCGGTGTACAGGGCACCAAATATTGTTCTAAAGAAGATGATCTCTATCCAACAAGGTTTCCTTTGGGGGAAAAGGGAGTCGTCCCGAAAAGTGGTGTGGGCTAAGTGGGACACGATCTCAAAAGCTAAAAAGGATGGGGGTTTCGGTATTAAAGACCTAGTCATCTTCAACAAAGCGTTGTTGGGAAAATGGGCTTGGAGAGCTTTGAACAATAGGCAGTCTTTGTGGGCGGAGATTGTTTTGGATAGTGAGATAAGGGGAGGTAGGAAGGAGTTAAGTGGTGTTGATTGCCTAGAGGAGAGCCGGTTCGGCCGGGGGTGGTGGGGTGAGATTCTTAAAAGTTTGAAAGATAATGAGGGAGGATGGTTCGAGGGTGTGATTGAGAGGAAATTGGGAGACGGGGGGGCGACGTCCTTCTGGCATGATGTGTGGGTGGGAGCTGAACCTCTGTGTCGTCAATTCTCACGTCTGTACTCTCTTAGCCTTGATAAATTTTGCTCGGTGGCGAATGGAGGGAATTGGGTTGGTGATAGGTGGAAGTGGGAGTTAGGGTGGAGGAGAGAGCTTAGAGAGTGGGAAAAGGAAGACCTAACCCGTCTTTTTGACTTGATTTTGTGCAGGACCCCGTGCCCTTACACTTTGGACAGGTGGCTATGGACTCTAGAGTCGGGTGGTGAGTACTCGGTCCGTAGCGGCTACAAACGAATCATGGCGAGAAAGGCGACTATGGCTCCTAACACTCCGTTTAGTTGTAAACTAATATGGAACAAAGTGGCTTCTCCAAATGTTCAAGCTACAGCGTGGAGAGTGGTGTTTAATAAAATTGCAACGAAGTCGGAGTTGAAGAAAAGAGGAGCATTGCCGCCTAATTTGCCTGCTTTATGCACCCTGTGCCATGATGATGAGGAGACAACTAATCACTTGTTCGTCGAGTGTCGTATGTCGTGGATGTTGTGGAATCACTGTTTGGATTGGATAGGTGTCCAGACTTCTCTCCCGAACGAAGTTAAGGCTCATTTCATTCAGTTCTGCTTTTTGCTAAAAGGTACTAAACTTAGAGATTTTATGGCTGCGATATGGGAATGCGTTGTTTGGGTGATTTGGAAAAGTAGGAATGATATTGTATTTAATAGTGGGGTGTGGAATGTAGATAGATTGATGGGTGAGATTAAGTCGACCTTGTGGAGTTGGGCAGTCGGGAAGAAGGTTAGCTATTGCATCCCCCGGTTAAGTTTTAGATCGTGGTGCTATTCTCTTTTTCATGATGTTTAATTTGATCTTAGTTAGGTTGGTGGTCTCATATTTGTACTATTTGCTGCTGGTGTTACAGCAGTAGGCATTTCTTATGCCCATCTAATGCAGTTCCTTTTTTCTAAAAAAAAATAAAATTATCGGGACTCCATTTTATAACATATTCAAACAAACGAGCACGAGTTCGGCATTCATTTATTTATAGAAGTTAGGATGTCATTTTCATTAGGGTTTATTTTTACCCGACACACGACAATAATTCGATATAAATTGATATGAAATTAATAGACTTGGGTCCGCTTTTATTAGGTGTCAAAATATTATGTAGTACTAATTTATTAATAATATTACTTTATTTTTTATTTTTCTAGTTAAATTCACTTTCTCTCACATAATTTCAATACATTGTACTTTTGTTATGTTTAAAACATGTTATGTTGTGTAAAATCACATATTATATATTACTGTGAATTTTCATTATTTCATGTTTTATAATTAATCTATTGTATGGAATTGAGTTTTATATCATGTTGGTCTATCCAAAAAAAAAAGCTGATTTTATTCATAGCCCCGTATTACTTTCCATAGCCTCTTATATAAATAATAATATAATATATAAATAAAAGTACTATTATATCCCTGTAGCCATCAAATTGAAACACAATAAAAAGGAAAGCCTCCGTCATCTACAACGGTTGCATCCCCCTCCATCAACATATCTACGGCAGTTCCCATCACCACAGAATTAGAAAAAGAGAGAAAGCATTCTTGGTTTGAAGCTATTTGATATGCAAATTAAATAAACTAGTACAAGAAATTCAAGAAAATCATGCAAGTTCAATCAATGAAAAACAACATATGTCCTTACCTCTTAAAAAATAAAATAACTGATTATATCTGAAGATTCACAATCTGAAATTTTTGAGAATGACTTGTGTTTCAATTCCTCTATTACTTGATTGCATTAGAAAATAGAGATTGTAATTTATGGCTCTTGGTCGGAAGATCTGTACTTATTCAATTCAAGAATCGGAGAATAAAATATGATTATAAGGACAAAATAGGAATTTGAAATATTTAATTAATATTTGGGGCTATTGAAAAGTAAAATGGTAGCTATGTTTATAATTATCCAAAAAAAATCAAATCATTTTAAGGTCGGATTCATAAGAGACCTTGACTAGTCAGTCAATTGATTATCAAATTGATCTAATTGCCAAACCTACTTATCATTTATAATTGATTATAAATAAGAATTTTTTTTAATTAATATAATTATATATATATATGTAATTAAATGGACAAAGAGAAAATGTGCAAAGTGAAAAAGAATCAATCATCATTTTGTCACTAACTAAACCCTCTATAAATTTGGGTTGCAATCTCTACCAAAAATACACTAAATGAAATCTATATTAGTGTAATCGAAATGGCGCAAGAAAAGAAATTGGTAGAAAAGGTTTCCGGTTGGCTAAGAGTGTTCGACGACGGCTCGGTGGACCGGACATGGACCGGACCGGACCGGGTCAAATTCATGATGGACCCCGTGCCGCCGCATGACCACTTCATAGACGGCGTTGCCGCCGCAGACACCACCACCGACGATGGCCTCAAACTCCGCATCTATCTACCTGAGAAGCAGGCCACCGACCCCCCAAAACTTCCCGTCCTCCTCCACTTCCACGGCGGCGGCTTCTGCCTCAGCGACGCCGACTGGTTCATGTACTACACCGTCTACACGCGCCTAGCGCGTGAGGCCAGAGCCATCGTGGTCTCGCCCTACCTCCGCCAGGCCCCGGAGCACCGTCTCCCCGCCGCCTGCGACGACGGCTTCGCCGCCCTCGTCTGGCTCCGATCCGTTGCCCAGGGGAATTCTCGCCACCACTGGCTGAGCCAGGACGGCGGCGGCGCAGATTTCGGCAGGGTGTTTCTTATTGGGGATAGCTCCGGCGGCAACATAGCTCACCAGGTGGCGGCGCGTGCTGGAGACGAAGACCTAACTCCTCTGACTCTAGCCGGCGTGATCCCGATCCACACCGATTTCTGCCGAACGGAGCGGAGCAAGTCGGAGATGGAGGAGGCGCCGACACCGTTTCTGACGCCGGAGATGATGGACAAGCTGTTCAAGCTGGCGCTGCCGGAGGGGGCGACTAAGGACCACCCAATCACGTGCCCGATGGGGGAGGCGGCGCCGCCGCTGGAGACGCTTACCCTGCCACCGTACCTGTACTGTATGGCCGATCACGATCTGGTTAGAGATCGAGAGCTTGAATTCTACGAGGCTATGAAGAAGGCTGGTAAAGAGGTGGAGCTACTGATGAGCCATGGAGTCGGCCATAGCTTCTACCTGAACAAAGTCGCCGTCGATTGCGAGCCCAAAGTGGCGGAGGAGACTCGGAAACTCTTCGAAGGAATCGTTGAGTTCATCAACAATCATTAATTAATTAAGTAATCAATCCAGTTCAGTACTTTTGCTTTGCTTTGGTTTTCTGCATCTTCATATATCACTGCATGCATGCTTGGTTTTTCAATTTCGAATTCTGTTGATTTAGGGTTTGGTGTTGATTGTTGGAGACGAAGAGGCTTGCTGTGTATTGCATTTTGATTTAATATTATGCATCAATCGCCATACAAACAATCTAAATCTTCTATTATATATCCTGATACGTGACATAATTAATTGTCTAAAATATAAAATATATATTTTTATTATATATACCTTAAATTTTGAATTCATGAATGGGATGAGTTGGCTTGACTTTGGTGGGCCTACTCGCCCCAATCTCAATTGATAACTCTACCAATGCACGATAGGCCTTGTCATGCATGATATTTACTATGACGTCATTTGTTGGGTTTATGACCTCATATTAGTTTGCATGCATTTGCCTGCTATATAATTAAAAATCGATATAAAAAATAGGGTAAATATTACTCCATGTGTTCAAAAAAATTTATTTTGATAAAGTCATCACTTATTTTAAGAAAATATTGAAAAATATTTTTAGTGAATAATGGAACCTACAAAATAAGATATGAATATGATTTAAAAATATTGATTGATTTGTATTTTTTATCTTTATTTTATAAAATATGAAAAAAATATTCAAATACATGATGAAATTGATCATAGGCTCATGTATTTTAATACACAAATATAAATAAAATGAACACATGAGGAAATTTCTCATGTTATTATGTAAAGTGAGTATTTTTTATCTTTATTTTATAAAAGTGGATAATTTTACCTATTATCCCTTAAAATAAAATTTGATTTATAATTTATTTATTATATTTAATTAAATTGTTAGTATAAAGTAGATAACCCTTACCAAAAAAATAAAATAAGAAATTTGTAGAGTGAGTGACTGAATACCAAAATGTCTAACAAATTCAGTCAAAAATATAATAGCTTTTGGTCCATTGTCCCGATCATAATTTTCCTACATCAAGGGGAAAGATATTTTCCTTTTGGGCCGGTTGTGGACGAGGAGGGATCTGAATTCCGACACCGTGGTTCGTAGCTACGTGCTCTAATTCTTTGAGCTACAGGCCTCACTCTGTCTTCACGTTCCTAGGAGTACCCTCAAAAAAAGAATATTTCCTCTTCTCAGCCCTTTCGAATTAAGAAGATGTGAAAGCGTGTTTATATATCTTGAAGGGAATTAAAAATACAATTATTATTATTTTATTTTTACTATTATCAAAATGCGTGGATCAATGGGTGGCGATGAATTGTTTGATCCCTTGAAACAAACGGTGGGTCTGATCACCGGTGGTTGGGTCCATATCAACAGCAATCTTGTTAAGGTAGAAGCTATGGCCCACTCCCTCACTCACAACCAACTCCACTTCCTTCTTCGCCTTCTTCATCGCTTCGTAGAACTCCATTTGTGTATCCTTCATCAGGTCCAGCTCCGCCATGCAGTACAGGTACGGTGGCAGCTTCACCTCCCCCAGCGGCGGCGCCGCCTCCCCCATCGGGCATGAGATCGGGTGGTCCTTCGTCGCCCCCGCCGGCAGCGCCATCGCCAGGAACTTATCCATCATGTCGACAGTGAGGAACGGCGTCTCTGCCATCTCCACCTCCGATCTGCTCCGCCGCGCGCGGCAGAACCCCGGGTGGATCGGGATCGCGCCGGCGAGCTTCACACCCGCTACGCCCGCACGCGCCGCCACCTGGTGCACGATGTTCCCCCCCGAGCTGTCGCCAATGAGGAAGACCCGATCCAGATCCGCGAGCTGACGGATCCACTCCTCCGCGCCGCCACGGAGCCACATCAGCGCGGAGAAGGCGTCGTCCAACGCCGCCGGGAGGCGGTGCTCAGGGGCGAGACGGAGGTAGACCGACACCACGATGGCCCTCGCCTCACGCGCGAGGCGCGCGTACACGGCGTAGTACATGAGCCAGTCGGGGCGGCTAATGCAGAAGCCGCCGCCGTGGAAGTGGAGGAGCACCGGGAGCTTCTCCGCGTCGCCTTCCTCTTTCTCCGGTATGTATATCCGGAGCTTGAGCCCATCGGCGGTCGAAACATCCTGGGTGGCGACACCGTCTACTAGGTGGCGGTGCGGCGGCACGGCGTCGGTCATGAACTTGACCTCCGGTGGCCCCGCCCACGTGCGGTCGACGGTGCCGTCGTCGAACACCGTTAGCCACCCCGAGACTTGATCGACCACTTTCTTTTCTTGCACCATTTTTTTTTATTTTAGTATTTATGAATATACAGAAATTATATTTTGTTTCTCTTTTATTGAAGAGATTGCAGTTATAAAATTTGAATGAAATGAGGGGACAATTTATAGTGGAGGGGTTTAGGAAATTGTATGGAGAAATGACATGTAAATTAAGGGACAGGACTTTCTTGTCAATTTCTTGTTTGAACACAACTATAGTCTAATTGAAGAAAACTTACTTTTCATTTCTTGTCTATTTCTATGAAATTCTGAAGCCCAACTACCTCACAACTACACTGAAATAAACCCTATTTTTGAATATTAAGATATCTAGAGAGAAAAAAGAAAAGAAAAAAACAGAGGAAGAGTAAATTCATGTACAACTTCCTATAGTATCACTAACTATTACGATTAGTAAAATCACTTACTCAACTGAATGCGACTCAAGCTTAAGTTAATAATAATCTATTAACGGGATTAAGCAAATCCTTATAAGTCATGTCATCTACATATATTTATTAGTTCATTCAATACATTCAAATATTTTCTTCAAAATCATACTAACTTGAATGTCATAATTTCTTATGCTAACAATAGATCCGTAATGGAATGTTCAACCCATTTAATCTATATAAATATCAGACTATCACTGTATTTAATAAATTGATTGGTTGATGGTAGATTAAAGAAATTGGTTGTCTTTGTTAAGTGGCCAAGTCAATATATTTGCAGATGAAAGAAGCCACCACAACTTTTTTTACTTTGACTAAGCTAAATGTTCGTACTGTGATTATGTGATTCCAAAAACACTTAAATTTTAATTTATATGTTTTAATTTAATCTTATATATAGTATTTTGATCCCATCCAATTACCAAATAGGGTATATAATTATATTTTAACATTTAATATAATTTTTAATTAATTTTTAGAGTTTATAAATTAAAAAATATGGTATATTTTTTTAAAAATAATTAAAATGATAAATTTCATTGTGAAACATAAAATGTGAAACACATAATCCGATCACAAATTGTTCACATAAATATTATGTTAATATACACCAACAAAAATTACCAATTAAGACAGGCACTTCAAATTATTTTCCAACACAAATGATATAGGACAAACAAGGAAATATTAATATTAATATACATGATCAAGTTCTTTTAAAATTGGATTACACTAACAATAAATTACATAATCGTGTCATAGATGACTTTAATTCAAAACTTATTGTCTTAGATAATAACATCACTACCACTAGGCCAACACACAGTCTGACTATCAAATTTATAAATAATGATGATTTATGTGTTATTCATTAACAGTCATCTAGGGTATATAATGCACTATTATATTTTTATAGTTAATTATTTAAAAACACTTGCTTTAATTAAGAGCTAGGTTTTTGTGAAAAAAAACATATTTGCAATGTTTTCTCAATTGTTAGCAGTGTAATTGTGATCAAATAATTATCTATTTCAATTGTTATTGTTCTTCTGCCTCTTGCAATTTTTTTTCTTCTATCAGTATTATTCTTGAATTATTTAACAGCTAATAGCTGAAATTCAAGAAATTAAATTAGTCACTGTTTTTTTGAGAAAACAATGATCTTCTTTTTTTCCTTGCAGAAGAAAAATACTTTAAGGCTCCGTTTGGTAGCCTTGTTTTGATAAGATAGCATAAATTAACTTGATGAAACTTGTGTTTGGTAGCCTAAGCTTGTTATCTTTTCGGCCCGCTGTTAAAGGTAAGCCCGTTCCTATCTACTGTTTGGCTATAGGTAACGTAACCCACCAAAATGGTGGGTTTAGTTTTATCTTCATTACAATTTCTTATAATTCCAAAAATACCCTCAATCTACTCCCCTCCTAGGTGCCCCAAAAGCATCACTCTTTCCTCTGTATCGGAGCTGCCATCATTGCGCCTCCTCTCTTCCCATCCCGTTCGTTCTCTGGTAAACGGCGGCAGAAAGCACGGCGAGGTCACGGCCGAGCACCTTCGTGGCGGAAGATGGAGGTAGTGTCAAAATACGATCTCTTTCTATGGCCGCCGCCCTCTGCGTAGCCACAACCATCATATATCTCCTCCCTTGCGTCGGCGCTGCCACCATTTTTGGTAATTAAACGACGACGGAAAGCATGACGAGTCCAATCGGTGGTGCTCTCGTGGTGGAAAAAGGTGGAGCGATGTCAAAGGATGGGCCCTTTTGGGTTTAAATTTGGAATTTTTGACTTGCTGTGTTTGATTTTGAGAGGATTGTATTTTAAATTGATAGGTGTGGAATTAATTGGGGCTTTAAAAGGAATTGCAGAAGAGAGAAAATAGAATATTAATGGAGGGGCTTTAAAAGAAATTGTAGAAGAGAGAAGAGAGGATGTTAATGGAGAGGCAATTGATTTTTGGAGGTTTTAAGGATTTCCAGAACCTCCCCATCCACCATCTCACGCTGCCGCACGACGGTGTTCCTCCGCCGCCGCTACTACTCGCACCGCCACTGCTCTCTCTTTCCTCTTGGTTCGCCTGAAGACGGTGTTGAGCGGACTCTCACTTCAAGAAGATGATATTTTGGGACAAAAATGTAAATTTATTAGATAATCTAAAAGTACATGGATTTTATTGATTGTGTACCAAACAACAAAATAAAAGTCTTGTTTAATTTTATCTAGTCATTCTTGTTAAATTTCATCCTAACTAGACGAAACCTAAATGTTCTACCAAACACAGCCTAAAAGTATAATGCTGAACTGGGCTCAGAAACTGCATTAATTGTTTCAATGTACATCTTATTGGGTCAAAACTATGTATATATTGTACTGGGCTCTAACGAATTAATATAAGGGATATTTGGGCTCCTGGGTTTATTAATTGCTGGTGTTTTAATTAGAGCATCCACTTGAGAAAGTTGATGACTTGAAATACTCCATCCGTTTTTTTTAATAAATGTCCAATTTTACTAAATCACACATATCAATAACATGAAAATTTTACTTATAAAAGTGAAATATGACACTTAAAAAAAATCGGAGGGAGTAAGTAGTAGTGTTATAGTAGAGTGATATTTTGAGGTAGCACAAAAGTGAAGGGGTAACAAAAATGCTACTTAGGTAATAAAATGAAGTTGGACCCTATAGACTTTATTTGCTTCAAATTACTCCAAACTTCTGTATTTTTTCTTTTTATTTTTCATTAGTATTATGATTGTGTGGTCCATCAAATAGTTAAATTTAAGATAGCACCATAGCGAAAAAAATTAAAGTAGTTAAAAAAGTTGATAGTTGATGATGTGTAGCGCATTTAACACACACTATGGATAATACAATAGTGGATGCTCTTATGGTGCTATTTAAAAAAAATATAGTAAAAATAAATTATAATTGTAAAATTCGTACTTTCATTATAAAAAAATAATTAAAATTTATCTTTCTTTATCTCTTAATTAAATATCTTCTAATTAATATTTAATATTAATTTTTAATGAAATTGGTCTTTTTGGACGTTTACGTGAAATTAGTGGTCATAAGATAATTATTTTTCAATGACGAGAATTTGATGACTATGACAAGTTAATCAACAAAATTAATTATTTTATTTTATTGTCATAGTCACTAGTAGTAATATATTTCGTGCAAAACATGATATTTATATTTGTGATAAATACATAAATTCACTATCATTGAAATGAAACAATTAATATTAAGTCAGAATCCTACTTTCATAATTAAGGTGCAATACTGAAATTTTAGTAGTTTATGTATTTAACTGAAAAAGTTTGTATCCGTCACTCAATCCAAATGCATTGCATCTAATTTCCGAAGGTGGTGATGAGATGAGAGAGAGAGAGAGGAAGGAAAAAGGTGTGGGCAGCAAATAAAAATATCTTATTTTCTGCCATTTTTATCTAGTTGCGTATAGGTAGGCGTGCCCGCGAAAAAAGATAAAAAGGAATCTCATTGCTTGACTAATCAACCACACACAATCACTCCAATGGCAATGGCGGCAGCAAAATCGACCGAGAGGATCGCCTTCTTCTTAATCGTCCTTGTACTCGTCTTGATTGAGGTAACTAGTAATCGCAATTTTTTTGGTAGTTTTTTCTCCGATTCATCGATTGAGGTCAACGTTTGTGAAATCTAGCTTCGATGCTTTTCTCCGATTCCGAGTCTGAATTTACTAGATAAAATGAAGTATTCTGATGATTAGGTTATAGTATCGAGCTATGGAGTATTTCCTTGGTTTAAGAGAGTTGAAATGAATCCATCCAACCACGATAATCATATTTCAAATCTGGACTGGTCTCATGCTTTTCACCATCATCAGTCCGAACAGTAGAACTCTTTAATCTTAAAAAACGTAAGGATGTAAGGATTCGGATGTGTAGGTTGTAGTATCGCTATGGAATATTTCCTTGGTTCTGAGAGTTGAAATGAATGATTATGATATCCATCGTCACTAATTATATTCGAGATTGGGACTGATCTGATGCGTTTCAAATTCTCACCACTTCGAAGTTCGAACAGTAGAAACTCTTTAATGTTGAAAAATGTTCCGTCCCAATAAGCTTGGCACGTTTTATTATTTTTATACACTCATTTGAATATAATTTGTGCTATGTTTACGGGGACGGAGGAAGTATTATTGAGTACTGATTGCTGCTTGTGAACATGCGCTTATCGTAGCCTGTGTGTGTATATTTATATTTGCGAGGTAGTTACAATGAGTAAGTTGTTACTACAGGTCAGTGCGAGGAAAACTGATCCTCAGCTAAAGCTTGATCAGAAGATTCTTCAGGTATTCTTTTACAGAAGTGGAAAAGGATACACATGTTTTTCACATTTTTCTTCGTCATTCTCTGGTCAAGACTAGTGAACATTATTTCACATGCAGGAATCGGTGATTAAATCTATTAATGACAATCCTCAAGCTGGATGGAAAGCTTTTATGAACCCTCGATTTGAAAACTATACTGTAAGTTTCCTGATCGAAAATCTCCAGATAATTAAGTAGTGTACTTTTTACATGTATTTTGACAAGGCCACATCAATTTAAACTCTGCTACCTTAGGTTGGCCAATTTAAGCACCTTCTTGGAGTTAAACCAACGCCAGAAGGTGAATTGAAGAGAATGTCTGTTGTTACTCATAAAGAAGGTGAAAAGTTGCCGGAAACATTTGATGCTCGAACGGCTTGGCCTCAGTGTAGCACAATTTCGGACATTCTTGGTCAGTTTTTTCAGCACCTTCCGACTTTTGTTTCTTTCATGAGATTTGCTAACTATTTTCATTCCTTTTGCCCCTGTACCTGGTCTCTTGCTAAAAATAATTTCGAATTATAGATCAGGTAACTTTCTTCTTTTGTCTCACAACTCCCTTTACTTCATCATAATTATATGTGGTAATTCCTACCTGATTTATTTTCTACTTAATAGGGTCATTGTGGTTCTTGTTGGGCTTTTGGTGCTGTTGAGGTCCTCTCAGATCGATTCTGCATTCATCTTGGCATGGTTTGTCCTCAAGTCTCCATTTCCTAAAGCAACAAGTTAAATTATTCATAGACTTGTGTTTACAAGTGTACCTAATTGTTTACCACCCTGTTTTGTAGAATATCAGTCTCTCTGTCAATGATCTCTTAGCATGCTGTGGCTTTATGTGTGGTGATGGTTGTGATGGAGGGTACCCGATCTCAGCTTGGCGATACTTTGTCCATACTGGCGTCGTAACATCGGAGGTAGCTCTTTCTGTTAAGATATGAAGAATAAATGGGAACTCCTTCTTGTCTTTTCATCAATTTGCATTTGTATTTTGTATTGATGCTGCTTAATGTGATCTTTTTTCGGCAGTGTGACCCTTACTTTGATCATACTGGATGCTCCCATCCCGGATGTGAACCTGCTTACCCTACCCCCAAGTGTGAGAAGAAATGCAAAACTGACAACCTGCTCTGGAAGGAATCGAAGCACTATAGCGTCAATGCTTACAGAATTAAGTCTGATCCTTACAGTATAATGGCTGAGATTTACAAGAATGGACCCGTTGAGGTCTCTTTCACCGTCTATGAGGTAACAGGAGAAATCAGAATTCCTTACTGTTCCTTTATATATATAGGATTTCCTTTCCCGTCAGTTATAAGGAAATACTGATTTCATGGTATTGTTTGCTCACTAGTATATTGTTATACCTGCCATATGAATATTCTTAAGGCAATAGGCACCTTTTTACAATTGCATGCTTATCAATTGTACAGTTATATTTTTCTTCTCATCTCCACTAGTGTGATCACCGTAGACCTATTGCTTCCTTTATCTCAGGATTTTGCTTACTACAAGTCGGGAGTTTATAGTCACATAACAGGTGGAGTTATGGGTGGCCATGCTGTTAAACTGAT
This sequence comes from Leonotis leonurus, assembly GCA_026898415.1. NCBI lineage: Eukaryota > Viridiplantae > Streptophyta > Magnoliopsida > Lamiales > Lamiaceae > Leonotis > Leonotis leonurus. The sequence continues at coordinate 809,888 of JAPKLX010000017.1, forward strand.
TGGCTGGGGAACTACTGACAGTGGAGAAGATTATTGGGTAATTAATGACCTCTTTGAGAGCTTAAAAACTTCTAGTCCCCCTTTGGTACATAAAGTCATTACCTGTGTACCAAACGGGGTTGTAGTTTTAATGTAATTGTTAGATTGTGTACTTATTCTTGGTTTTCTCCATGCAGCTCTTAGCCAATCAGTGGAATAAAAGCTGGGGTGATGTATGTTTTCTTTCAAACCCTTAAACCTTGAGATATTTACCTTGTTACTTAAGCTGAAATTAGGAGCTTTTTTTAGTTTTATGTTGCAGCGCAATATGGTAAATTTTTTAATATGGGTTTTCTCTTGGGATGACAGGATGGATACTTCATGATCAGACGAGGGACGAACGAGTGTGGCATCGAAGAAGATGTAGTTGCAGGATTACCTTCAACGAAAAATGTGATCAGAAAGTACGGTCATGGAGATTTCGCCCGTGATGCCTCGATCTGAGATCAAGATATCATATCATAAGCACATTTAACCCCAGATATATGCATAAAGAATGGCACCGAGTTATTAAGTTATGGCTTGTGCTAAATGCCATAAGAAAAGCTAATTGAACTGCGGTTTGATTAGTGGATATCTTTGGCATGTATTCTTTATCATGGCTGCTGTATTATTACCAAAAAAGAACAGTTTGTTGGGGTTAGATTATAATTTGACATCTATTTTCTGCTATGGCTGCTGTAATATTATCAAAAACAGTTTAGTTATATGATGTGGAACTTCACATTTTATATTATGTTCAAGATCTATACGTGAACTCAGATAGAGATTGCTACTTTCCATAATTTTTTAGATTGGAAAAGTCAATTTTTTTAGTGGTAAACATATTAAAAAATTTCAATTTCGCGTTCGAATTACGGACACTGGACATTGACATTGGCATTAAAATTTAATTTATAACCGTTCTTACATTTTTTTTGAGTTTTTTTCTTTAATATTTAGATATTTTAAATTTGGGCAAATGCGGGTGTTTTTCTGATTATATGAAATAATGAAAATAAATTACTCCTCTTATCTCTCGCATTTAATTAGCTTCGCAAAAGTGGTGAAAACTATCTAGTCTTTTATCTTTTTAAAATTATAATTATAAAATAAAGTCTATATCGTCGTCTTAAGGTTTTGAAATATGCATGGATCTTCTCAATATAGATGAATGATAAATCTGAGATATGATACAAAATGTGAAAGAAAAAGGAAAAAGAAGAAAATAAAAGGAGAAATAGTGACATAATATAAGACTGTCATCATAAGGTGACGTGCTGTTAAATGTATGTAATTATCAATGTTGGTGAATGATAAATTAGAGATCCAACCACCCTATACTCATGCACAAATAGTGATTCATCTCAATAAACATGACACAAAATTTTTGGGCACGATTATTAAGGAGAATGTATAAAGTAGTGTAAGAATGATAAAAGTAAATAAATAATTTTTACTATTTTAAAAATATCAAGTTTAATAGTATGTCCAATTAAGGTAATTGTGCAGTGGAACGGAGGGAGTATCTCATTATCTTAAACCGATATCAGCTGCATATTTCAGGCACGTCTATAAAGAGCAAATCGATATATGTACGAGCATGAGGGGTAAAATGTAAAAAAGAAGAAAAGAAAAAGGAAAATAGCGACGTACTCAATCCGCCCACATAAAATTTTACCAATTTATTATTTTAAATTTAGACAAATTTGTTACTCAATTATTTTTTTTTATAAATGTACCTACTACCTATGGAGGAAGTAATAATAATATAATAATAAGAGTAAAATAAGAGAATAAAAAAAGAAAAAGCATATTCCCTATCTGTTGAGTGTGCGCAGGTGGCGGGTTTCTGTGCGACGAGTAGAATAGAAGCAGCGCACGGTTTTCACGTTTTCGACTTTGCTTTGCTTCATGATGCACATGGGCCGTGGCTGCCTATCAAGGGTTTCATTGATCTCTCCGCAATCATAATTCTCCTTCTTCTTCGTCTGCTCCTGCTCCTGCTCCTCTCACAGAGGATATACAGAGACTGAGAGAGAGATGGTGGGGTTACTTCTTCTCCATTGCGCGCACATTGCTTGAGTCATCGAATGTATGAATCAATCTAGTCTACCAGACCGGTAAGTAAGACAATTCGCCATTACTCCTCTCGTCTACTTTCGTATTCTATCCTTTCCTAATTCCTAAATAAGGATTATTAATTCCAAGTCTGAAGGTGAATTTTCCATTTCTATCTCAGAACTTGGCGCATCATTATCCGGGAATAAGAAAAAGAACGTCCCTGCATCGGCGAAAGCTGCGAATCGAGGGTTAGTGGTTTCGTTGAGGGGGAGGGGGAGTGTTTCTTCTCAAACAATTTGATTGTAAGCATGCTGATACCAAAGGAGCCGGAGCAAGTGATTAAACAGAGGGATGGATCGGTTCTGGGGAAGAAGACCATTCTCAAGAGCGACCATTTCCCTGGCTGCCACAACAAACGCTTGCTCCCCCATATCGACGGTGCCCCCAATTACCGCAAGGTGCTTCTTTTCGCTGTGGCTTTGTTTGTTTGTTTATCTGTGTTGGTTGAGTAATCATGCCTTTACGAGGGTTTTGCAAGCTTAAACTTATCGCAGTCTCTTTATCCCTCGTTGTGGCAGGCGAGTTCCTTGCCTGTTCATGGCGTAGCTATTCCGACTATTGATGGCATCCGGAATGTGCTCACGCACATTAGGGCGCACATGAATGGAGAGCAGATTCGTGTGCTCTGGATTAGCCTTCGCGAGGAACCGGTATTTTTTTCTGCATTATACTCTTGGATCTCATTAATATTGTTTGAAGGCAATGCAATTTAACAGTCTATTGTACTTATCAAAATTACGTAATGCATGCCAAATGTTATATTATTTCGTCACAGTATTTATCGGTTTCTATTTGATGAAGCTGTTATGTTATGCCATGCTGATCGATATGATCTTTATGATATGAACTCTGATGATACATTCTATGCTTTACAACATGTAAATGTACTGTTAGCTGCTGCAGGAATAGATGTGAATCTGATAGATGAGTATAAGTATAATCATTCTTGCTTTTTCCCCTTTGGAAAAATTGATTGGCCTGTTCCATCTGATAAATATTGTTGAATTGCTGATTCCCTGGAATTATCTATCGTTCAACACGTGTCGAGATTTAGGGTTTATTTTTCTTACGCTAACTAGTCGCCTTAATTACATTTGTCACGCCACTTATTTCTCTCAGATCTTCTTTCCACTAAAGTTCTCTAATTGTATTATTTTGATGTCAGAAGGGATAATTTATTCTCTGCCTTACCGGGAATCTTTATTTTGATACATAACGACATAAAAGAATAGAAGACCAAAAAGTCACTTCCCGCCCTTTATCCTTGCTTCACAGATCATCACTTTCCTTTTTAATATTTTCTGATATTATTCTGATTGAGTGATTCACTGATCGGAAACTTAAGTTGAAATTTGTTTTCCTTAGCAATGTAATTGTTAGGTTTTGACTTTTGAGTGCTTATGTGGAGGTACCTTTTGAATCAGTTATATTTTGGTAGGCGCTTAAGCACATATGACCTTTCTTTTTCCGAAGAAGAGAGAATTGTCAGTTTCAACTTTCAATAATAATATTTCTGCTTTCTAGATAATACATTGTACTTTCTAATTTGACACTGATCCTATTGCTGTGATTATCTTGTGTGCTACCATTTAGATGCAGTCGTTTCAAGTGTATATGGTTGAGTTTGATTATTCCATATTCTCTACTTCCCCCACTTAGTATCATCACATGTCTCATAACCTACTATAGCAAAACGGGAAAGATAGATACGAACACTATAAGCCAACAACTTAAGTCTTACAAGCTAGGAGCCAGCATTGGTGACTTTGCTAGAAAGCTTTAGAATATTTAATACTACAATTTTATTTTGATCATCATGATTAATCTTTGCTTTAGGATATCCAACACGATATTCATGATGAAGTAGCTTTGAAATTTGGTTTTACCTAGTTCTTTATTTTAAGTTTGTAAATGGTTAATTTTCTTTTTCATTTGGCTTCTCACATACACATACATATACATAATTACATATACATTTACAAATACACACATGAATACATATATCCTTACATCTCATCTTACAATCATAAATGAAACAGGTGATATATATTAACAGTCGGCCTTTTGTTCTACGTGATGTTGAGCAGCCCTTTTCGAATCTTGAATATACGGTATGTAATAGGCCTGATATCCTGCTTAATCTCTTTTACTTTTTTTCTTCTTAAGAGAAATGCTTAGAGTTTAACATGGACAATTGTTCAAACAAAATAATTCATGCACAATTTTTGACAAAAACAAAAAATGGACAAGGACCCATTTCAATTCTGTAGCAATTACTTTGAATATTGGAATGTTCAATTCTTTTTGATATACGACTCTAATAAGGATTAGGATTACCTTGCAATGTTTTGAAGGTGTTCCAACGCCCTCTTCCTTATTTCTTGGACTTATCTGATATACTATCTTTTGTTATCCTCTCTTTGAAAGCTTCTCTTTGCTGGTGCATATTAGTATATTAAAAGCTTCATATCTAAGGATATAACTTTGGGTTTTTGGTCTTATGTGCTTCAAAAGGCTCTTTGAGATAACATAGTGGTCCAGTATAAACCTTCCTAAAAGAAGATATGGATTGCTCTTTGTTGTATAGCCACTTTATGTGGTAAATCTTCTGGGCAAAGTGCCCTCTCATGGAGACAATTGGGTCCTCCCTGCTTCTTGTCTGTTCCAGGATAAATATATTTTTTAAGCTTAACTGCATGTGTTGAAAGTTTTCTATTTTACCCTATACTCCATAATAGCTGCTTCAGTATCTAGTTATCCGCTGCACTGTCTTCATCAATATCTGTCTTTTCAAATAAAAGTAGGGCATTAACAGGGTTAGGGTAGAGCAAATGGAAGATCGATTGAAAGAAGACATCCTTGCAGAATCTGCTAGGTATTTTATATTATTTATCCTTCTTTTAAACTTATCGTTCCATGATATATCTAGGATTTTATTATGGTCTCTTTTATGGTATGTAGTCAGTCTCTCCTACCATTGAATCAACAGGTATGGAAATAAAATCCTTGTAACTGATGAACTACCAGATGGTCAGATGGTGGACCAGTGGGAGCCAGTTTCACATGATTCCGTTAAAACGCCTCTAGAGGTATGCATACATGTTAAAATGGGTTAGACTAAAAACTATGTTTCACTTCTCTCTTTTTCTCCAAGTCAGGTGTATGAAGAATTGACAAATCAGTTCCTTGTTGATTATGAACGTGTTCCTATAACAGATGAAAAGTCTCCTAAAGAGCAGGATTTCGATATCCTGGTAAGTTTCAGTTATAGTTGTAGTTGATATACATCATCTGTGGCACTCATCCAAGCAAAATATAATCTTTTATATGCTCGGACTCTTGTGTTGCTTGGGGAACTGCTAAATTTTATTGCTTAATCTTATGCCAATTTCCTCATCACATAAAATATTGTCTGTTCTCTCACATAGGAAATACAATATACTACATATCACATTATGTTCTAACAACTAGGCTATACTCATAGAGGAGAAATCTCCAATAACCTAAAACAGTACATTAATGGGAAGGTAACACTTAGGTTGCATTTGATTTGTATCCCTCTTAAAATGAGGGATTCCTCCTTTCTTATCCCTCCTCCTATCCACCCTTTAAGGAGGAACTCAAAGCATAGAAAACAAACGCAACCTCATTGTAGAACTGAAAATATGATAACACTTTGGGTCCAAAAGTGCAATTTGGCCTTTTTTTTTATAATTTTAAAGTTTGTCTTTGCTCTAAAGTGTTCGGGATGTGCTTTGCTTAGTGATTTACTATTGCTTCCATCTGCAGATTGGTGTCTAAACCACAGGTCTCGGAAATTTTATTCCATAAATGTGGTTTTGAATTAGGATGTGTCAAACTGTCAATATTACATCACCCCTATTTCTTTACTTTTTAGGTCCAAAAGATTTCTCAAGCCAATGTAAGGACAGAAATTATTTTTAATTGCCAAATGGGCCGTGGACGAACGACCACGGGGATGGTGATCGCGACAATGATCTATATTAACCGCATTGGAGCTTCAGGTATCTTTTTGTTACTTCCACATCCTAATTCTTAGTGCAATATTGGAAGGCCTTTTATCATTATTGTTATAGTATTAGAATATTTTAGTATTATTATAATGTTTTTATCTTCCTTGTATTCTGTAACCCTAGTTTCCTTATATTGAAGAACCCTAGTTTTCCCCATAAATAGATGTAGGTTCTCTTGTACACATACACTGAATAATATTCTACTATTCTCTTCTCGAATATGTCTCTATATTTTACTATTCTACAATTATGATAGGGAGATAGAATTTCTTTGCAAACAGAGTCTTTTATATCAATTTTTCATTGACACCTCTATTTGGTTTTCTTTATTTATGTTATTTGATTTAATATCTTATTGTTACCTGTAAATTGAATCATTAAAATGGTAAGAGTTCAGGTTGACTGTCTTCAAATAATAAGATGCGTTTACTACTATTTGATTTTGTTACATCATCTAGCACGACAAAAGTGAATCAAGAGGTCACTTCCATCTGATTTATGATTTATCTTCTTATACAACGTATTCCACTAGCGTTACCTTCCAGTTAATCCAATATTCGCTTGTGATTAATTAATGTATACAGCTTATCCAGCATCATCAAAAAAATTTATTGGACAGAAGACACATGTTTCTGTTTGTTTAATCTCATTTGAAGGTAAGGTAATATACTTTCTGTATAGGTATTCCTAGAACAAATTCTATGGGAAGAGTTTCTGATTTAAGTTGTAGCATTTCAACTGAGTTACCAAAGTCAGAGGAATCTATCCGTAGAGGAGAATATACTGTCATTAGAAGTCTCATACGAGTTCTAGAGGTACCAGATAATATCTAGTTGTTTTATTGATTGTAGTAAACCTTTTTTCCTTCTCTTTTTTCTGTATAAATATATATTGACTGATACATGTCTTAAGGGTGGTGTTGAAGGCAAGAGACAGGTTGATAAAGTCATCGATAAATGTGCATCTATGCAGGTAGTGTTTCCAGTATTGAACTTCAGTGCTTGATTTTCTCCAATTTGGTTAGCAAGGACACTTCAGAGAATTAAATGGGTCCTGGTGGTTTGCTCAAATTCTAAATTGTTGTCTGTGTTGCTTTAATTACAGAATCTACGCGAAGCTATTTCTAGTTATCGAAGTAGTATTCTATGTCAGGCCGATGAAATGAAGAAGGAAGCAGCTCTTTCCTTTTTTGTGGAGTACCTGGAAAGATATTATTTCCTTATTTGCTTTGCTGTATATCTTCATACAGAAAGAGACGCCCTTAATCCTATATCTCCTGCTCAATGTAGTTTCACTGAGTGGATGAGAGCTAGACCAGAGCTTTATAGTATATTGCGCAGGTAATGGTAAAGTTCTTTTCTGTGAATGCCAAATTTGGTTGTTGCTTGAGGTCTATCAATCAAGTGAAAATATGATGATCTTTTCAGTAAATCTACCTAATACATCAGCCATGTTAGCATCTCTGAACCATATCATATCTTTAAGACACCCTCTTTGGTATGGATTTGTATTTTTTTCTACCTTTCTCCTTAAACATACAAAATCCTCATTTAATAGGAAATACAAAGGAATACCTTTAGGTTGGTGGACCAGCAATGTGATATGTTGATGCAAAGTTAAATTAATAGGGATGGAAAGATTATGTAGACAGTAAACCAATGATAAATACTTCAAACACTGTTGAACCAAAATTTCCTATGGGAAAATCAAGAAATTCAAAGTAGAAAAGCTTAATTGAGAGTCATAATGAATAGTTTTGACTCTCTAATTTCCTAGAGCTCTGAATTACCATGAATCTTTGATCTACTCTGAGTTAATACGGAGAGCCGTCCATGATTGTTAATTATGGAAAATATAATACCAAAAAACTCTCACATATTTGGTCAAAGCAGGACTAATGAAGTGGGACGGAGGGAGTATATGTTAAGGAAATTTATAGAAGGTGGATTGGGTTTAGAGTTAAACTAAGAGGGAGAAATAAATTAAGGTTATCCACTATGAAATACCTGTCAGTCTGATTAGGATATTATGTTTTTTAATCATGTACACTTGCGTTCAGTTTTATTTTGCACACCTTTATGAACTAGGATTGAGATGTACCATTCTTCTGTAATCTAAGTGCCACCTTGCAGTAAAGAATGCATCACCCTACTGCACATGTGTTGATAATGCAAGTATGAAGATTGATTCATCTATGCCAAAATATGTTAATGTCATGTGATCTGATGTCATCTGTAGATTGCTGAGGAGAGACCCAATGGGTGCTCTAGGTTTTGCCAATCTGAAACCATCTTTGCCGACAAATGCTGAATCCGTTAAAGGCCGTCCTTTAGAGATGAGTCAAGTTGCTGCTTTAAGGAATGGTGAGGTTCTTGGAAGTCAAACAGTTCTCAAGAGTGACCATTGTCCTGGATGTCAACATCCTTCCTTACCAGAAAGACTGGAGGGTGCTCCCAATTTTAGAGAAATTCCGGGATTTCCAGTTTATGGTGTTGCTAATCCAACTGTTGATGGAATTCGATCAGTTATTCAAAGGATTGGGAGCTCGAGAGGTGGCCGTCCAGTAATGTGGCATAATATGAGAGAAGAACCTGTTGTTTACATCAAAGGAAGACCATTTGTGCTTCGGGAAGTTGAAAGACCATACAAAAATATGCTGGAGTATTCGGTATATCACATCATATTCCTTGTTTTGTGAGTTGATATATATTTAAGAAGTGACAACTCTTATGATCACAGATCTCCCAATTGATTAGCACAATTGTATCCTCCACCTCTGTTCTTTTCTTTGGGTTAGATCTATGAGGAAGCAGAATTCTTGTCTGTGTTAGTATCATGTGATCTGTGATAGCATCACTGTTTATTTTCATTCATTTACACAAAAGCAGTATATCAACATGTTCTTTTATCTTGCGAGTCAAATGTAGCTCGATTAGAGCCTAGAGGTCTTGCAATTGTAGTAAGAGTTGGTTAATTAGTTCTGTTATAACACTAAAAGTTGTGTAAAACGCTATAAACAATATGGTCTTGCAGATGCTTGAAAATGATTTTATTGTTACATCAGTAGTTATAAATCTGTTTTCTTATTGTTTGAATTGCAGATGTTTGCTGACTAATATTTTGTTACATCAGTTATCATAAATCTATATTCCTATTGTTTGTATTTCCTTGTTACCCTTTTCCACTAATAGTGTTCCAAGCATTCATATTTATGATTTGTTCTTTTCTTGCTCCTTATACTACATTACACTAATTTTCTAAAATATCTGTGTCAAGGGGATCGACTGTGAACGAGTTGAAAGGATGGAAGCTAGGCTGAAGGATGATATTCTGCGTGAAGCAGAGCGTTATCAAGGTGCCATAATGGTCATCCATGAAACTGATGATGGACAAATATCAGATGCTTGGGAACACGTGGACTCAAATTGTGTTCAGACCCCCAGGGAGGTGTTTAGATGCTTTGAAGCTGATGGTTTCCCCATCAAATATGCTCGTGTTCCAATAACTGATGGAAAAGCTCCTAAAGGTTCTGACTTTGACACTTTAGCCATGAATATTGTGTCTGCCTCCAAGGACACAGCTTTTGTTTTTAACTGCCAGGTAAGTTATCTTTTGAACTTCAGTCACCCTGTTTAGCGGACCATTTCATTGCAGCTTTTCTTAACTTCTCTAAATGTATAGTTGCTGTCTGTTCTAGCTTCCTTACTGGGTAAAAGTTGTATACAGATGGGGATTGGAAGGACAACAACTGGTACTGTTATTGCTTGTCTTCTGAAGCTCAGGATAGACTACGGCAGACCTGTCAGAGTGTTGGTCAATGACCCATCACAGAAAGAACTTGGTAGCCACAGAGATGATGGTGAAGAATGCATAGCATCATCAGTATCTTCTTCTGAAGGAGTTAGGTCAGGGGAAGACTTGGGCCATTCGTTTGGGATTAATGACATCCTATTGCTGTGGAAGATAACAAGATTATTTGATAATGGGGTGGAATGCCGTGGAGCACTAGATGCTATAATAGATCGGTGTTCAGCACTTCAGAACATACGCCAAGCTGTCTTGCAATACAGGCAGATGTTTAATCAACAGCATATGGAGCCTAGAGAAAGACGGGTAGCATTAAATCGTGGTGCTGAATATTTGGAACGTTATTTCCGATTAATTGCTTTTGCAGCATATCTAGGAAGCAAAGAATTTGATGGATTTTGTGGACAAGGGGAGTCAAGAATGACTTTTAAAAACTGGTTACACCAGAGACCAGAGGTTCAATCCATGAAATGGTCCATCAGATTAAGACCTGGACGATTCTTTACTATCCCTGTAAAGTCCCTTCCTTTGCTGAAATACTCTCGAGGTTGCATTTTTCTTTGTCTTCTGATTGACTATTTGTTGAGTTTCTGAATACAGGAGGAATTGAGAGCTCCGTATGAATCTCAACATGGAGATGCTGTAATGGAAGCAATTGTGAAGGATCGTAATGGCTCAGTTTTGGGAAAAGGCTGTATTCTTAAGATGTATTTCTTTCCTGGTCAAAGGACTTCTAGCCACATACAAATCCATGGTGCACCAAATGTTTACAAGGTACCAATGAGATCATGTTTTACATGGTACAACATTCAAGTTTATTGGCTGATGGAAAAGATCTAATAACCTTGAATTCAGCATTATATTTTGTGAAGCTATTATGGTACAAAGAAGTTACAAGTATAACACCAAATAAATCATAAATGTTATGAACACTGTCTAGCACATATATTTATTGCTGAATGCTGCTTTTCGGTCTTACAATTAATAGATGATGACTTTATACTGCATGAACCGTTAACTCTGTTGAGATAATACATCAGAAATATGTTTTTGGTATGGTCACAACTTTGTCAGCTAAGCATGTCTAGTTATTGAGATTTTCTGTGTTTTAAGGTGGATGAATATCCTGTGTATAGCATGGCCACCCCAACAACTGCAGGCGCAGAAGAGATGTTAGCCTATTTAGGTGCCAAGCCCATAGCAAAAGGAAGTTCTCAGAAAGTAGTTGTAACAGATTTACGGGAAGAGGCTGTTGTCTACATCAACAACACACCTTTTGTTCTTAGGGAACTTAATAAGCCTGTTGACACACTCAAGCACATAGGAATCACTGGCCCAGTGGTAAGCAATCAATGTCAAGAGCAGTTCACATATTAAACTGCAGGTAAAGTAAAGGCGTTTCTGTTTCTTAATCTGGTTCTACTTTACAGGTGGAGCATATGGAAGCACGTTTGAAGGAAGATATAATTTCAGAGATAAAAAAATCTGGTGGCAGGATGCTTTTACATCGTGAAGAATACAATCCTGCATCAAAACAGGCCAGTGTTATAGGGTACTGGGAGAATATTTTCATAGATGATGTTAAGACTCCAGCAGAGGTATATGCTGCTCTGAAGGATGAAGGGCATAACATGGCTTACCGGAGGATCCCATTAACCAGAGAAAGAGAAGCTCTTGCTTCAGACATTGATTCCATCCAGTACCGTAAGGATGAGTAAGCATTCGATTCTCACTTGTATTTCATTTGGTTTTCACCGTCTGATTTTCTAGTTTTCTATTCAAATATACCTGGCCTGAGATTACTTCGTTCTGTACATATAGAGTAGATCTTCATTCTTCCACTCTTCACTCTTGTCGGCATTATGTGATTGTCCATGCATTTCCACTATAGATCTCTCTATGCCTGAGACTATTCAGAAAATCCTTCAATTTGACTAGAACTTCATGTTTTTGGTTAGTTTTTGAGATGATTCCATGTTATATATGTGTGTGCGTGTATATTTACAGTTGTTTTTTAACCATGTGACGAAGTGACATCAGGGATTTTCTTTATAGTGATGGTTTAAAATCTTCCGAGTGCATATACCAATTGAAATTGCATGCAAGCAGCTGCAATGTTTGTGAATCATTTTCTATTATCTGATGTCATCTTGTCAATGGTATCATATGCACTAAAACTACTATTCTTATTTCTTGTGCATCTTACCAGCTCTGCAGGGTCTTATCTTTTCATATCACACACAGGATTTGGAGGGGTTGCATATGCAATGGCTATCATTTGTATAAGACTTGATGCAGAGTCAGCACGGAAATCACATGTCTCACGATCTGTTGGAATTCCATGCTCAACTGGTTCATTGGAAGAACATTTCAATTCTGATGATGAAGCAAAAAAATTGGGTGAGTACAGAGACATATTAAGCTTGATTAGAGTTCTTGTCCATGGTCCTGAGAGCAAAGCAGATGTAGACTCAGTTATAGACAGGTATGATACACATTTATGCACACATAACTTATTTCTCTTTATTTATCCATGTTGACCACACAAAATGCAAAAGCATGGATATATGCTTTGAACTACCTCAGTGACATGTTAATCAAACATAAACACGCTAAAGAATGTCCTGTGCTCCCATAGGCAGTTTGAGTTTGTGGCTTAACAACATAGACTTTCAAATATGATAAAAACAGTATTCAGAGGTGGAAAAGAGCTTTAGGTAAAGTGCACTTTTAAAAGTGCAGCGATAAGAAATAAAAAGAAAATATAGATATTGGACATGGCCTAAACTGGTATTCATTTTAGGTTTTATCCATGCAACATACACTGTTATTTGCTGTTCAAATTCCTACTTTCAAATTGAATTGCTAGCTATATAGTTATTTCCTCTTTTTGAAGGTGCGCTGGTGCTGGACATATGAGAGATGATATTTTATACTACAGCAAAGAACTTGAAAGGCTTTCAAATGATAGTGATGAACATCGGGCATACCTTGTTGATATGGGTATTAAAGCTCTAAGGTTGGTTTCCTTTCAGAACTACATAATTTTCATAGTTTGTGACACATTTGCTATATAGGCTCCTCCCACTGATTATGGTGATCTTTCAGTTGCATGCTGTAGTGCAATATGCTTTCTATTCCTTATATGTACATACATAGCTGCTATATTTGGGGCTAATTTCGTGTATGTGCACCACAGGCGATACTTCTTCCTGATTGCGTTTAGATCCTATCTCTACAGCACTCCAGCCACTGAGATGAAATTCACTACTTGGATGGACGCAAGGCCTGAGCTCGGCCATCTGTGTAATAATATCAGAATCGATAAATGATTTTATATATAATGTACAATTTGTGCATAGGGAATGCAAAGCCGAGTAACGAAGAACGCTTTTGACTTTTGAGGTGACCATACACATTTGAATTCTGATGGCCTCAGTTACTGTGACACCAATCATGTTTGATGAAAATGACAATGACCATACAGAATATATCTATTTAGAAATAGTAGATAATAGTGTGATTAAAAGTGAGCTTGAATTAGAGTAGTGCTCTTCTGCAGTGATGAAATCAGCTTCTTATGTACATAACATGCAGCATGCAGTTGTGATCAAACTTAATTCTTTTTTTATTTTATTTTTCTTGAGGATCTCCAACTAGCTCTAAATAAAAACAGATGTATGTAAGCTTATTAGAGGAGAATGTCATGGCCATGATATCATCCTCTATAGTATTATCTAGTTATGTGACATTTTGTATTTCTAAGATTTATAACTGTGTGATAACTTATATTTCTAATATTTAAAATTGAGCGAGTTTCAAATTCAATGCTTAGCGAACACATATTCCAATCTTAAACTCTTGATTATGACATGTGCAATATGATTAAACTAAAATGCCAGTTATAATTGTGAAAATATTGTAAGATTTTGTGTGTGTGTATATATATATATATGGGTAATCTGTTTGGGTGGGGATAGGTATTCGAAATTTTTTGAGTATTAAATATTAATATACCCTGACACTGAAATAAAAACTCTGAGTACTTGATTAGATTAGGATATTTCAGGTTACGTTGAAGAATACGACCACAACAATACTCGTATATAAGGTGATTGGTTGGATGAAATGGTATAAGGTAGGTGATTGGTTGGATGAAATGGTATAAGGTAGGAATGGAATGTGGAATGGAAATGATAATAAGCATGGAATGGAATGACAATTTGTTAATTCATTCATATAATAATTAATAGCTACAAATAAAGTGAATGAATAAATCATATTTATATTGTAATACAAAATCATGATTTTAATATTCCATATAAGTTTGTTATTCATATTCTTTTGTTCTTTTGATTATCGAATTTCTCTTTTTTTTTTCTTTTTTTTCCATTGTTTTTATCGACCAAAATAATTTAAATCAAAATGTTTCAGTATAAAATTTTAAAATGTATGAGTTAACATTCGGATATATGGTTCAATATTGTCCATAAAATCGAACGAAAGTAAATTAAAAAATTAGATTGGAAAAAGAATAATTCAACTAAACAAAAAACTAATTGGACCAAACTAACCAAATTTATTTTAATTTGGTTCGATTTATCCGAATATTCAATAATTCTCATGTCTGACAAAATTAAAATTCTAAAATTTAAAATTATAATCACAACGTTTAAGTTATTAAATCATTCACATATATCTTCAATAGTTTTCAATTTTCAAATGAAAATAAACTTTACAAATTTATTGAATTTCATAATTCTAATTTTTGTAAAGCTAGAAAAAATAAAATGAAAATGAAGTAAATAATTTATCATATTTATTTTATTACATAATTTTAAATTTAAAAATATACGAAAAATATAATAAAAACAATAAAAATATATATGATGAAATAATTTTTTAATAAAAAAAATATTTTAATATTAAAAAATAATTTGGTTCGTCTAAATTCAAGTCAAATCAAATTAAAATTTGATTTTAAAAATAAAATCGAACCAATGAAATATTTGAGTTTGGTTATTTGAATTCGGTTAACTTTGCTGGCACTTATTAAAACATGTATATCCAATTTTAATGATCATAATTAAAATTTATATAGTAATAAAATCTAAATTAGATTGAAAATTTTAAATTATAAAATAATTTAATTTTCATAATAAATAAATAATACCCACAAGTTTAAAATATATAATTTATATCATTCAATGAATATATCTAATAATATTTTTTATTAAAAAATAGTTTTGTAAATATTATAAAAAAATTAAGATTTTTTTTTCTAGGGGAGAAGTGTGGTTTATAGTGAAATTAACAAATCAACAAATATTTTAATTATTTTTGTCCAAATGAAAAATAAAAATAATTATATAATGATTAAGATTGGCTAATACCTTGGGGTTTGAGATGAATGACTAATCTCAATTTTAAGGGAATGATGATTCCAAATTGAATGATTATTCCTAATAATAAAAGAAACCAAGCAAAAGAATGGAATGGAGTAAGGAATGCTCGTTCCATTCCATCCTACATTCATTCGTACCAATCACCTCCTTAATGTCAATGGTGTCTTAAAGCTCAAATACTTCATGTCATGAGATTAACTATCAAGGAGGTGATTGGTATGATGGAATGAAATAAGGTAGGAATGGAATGGGTGTGGAATGGAATGAAATTGTTAATCCATTCTTATGCTTGGTATGTATAAGGAATAAGAATGGAATGAAATGACAATTTATTTATTAATTTAATTCTTATAATTGATAACTACAAATAAAGTAAATAAATAAATTATATTTATATTGTAATGCGAAATCATACTTTTAATATTCCAAGTAAATTTATTATTATCATTTATGTTAAAAAAAATTGTCGAAATTCTCTATTTTTTCTTTATTTTTCAATTATTTTTATGGACCAAAATAATTCAAAAATATATATATTTCAATATAGGATATAAAACGTGGGGGTGAACATTCGGATACATGGTTTAATTTTGTCTAAAAAATCAAACCAAACCAGATTAATAAAAATGGATCGAAAAAGATAGTTCAACCAAACAAAAAATTAACTAGACCAAACTAACAAAATTTATTTTGATTTAGTTCGATTTATCCAAATATTTTATTTCATAACTTATTCCATTCAATTTTAAAATAATTAATTAAAAAAAATAATCATTCATTTATATCTTCAATAGTTATCATGTACTAAAAAATTAAAAATCTAAATTAAAAATTATAATCACAATACTTAAATTATTAAAATATTCTCATATATTTTCAATAGTTTCAAATGATAATAAACATTATAAATTTATTGAATTTCATAGTTTGTAAATCTAGAAAAAATTAAAACAAAAATGAAGTGAATAAATTATGGGGTAAATGCTAAAATACCCATTTTGATAAGTAAAAAATAAAAAATACCCACTTAAAAATAAAAGATAAAAAATACCCACTTTTTACAATAGCATGATGAAATTAATCATGTGTTCATGTTATTCAAATTTAAAATAACTTGAATAACATGATCATATGATGAAATTCATCATGTTATTGTAAAAATAACATGATCACATGATGAAATTCATCATGTTATTATAAAAAGTGGGTATTTTTTATCTTTTATTTTTAAGTGTGTATTTTTTATTTTTATTTTATAAAAGTGGGTAATTTTACCTATTACCCCATAAATTATCACATTTAATTTATTAAATAATTTTAAAATTTAAATTATATTATAAAATATAATAAAAATAATAAAATTATATATGATAAAATAATTTTATTTGATAAAAATAAATTAAATTTTAATATTAAAAAATAATTCGATTTTTGTATATTCTTTTGATTTGATTTTATTTAAATCCTATTCAAATCTAATTAGAATTTGATTTTGAAATAAAATCCAACCAATCAAATATTTGAGTTTGATTAATTTTGCTCACACCTACTAAAACATGTATGCTATGTTATAACTAGGGGTGTAATCGAATCGAACTGAACCGAATACTGTCAGGCTCGAGTTCGGCTTGATTAAAAATTTGAAGGCTCGAGTTCGGTTCGAGTTTTGAAAATCAAACTTGAGTTCAGTTCGATAAATAAAAAACGAGCTCGAGTTCGGTTCGTAAATTATTTGATTTAATAGTAAATTCGAACCCGAGCTCGAACTCGGCTCGAGTTCGTTAAATATTCGAGTTCGAGTTCGTTAAAAAACTTGTTTATTAAATTATTTTGTTAATATTATATATTTTTATATTATTTTGATAAATTCGTGAACTAATTCGTATATAAAGTTCGTGAAATATTTGAAGTTCGACTCGTTTTTAAAGTTCATGAACAAACTCGTTAACAAAGTTCGTGAACTAATCGAAGCTCGGTTCATTAAATTATATTCGAACATGTTCGCGAACTTTTCGAACCGAATACCTTTAGGCTCGAATTCGGCTAGAAAAATTATTCGAGCTCGGTTTGAGGCTCGAGTTTGGTTCGTTTAGTAAATGAACAAATTCGAAACGAACTTTTATCGAGCAGAGTTCCGAATAGTTCGCGAATAGTTTGGTTCACTTACACCCCTAGTTATAACAATCAAAAATAAAATCATATAGCAATAAAATCTAAATTAGAATGAAAATTTTAAATTATAAAATAACTCATTTTGCATAGCAAATAAATAATATCAAAAAATTTAAAAATATATAATTTATATCATTTAATGAATCTTTCTAATAATATATATTTTTATTAAAAACAGTTTTTTAAATATTATAAAAAATTTAACATTTTTTTTGGTAGGGGAGAGGTGTGATGGATAGTAAAATTAACAAAATAATAAATATTTTAATTAATTTTATCTTAATGAAAAATAGCAAAAAAAAAATATTGAATAATTAATTTGGAGCCTATGAATGGCTAATACATTTGATTAGAGAGGAATGGCTAATATCTCTCCTAATGGAATGGTAATTCCAAACGGAATGTCGATTCTTAATCACAATACGAACCAAGCAAAGGAATGGAATGGAGGAAGGAATGGTCATTCCATTCCACCCTCCATTCCATCATACCAATCACCTCCCAAGTACTATCCAAATCTGAAAATTATATTGTAACACTCTAATTTCATATAATATGATATCCGAGTCCAATAAACTATAATCTATAAAATTATATGGCTTTTTATTAAAATTTGCTCCAATATTAAAATATAATTAATATTTACTTTTTGTTGAAAATAATAGTAGTATAAAAATGAGAGTGTTTGAAAAGGGAGAAGGAAGCATTCCTCTATTTGTTGTAGAAACCAAAACACAGCAGTTAAGGAATGGCGACCAAATGCACACGTAAACACCACGAGGAAAAAAAAGTATTCAGTTAGCGGCACGAAGCGTCACCGCCCACCATTGAAGAGGTGCTATTTATAGCTGAAGCTCAATTCACAACCGCAGGCATTGTATTTCGTCCTTGGATGGACATGCTTGGTCTTCGCGCGCCTGCTTTTTGTTCAATACGAATTGCTCAATGCTCCAGAATTTGGAAGAATTAGGCTTCATTTTGATGCGCATTTTAATATGATTCCATTCAAGGACGTAGTGAGATTGGTGAATGGGTTGTCTCTGGTGGCTAAGGAGGCCATCGGCCGCCGTTCTGCTGCGGATACCTTGATCAAGGGGGCAATTCTCTCTGCCACCGACGCCGCCGGCCTCACCAAAGGGAGCCTTCGTACTCTGGGAACTCCTCTCACCCGCGCTGATGGTAATAGTCATAATAAAGGGGAATCCGGCAGCAGCGTCGTATACTTTAATAATCAAATTCGTGATAATGGTAAGGATGAAGATGGATCGCCAGTTGATGATGCGGAGCCCCTGCCCGCCCCCGTTGCAGATGTAGCTACCCCTTCCACCTCCATTCCAGATTCAAATTCACAAACTGAATTAGGTTCTCCGTCCACCTCAACGAAAGCCTCCACCCCCGTAGTTGATGTTGATGGGAGTCACCGCAGGAGGCCCCGAGAGAGGAGAGTTCCGTCAACGCCCTTCTCTAGAGCGGTTGGGTAACTCCCAAACACTTTCTCTATGCACTATGCTATCAATTGCCTCAATCACAAATCAATTGCATGAATGCCTGCTTCCTTGTTGTCAATTGTGTGCTCTGTTGAATCGGTTCATGTGAAAAAGCATACTGGCTTGAGCTTTAGTTTTACTTTTTCAAGCGCGGTGTGGTTGAAGGTTTGCTGGACTTGGCGCTGGTCTGGCTTGGGAACGGTCCAGGAATCTGCAAAGAGAATCATGTTTGGGACACCTCAATCAGCAAACAATCAGAATGTTGTTTCCCCTTTCTTGTCTGAGAGAAATGCAGAACGTTTAGCTCTTGCATTGTGCAGAATGCGTGGAGCTGCTCTCAAATTAGGCCAAATGTTGAGCATTCAAGATGAAAATCTTATACCTGCTCCCGTACGCACTCATTTTTATTAATCGGGAGTTAATGCATTGTATAAGATTCTATTCGTACTTTAAATTATGCTCTCTCCTATTTCCTATGATAACAGTAAACGCCCTCAGGTTTCATTCACTGTGCTTCCTTACATTCCTTCTAGATCTTGGAAGCTTTGGAAATTGTTCGTCAGGGTGCAGATTGGATGCCAAGGAATCAGATCAATCAGGTTTTGGATGCTGAGCTGGGTACTGATTGGTGCTCCAAGTTGACAAGTTTCAACTATGAGCCAATGGCTTCAGCAAGTATAGGGCAGGTATTGAAGCTATTTCTTACTACTATTTAAGCGTATCATTGCTTCTCTGAGTTATTTGCACTCTACTTCCTATTTCTCTTGCATTTAGGAAGAGCTCTCCAAGAATGTAACAAGGTAAAAGCTTTCTCTACATAAGAGAAAGTTTGAGCTCTACTCTTGAATCTGCTACCACTCACCTGTTCATCAATTCAACGGTTTGCCAAAAATGAAGGAATACAATAGGGGACTTGTTTTTAGTCGAGCACCAGAGGCCAGGCTCTGAACTTTGCATTTTGGTATTAGGTTTGGAGAATAGTGAATGGTTCAATGCGCCCATTTCTGAAGAATTAAGTTCATATTTTTTTAACTTGATTTAATTTTTTAAAATGAGGTATCTGTGTACATCAAAAAAATTGTGAATTGATTGGCTATATTACTTCGTATTCATGCATCCCTCCTCTTTATTGATTGAATGTTTTCACAAGATCCTACTCGTCTGCATCTTTCGTTCTTTTTTCTGATGCTTCTGAAATCTCTTTCAGGTCCACCGTGTTGTCACAAAGGATGGTGTTGAAGCTGCAATGAAAATTCAGTATCCTGGAGTTGCAGATAGCATTGAAAGTGACATTGAGAATGTCAAACGGCTACTAACTTATACAAATTTGCTACCAGAAAAAATGTACATTGATAATGCAATGAAGGTGAAGTTTATGAATCATTCATTTATCTACTTCCCAAATATTGTGCGTGAACTTCAGAGATATCTGATGCAATACCAGTTTGAATTTTAGCGTTTCTGCTTCCATTCCTTCACAGGTTGCCAAAGATGAACTTTCTTGTGAATGTGACTATGAATTGGAGGCCAAAAGCCAGAAAAGGTTTCGTACTTTATTGGCCAACTCAGAAGGATTTTATGTTCCGTTTGTAGTGGATAATTTATGTAGTCGACGAGTTCTAACTACAGAACTGGTTCCTGGTACGTCTCTTATCTTTTTTTCTTTATAGTTGTGGATATTTCCCTTAAATCAGCTCTGAAGTTATATGCATAATTGATAGCTTATGAAAACTTATGATGGTATCATGATAATGATCTCCTTTGTGCAGGCATTCCAATTGATAAGGTTGCACTGCTGGATCAAGAGACTCGTAATTACGTAGGGACAAAGTTACTTGAGCTTACTCTAATGGAGTTATTTATCTTCCGTTTCATGCAGGCATGCTCTCTCTCTCCCTCTCAAACTAATACATCACTCTGTGACAATCTTTTGTCTTCCCTCTGATTTGTAGCAACACCATGTATTCTGTCTTTATTGCAGTGACCACTTTTTTCGCATTAATTAATGGAAATTATAGTAACTGAGTATTTGCTATTGTCTGAAACCACTAGGTTGCATCAAGAGCTGTCTGTTTTATGTCATCCTTGCTAACTAGTCCTATTTCCATAATCTCAAGCAGACTGATCCAAACTGGAGTAACTTTTTGTACGAGCAGACAAACAAATCCATCAATCTTATAGACTTTGGAGCAGCGAGGGACTACCCAAAACAATTCGTAGATGATTATCTGAAGATGGTGAGATGCTGAATCTTATTGTATTCCTTCCTTACTTTGTACTGATGTCGTACTTGAAAGTGACATTGGAGTCTTGGACAGGTAGTGGCTTGTGCGAACAGCGATAGAGACACAGTGCTTGAGATGTCGAGGAGACTTGGATTCCTGACGGGGATGGAATCCGAGATAATGCTGGAGGCTCATGTGCAGGCAGGCTTCGTGGTGGGGCTTCCGTTTTCCAAGCACGGAAACAGAGGCGGAGGCTATGACTTCGGGTCGACAAATATCACTCAAAGCGTATCGAATCTGGGGGCGACGATGCTGAGGCACAGGCTGACGCCCCCACCGGAGGAGGCCTACAGCCTCCATCGCAAGCTTTCAGGTGCTTTCCTTGCTTGCATCAAGCTGCAAGCTGTTGTTCCTTGTAGGGACCTTCTCTTTCAAGTTTACGACAATTATGAATTTTCTCAAAATAATACTTCTCTTTAATCTTCATTTTTGTTGTCCATTATTCACTTGCAACAACAGCAAGATTCAAGAACAAATTATTAGTGTAGAACATTTTTTTTTTAATTTTCTCATAGAATATTACCAGGCTCTTGGCCTATTTTCTTATCTGATTTAATACATATTTATTTATTTTATGTTACTTTCTTAGCAAAATTTTAAGCTATCTACATGCTATGGAAGCAAATTTTTAGTGAATTATTAGGACATGCACTTTCTTACTGAATTATCATCTTGAATTTTCGTCTATACTTGAATCTATGAATATTTTAGTTCTTACAATATTTGACCTACCATAAGTTATAATAGTAATAAATTAAACATAAATTTTAATTATAATACTCCCTATGTTCCATTATTCATGACCAAAAAATTAATAAAATATTCATAGTTTTGTTGAAAAGGAATGAACGGAAAAAGTAATAATTTTACGGTTAAAATTATCATGAAATTAGATCTATGAATTTTAAAATATTATATTAAGTAAAATTCTAACTAAATATGTCGTAAAAGTTTTTTATTAGAGAAATAGTTAGAAAATTAATTTAGGAGGCTTGAAATTGTATTAGATCAAGTTGGGTTTAAAACGGTAATGAATAGAATTTATTATAGTATTGCAATTTGCAACATTGTATATAAATAAATTAATGAAAAATAAAAATTCATGAACTATGGAAATAGGGATGTTGAATAAAACAACAAAGGGTATAAAAGGCATGACAAAAAATTAGAGAATTTAGTTTCGTTGCCAAAATTTTCCGGCCATCTCTGCGGCGGCAATATCTGTCGCTTAATTAATTATTATTCGAAGTTGAGGTAATGCAGTAGAATAGATTACATGGTTCTGGAGTCGCGTAATCGAATCAAGGATAAAGAGGGCAAAAGGGATGATGATGAGGAAGCGGAGGCGGCGGCGGCGTTCGTGAGGAAAGAGGTGGTGGATTGGGACGACGAGGTTGTGAGTCGAGCGAGATTCAAGGCTCTGAGTGGACAGAGGTCGGATTGGGAGCCACTCTACTGCTTTTGGAGGGATTTAATCCTCAAAACGGCTCGCCACCTAGGCATCTTCCTCGTACGCCCTTCCCGCCTCTCCGGCCGCTGGTTCCGCCGCCATTCCGACGGTCTCTCTCCTCTGTGTATTGATCGCGTCCTACTCGAAATGTATCGCGCCGGAGACCTTCTGCTGCCTCCAACTGCTTCTACTACTGCTGCTTCCTTTTCCATATTGCGGAGGGCGCTCGATTTTCTAACCCTCGACCGCCGCCCTCTCGCCCTGACCGCCGACTACTACATTCTCGCTCCCCTCCTTGAGGTACCTCTACAACTCTGCTCTGCCCTAGCAATTTTAAGTTTTATAACGAGTTTTTCACATATTAGGAGCGAGCCCTAGAAGTTGTCAGCAAATTCTCGGAGAATTGTTGGACCAGTACCTGTGTTGTTACCATGGTGAAGTTTGAGGAAATTTGCCTAGGCTCGAATGAAGCACTTTCCATTTTGGATTACTTGGCTTCGCGCGGCAAGGCTACACGGCTCATCATCAACAGACCTGATCCCATAGAGGTTCTTCATCTTTGATGATTTGATGAAGATTTTCCATTTCAAGTCGTATTATGCTTCTATAGTTGAAGAAATGGAGTTTAAATGTATCTTTCCCTTTCCTTTTCATTTTCTGTTGTTTGTGCAGGGAGTAAAATTGTGTCTTGTTCCTGGAGCAGCTTCTACTGCATCAACTACAGATTACTCTATACTGCACTTGACTTGGACTGCGGAGAAGCTGGAGAAGCAGCTTCATTTGATTGACCAACGTTATCAAAAGTAAGCATCCCATCACTTCTTCCAGAGCTTAATTAATGGATTGTGAATCTGACTAGATATTCATGATGTTAAGACTGAATATTGTACCTAAGGTTATTCACATAAATCACATCATGATCCTTTAAGTGTACATCATATACTTGCATCCTGAATGTTGCTGAACAAGTTGAGATTTAGCTGTAGATACTACACTAGTTATTGCTGATTATTCTTATCCAGCATGTAACCGAATTACTGAATTGAACTCTGCACAGAAGCAAGGATTTAGCTTTAGCTTCTCTCAGAGAAGGAAATAAGAAACTTGCCCTGAGATACACCAAAGAACTGAAGCTGGCATCTCAAAGTCGAGAAAGATGCTCAGCACTATGGGACCGGGTGGACAATGTTCTGCTGACTATCATGGATGCCGAATCCTCTAAAACGGTTGTAATTTATTTCCTGAATCACCCTCTTTTACATGTTTCAAATGTCGTGTTATACAGAGCTGGGTTTCTGTGCGTGTTCAAGTATGACCTGATAGTTAATTCTGAAAAACAAAACCAGTGCTTCCGGTTTACTCATTATGTTTTCAAACAGGTGGTGGAAGCTTTACAGAGCAGCAAGCGTGCTATGCAGGAAAACCAAATTAGCATTGAAGAAGTTGAGTTATGCCTGCAGGAACTTGATGAGAACATTGATGCACTGAAACAAGTTGATAACGCTCTAGGTGAGCACTCGTTATCAGATTTCTGTTGTATTGGGTTATGGTTCCAAACTAGTAAATATGGCACACTCATAACAGCTTCCATGTTATTCCATAGTTAGATGTTTCATTAATTTCTTCAGTACTTGATACTTTGCAAAATTATCAAGATAGATTATGTTCCAAGGTGTGTTAGGAATCACATTCAACACCTTGGTTAATCTGTAGTTGGATGTATGATAAACCTGCCTAACATGTGTATTACAATATTTTAGAAGCAACTACAACATATGGCGGGATACACGATGAAGACATCGAAGATGAATTCAACGCACTGCAGCTGGAAATGAACGGCAAAAATAAGGCAGTCCCAACAAAAGCCGCAGTTGAAGGTTCGGAAGAAACCGATGCTTTGAGCAACGCTTTGTCAAATCTTGATCTCAAGGGTGAGACTTCGGAGGCAGAATGTTGTACCGAGCCGGATGGCAATAGAAACAAGTTAAAGGAGAAGCGCCTTGAAGCGGTGGCTTGATTTTATGTGCAATATATCGTTTTCAGGTTGTAAAATTTGTATATATATATATATATTTTAAGAAAGAGAAAGAGATTATAGGAGTGTTGGTATATTAATTAATGTACTTTGTAATCACAAGAACACAAGATAGATCATAGTGCTTAGTTTTTCCAAATTTCAACTTCGTAGGTTGTTGAAAAGATGATACAAACTTAAATAATTGTTGTTTTCAATTCAATTAATCCCTCTATTCTCTGCGCTAAAGAAGAAGAAAAAGGAAAAACAACAACAAACAATAAATGTGATTTCAATTAATGCCTCTTTTCTCTGCGCTAAAGAAGAAAACGAAAAAGGGAAAAAACAACAAACAATACATGTGATTTGCAGAAAGCAGGTGGCTGCATGGCATGCTTTGTGGTGCAAATCTACTCTCCGCTGCAGCAACACCGCTTGTAACGCCATTCTTGGAGCCCATCTCGACCACACATACCCTCTCTCTCTCGTCTTCAAGGATTGCTCTCAAATCAGTGAAAGCCCACACTAACTGTCCCTCATATGTTGGACGAAATGCCTCAAAGAAATTGGGGCTTAGCTTGCTGGACTGCTATGATATCTGGAACCATACACCAAAACCAAGACCAGGAACAAGCGCTCCCAAAAGCAGATACTGATGTTCTGGGCTGCTTGCTTGCTGTGTTGATGAAGAAGGAATTCTCCTAGCTACCTACCTTCCTTGACCAAAGTAGTTACAATTCTAAACTAGTTTTCATGTGGTGGTGATGTTGCAGGTACTGCATTCATTGGCATCTCAAGTGTGGCTCCGTATCCACTCAACGGTAAACCAAACAACTGTGAAAAATCAAGAGCACTGCCACTCATGCCACTCACACTGCCTAGAGTTGGTAAAAGGAAGGGCGTTGGTGGCACGCATAATCCAGCAAATGTTGGCATTATCTGTGACCAAATATTATAATTAATATTAGTTGATGATCTGCTGCTGCACATATATAATTAATTTGATATAAGTGTGATGTATTTTTGTTTCTTGATGTTGATGATACCTGTATCTGAAGCTGAAGACATTTTAGGTACTGAATAGCTTCATCAAGGACTGATTCTTTATCCATCTGGAAGGAAGAAGGTAGCATAGCATGCACATAGAATTAGAGATTTTTTTTTCCGAATTAATTGAGGATCGGTAATAGATAATAGTTTCCATCCGTGGTGACTCATACATATCAAGGGAAACGTGCTTCGTTGTCATACATATCCCTTAATTTAAAGAACTAAGCTAAAACTGCAGTTGGTTCCAGAGATTTAGGATTAATAACCTTTAAATTCTAGATTATTAATTTTCACTTTATTAAAAATTTAAAATAACATGAACTATCGAAAATAACCAATTAAATAATGAATTATCGATTCTGTATAAGAAAATGCCTCGGGGTTATTTTCTGATCTGATGACGAAATATCGACGTGGCACGCTGAATTTATACTTTTATTTATTAATAAAATTAATCTAGCTCTAAACACCGACGTTCGGGAAGGAAGCACAACCAAACAAGGGTAGGCTCAAAGCCATACCAACCTTCTTTTTCTTTATGTGTTCTTGGCATGAACATTTGACCTAAAGAAATAGAAAATTATCGTTTCAGACCTGATCAATATTATTAGAATCTTAATTATTAATGCTTATTGGAAGAATGTTTAAGAAGAGCACCAGTATAGCTTAGCTTAGCTTATGCAGTTGCAGATTAAGAAGGATCAAGAAAGAACTAGGAATAATATAGAAGATTTAAGAAAGATTCAAGAGGGAAGAAAGAAGGTTCATAAGTATGTGCAACAAGGGAAGTTACTTACGGTAGTTAGTTTATTACAAGTAGTTAAGATGGGAATCTAGCTTGTTGTATAAATAGAACTTCCTTATCTCTTGTAATTCTCAATTAAATCAATATACTTTCTCCTTTATTTTCTATGTTCAGTGTTCATCTTGTTTCTTTACAAATGAATTTTAGCTTTTTCAACAATGATCATTTTTGATAATTCAAGGTATGCTTCATAAAGTGAGGATATATGTAGTTTAGGATTTAAATGGTTCTTATATACTAACCAATTTCATATAGGAGTATCATGTAGAAGTAGAAATGAAAAGCCTAACCTTGGTGCAATGAGGTATGAGGTTTCGTAGTTCTCGCAATCTCTTGTTGATTCTATCTCTACGCCTCTGTTAGAAACATATATTATACAATTAATTAAGTGCTAATATCCAAAAACAATCAAAAGTGAAAAATAAATTATAGCTACAGACCGAGTAAAAGACAAAGAAAATAGCTAAAGTTTGTCTTTCACTAAGTTTTTAGATATAATTAAATTAGTAGTATAACTTTTGACTAGTTTTTTCTTTCTTTCTTTTTTTCTCTTGAGAAGATATGGCAAAGCTTAATTACCTTGTTCGATACGTGTGGATGAGATGATGCTCTTCTTCTCCTCTTCTTCATTGGTAATTGTGAATCTGAGTCTGAATCATGATAGTAGTTTTGTGCTGTTTCTGAACAAGTAGAAATGCATGGGGAAGAAGTTTTCTCCATTATCAACCCTAGATAAAGCTTTCTCTTGATAACAGAAAATTGTGGAAGGAGGAGGTCAAGTACAAACTCTTGATATATGATTTATATATAGATAAATAGACTAGTTGTCTAGTGTTGTCAAATATGCATGGCATGCAATGGGGACCCACAAGGAAAGAAAAAGGTCTAACCTATATGTGTACATGGGATGTATTATTTGGCTATATTTTAAAGACACCAATTTTTACGGTTTTACCTTAGCTTTGGTATATATTGTCACTAACCTTTAAAAGTTAGTGTCAAAGTACACCAATTTAAGTTTGTTTTGCTTACTAGATATTAATTCTATATTATGTGGCCCTCTTTAGCTAATGAGGACGCCTACAAAGTACATGCATGAAAATATGCAGGGAAGATATTAAATAAAAATAAACAATAATAACATTAAGTACAAAACATTTCCCTATTTATATAACGAGCTTTTAATTTGACATCAAAGTACACAACTTTTCAATCTCTTCTTATTTCTCTCTTAATTTCCAATTTCACTCAAATAAGATATCTTTGTGGGAAATTGAGACTTATCTAGGGATAAAGTCATAAAGAAAAAGTAAAAGAATATGTAATTTGATGTCAAATCAAAAGTTCATAATATTAACCAGAAAATAAGAATATGTTATGTTTTGGTGTCATAATATCTTAAAATAATCTTTAATGTGAGAAACAAAAAATATTCCATGATAATTGAAGAAAATACGAGACATTTCAGTATGTTAATGAGGCAAATTTTGTCTAAAATCGAGGGACATCATATAATTTTAAAAAAATCCACCTTACATGACAACACGATAAGTTTATTCATGTACTCATCTAAATGAGTTTTTTTTTAATTTATTTTAAATATATATTTTTTATATTTTATTTATTCAAATGGATATTTTAACTTTTACTCTATTATTACTCCAATCAAAACGATACCTAATTTATGTATAAATTAGGTAAAAATATTAATAAGTTCAGATATAAAGACAATATGTCTATTATTAATTCAATCAAAACGATATGACCTAATTTATGTATAAGTTATAGCTAAAAAATATTAATAAGTTCAGATATAAAGAAAATATAGTAATACCAAAATGCATTATTTTTGTTACCTTTTGATTTGATGTGAAAGAAAATCCACCACCCCTATGCATGCGACGCCAACATGTATGTATCAGATATGAAAGTATGTGAACAGGAGTGTTAGCAGCAGCGACTCAACACGTTCTTCACTTGTCATTTTCTTTTATTATGCAACAAGAGTACGACCGGGCCCCACTCCCTCCCTCCAAACCTCAAACCCACCCTCTACTTCACGTGATAATCCCCTCTACTTCACGTGCAACCACTCTTCTTTTGTCTCCCCCTACCCTACTCTATTACTTTCTCGTACTGTCTCCACCATGCACCATCTCATCTTTCCTTTATCTTACTCATAGTGGTGTAATTCAAACTCTCAGCTAGTAATTTCAGTTTATAGCCTATAAATGGGTTCATAAACTTTTATAATCTTAACATATGTCCGTTAACTAATAGATTAATTATCTTCAAAAATCAAAATATATGAGCTCACTTCTGGAGATATGAATATGGGAATTTACAGTAGCATAATTGACCAGCTTATATTTGTATCAATTAAAGGCACCATGTTTCAAGCACTCAGCAACACCAAGTTTCAGATGAAGCATCTTTTTGCTATCCATCTACAAAATTAGAGCACAACTTTAGCACCACAGGAGAAACAAAACAAAAAAAAAATGTCAGGAGCTGTATTATTTTTCTTCTTTATGAGTAAGTTATTTTGCTTTATAGAATACTAGGACAAGTAATGAGCTTTCACATATTTAAGATAGTCATTATCATAAATGAATTCTAATTATATTTTCGGTTTCATTTCAAGTAGTTGTCTATGAGAGGGTCATTGTCGAAATGACTCGTTCTACCTTAACAATCGGAAAACACGTGTATGAAGATTGACATGTTTGCATGGTTAATAATGTAATGGGGAAAATGAGGAAAACATAGGATCCTCAGCAGTAACTCCTAAATACTTCTTCGGGATCCTAGAATGTTTTATCTTTTTCTTGAATCTTGTGTTAGTTTCATTTAGTGAGTATTCTGGATTCTATTTTTAGATGTGGACTACCACTGCAGTATCAAACAAATTACAATTATGAAAAACTAAAGTCTATCTTATATGCTTCAATTA
The DNA here is from genome assembly GCA_026898415.1 of Leonotis leonurus. Classification (NCBI taxonomy): domain Eukaryota; kingdom Viridiplantae; phylum Streptophyta; class Magnoliopsida; order Lamiales; family Lamiaceae; genus Leonotis; species Leonotis leonurus. Next base: position 839,492 of record JAPKLX010000017.1, read on the forward strand.
CTGCGATACTCTGTAACTGTAAAGCTAATGTATTCCAAGTTCCGAGTTAATTGAACTCACCTCTTGGACAGCCACCGATTCTACTTTCAGCATCATGATCAAGTTGTGCATTGATTTCTTGCTCCACTTGTGACAGAAGCTTTTTATGCGCTGCTCCCGAGGAAGTGCATAAGACAATACCAATGACATCAGGCCATTATTGTGAAAAGCTTACTCTCAGAGTTTAGCAGATACAATAGATATCTCTACTCGCTTGTTTCATTTCTAGCAATTTCAGTATCAAGTAACAATTAAAATAAAAAATGGAAAATATAAAACAATGAAAAATGACATCAGTCCCATCAATTGTTGGTTCTATTTCAATTTTTAACTCCCAACTATTTATCGCTTATGAACACTAGTGTTATGCATAGCGAAAGATATGAACAAGTTTAAACTAGTTGAAACTTCAGCTTATTGTCAACAGACTTATTGCATGACTTGCAAACAAGATAATACTTTTGAGCTCAATCTTACTCTCTTCCAGATCTTCAATTAGGCTGCCACAGTCCCTTAACCTCTTCTTTGAATATGCTATGCTATGTATTCCAAATAACTGTTCCTGTTTTTCTGCAAGGCACAATGCATGAACACAAGAAACTCAAGAGAAATTGAAATATATATACCCAATACTTATAGTGCCCTTGTTCAGTTGAACATGCTGGATTATCCGCATGTTCTGCATTATCAACCGCATGGAAGCGATATCTTTATCATAATTATTTCGCCTGAGTACATCAGATTCTAAGCCCGACTTAGCAGCAAAAAACATGAGAGAATGGGCTGCAGATGCGTTCTCTGATAGTTTCGATCACGGATGCCCTTTGGTGTGGTTGGGAAACTTGGAGTACGTACGATCTGTATCTTGATCTGTGACCGAAGAATATATCTTTGGATTCAAAGATATAGTGGAAACTCATCCTTCTGTTTAGCTATCATGTGTTTTTCCATAACTGGAGAATGTCCTTCACGATGTTTTACACTAGTTTTTTTGCTGTAATTTCCACTTTCAGCAGTCTGGACCCCTGGTTCCCCGAGATCTTTCTCTTTGGCCTGGGAAATGGAATCAGCAAGAACTCCTACAGATATCTTCCTGGATTGACTGCAGTGACCATAGTTGCTGTTACAATTCCGTCGATCACTTATTAGTTCCTAACATTTTAAAAGTACATAAATCAGTATAAGGTGGACTGCGTATAACCCAATTGACGAAGGAGCTGTACAAGCTGATAATGCAACATTACTTATGATAAAACTACGAGTAATATAGACAACGTATCGAAGTGACAATAAAAAAATAAGCAATAATTGTACAAGCAGAGGTCAACAATATCATCTATGATCGATCACTGAAACTAACCTCCTGAAGACCAGTCCGTCTACCAACATTGCCATAGCTTTAACAGAATTTGCTAAAATCTCAGTATCCGAAATATCCACGAAAATGAAAAGAGAACAACACGGAGAAACATTATAATACGCAGAGATGCATCGCTTAATGTGAAAATGCGAGCAATCGTGCGGAACATGTACAAAAGGATAACCCCTGAAAAATGAAATTCTCGGCAGCGAGGGCTATCTATGAAAATACTCCATATCTTACACTTTATGCAGAAAATTCAAGCTCGAGTTATACTAATTTATAAGGATCGGAGAAAGTGTACCGACACAAGTAAAAAAATGCTAAATCATGCAGCATGGGACACTACAAACTAGTAAAAGGCATGGAAGTGAAGAGAGAATGCTTCCTAACAGCTAAATCCGTCCATGGTGTGCGATTCCAAAGCAGAATTTTCGTAAATAGAATGTGTGTGGGATTGGGGAGAGTAGAATTGAGGAAGAAGACGATCGAAGTGAAAAAGTGAGGCGGGAAACAGAAGAGTAATGCTTCGCTGTGACGACTCGGAAAATTCAAATATTTAAAAAAAAAAAAAAAACAGAAGAGTAATGCTCCACCGCCGCTGTGGACAATGTCACGTCATTGCCAAGTATTAACCGGTTCTTAGTTTTCTTGATATTTGAAAGAACCGCCCGGCTGCGCCACACACCCAGCCAACCATCGCACCCGCGCGCGCACCGCAACGGCAACGCCCGAAGTGAGAGAGAGAGAGTCGAGGAGGAGGCAGAGTCGAGTTCCAAAAAATAATTTCTGGAAAAGTATTTGGCCTTACAGATTTAGTGTGCCAATAATATCATAAATTCAAATTGTTTTCTCCTCACTACCACTGTTTGGCTCCCCTCTCCTCTTTCTCTTCTCTTGGTCGATTGAAGAAGAACTCGATAACATTGTTTTTTCTCCTCTTGGTCGATGGAAGAAGAATTCAGATAATATTTTTTTGGTGCAATCGGTTCTAATCGGAATTGAACCGTTGAACCGAATCGGTTCTTCGAGCACCCAAGTACCCAATTGGTTTTGGAACCGATTTCAAGAATTTAATGATTTTCGGTTTGCGTATCCGAAATTTTGGTTCTGGGTACCTATAGTCGAACCGATTCTCATCCCTTGATGTGGTAATGTCATTATATTTTCATATTTTTTATTATTATTGTGTATTGAATAATATTAACTACTTTAATTAACAAATCCTAATCGAAGTCGAACCGATTCTCATCCCTTGATGTGGTAATGTCATTATATTTTCATATTTTTTATTATTATTGTGTATTGAATAATATTAACTACTTTAATTAACAAATCCTAATCGAAAAATGATAATTAATAATAAATTATTAAAATTTTATTATTTATCTACATGAAATATCATATCTGGGCGCATAATCCCGCCCAAAAATAGAAATACACAACTCCGGCATGTGTCTATATATATATGTATTCCTCAACGGCAAACAATTAGGCCAACATAATTCACGCTTTATAACTTGTTTTGTATGTTTAAATTTTTATAATGAAATTAGCAATTTTGGGATTAAACCTTCAACAAAATATGAAATCCAGATAACACATTCCATCTTATAAAAGATTGAACATATATTTGTAATTCGGTATCGTATTTTCCATATTATATTACTATGGAAAATATATATATTAAACGTAAGTTGATTCACATCCGGCCACGAGTTTAAGTAAGTCGAGATAATTTACAAATTATTCGGGATCGATTTGAGAAAATTTTAAAATTGACTAGATATTAATTGAGTCAAGCTCGAACTGAACTACTCAAGTACATATCGAGCTCAAGTTTGAGTTCAATGCTATTTAATTCGATAGACTCACGAGCTTGATTGAGCATAGGGTATCACTTTACATTTATACCTTTTATTTTACTACTTACTTGAAACTTTGTGTTTAATACTTTAAATGAACCCAAAAAAGATAGAGTTCATATATACTCCCGCGGAAGGGGTTTGAAGGAATGTCAACATAAACTCTCAAGGTCCGATGTAGTCTATAGGTTACCAACATGCATGGTTCTAAGGGGAAAATATTGGCATGTTGAATTCAACATGTTTTAGATGGTGGGTATTCTGTGTACTATACACGAGAGAGCTTATTAGAGTATGATTTTTCTCAATTAAAAATGACATAACACCTATTTGAGGGTGGGTCCTCCTTGGATTGGAGAACTATCAGAGTATGATATGTTTTAATCGAAATGAGTATGCACTACCACGATAACACGAAATGTTAAAGGATTTGATGTCACTAATCCAACATTTATATTACGGCAATCAATAGGAACAATTCTTAATAATTTGAAAATGTTATTAAAGATAACATGTTTTAAAACATTTAAGATTTTCTAAATTTATACATAAATATTTCAATTATAAATCAAATTACATGTGCATTGCACGAGATTTATTACTAGTTTTAGCAATAATCGAACCTAATCAAGTCGGACTCAAATTTATCAAGCTTTTAGTGAGTCGAACTCAAAATTGAAAAAATTAAACTCAATCAAGCTCGAACTTAACATTTATGCATGGAGTGTCAATTCCGAATATTATTTTTTTGATCTTATTTTTCAGTAAAATGAAATATTATTGAGTTTATATGTTTCTAATGCTCTTTATTCGATAAAAAGTTTATAATTGAAAGACTTTAATGCATATTGAAAATCAAGTAGTATAAATATTATGCGGATCCGGTTAGCTTTCATATTTTCAGGTACAAATGGTGAGTCCGATCAATCCACATCTATCATTATCTAAAAGCAAAATACAATGACAATTTTTTTACAATAGCAGTTTTCTGACAGTTATTAAAAATTCAGTTTACTATTTTTCTCAACGTTTCATTTGACAGACATTACAATAACTTCTCAAACGACACATCTGTCTATTTATTACAACTGTCATTTCTCTACATATATATAAACAGTTCAAACGTCCAATACCACACCATTTCATTCTCCCAAAATCCCAGAACGAGACTTGAGCAATATATAATGGATCCTGAGTTTGGCTTCATCAATGATTTGGAAGAAGGAAAGAGCAGAATATCACTCCAACTGCGCTTGATTCGAAATTACGATCTGCCTTCAATGAAGAACGTAAAAGAAACATACAGGAGTGCGTCTTTCATGACAGAATGGTAATATCATTTCTTTTAAGCCACAATTCAAAATTACTTCTTATTTCCAACTAAAAATTGGAATATTACAATTCAACTACCAAAATTAATTATTATTCTATAGGGCAAAATCTGTCAGCCAAATTATAATTTTCTAAATGTTCGAAATTCAAGTTCTGAAATTGTTTCTACAATTGATCTACATTTTCATTATGTTTTTATTCAAAGTTCAAAAAAAAGTTTCTATATTAATCAGTTTTGTTTTACATATTTTAAAATCGCAGGGAACTAGAATTCATGGATCAATCGAGCAAATGGCAATTTCAAACTTCAAGCACATTCTTAAAGAATGCAGGGTGTACGAGATCAGAAATTTTTTTGTCGTCCCAAACAATTCAAAAACAATAACCACTAATCACATTTTCAAAATTCTTATTTTCAAGCAAACCAATGTCTGTGAAGTTGATGATAGGGATTTTCCAATTCAAAATTTCAATTTCAAGGACTTTCAAGAGATATTAACAATGGGAAACGTGCAGGATGCTGCCATGTTCGGTAAGTACATTTTATATTTAATCTAGATCATTGCTCAATCATTTTACATTTAATGGCTATTAGAATAACTTAAAAATTCATTTTGACAGATATCATTGCAATGGTGGTTTGACATGGATCACCTCAAGTCAGAGACATCAACAACCAAAATACCACATTGATTGAAATCATCTTACAAGACATCGAGTAATATATAAATTTTTCTTTGTATATAATTCAGAATTTACATTTTTTACGATTTTTTTTCCTCTTAGTTTAGTATGATTAATTATTATTTCGTAATTTAAGTATTTTTTTTTAAATATCTAGGGGTCGCACACTAACATGTACACTGTGGGAGACCTATGCTGAAGAAATTCAGAAGCACGTTGATTCACATGATACAAAAGAAGAACCATTACCAATTATCATACAATTCTGCAGACCAAACATATTTAGAGGTTAGATATTATTTCTTAAAAATTCTTTTTTTACTTCTTGCAAATTTTTTAAGTTATAACTGCCTTTAACTTAAAATTTTATTAGGAGAGGTTCAATTGGGAAACGGTTATCATGCAACAAAACTCATCTTTAGCATGGAAAACAAAACACTCAGAGAGTTCAAAAATAGGTAATTATTAAAAATGTAATTTATTGAAAATTTTATTCAGTAAAGTAATGAAGATTATTTTTATATAATAGGTTTGAACTTAGTGAAAGAGCAAATAAAGCCCTGTCAAACCTGAGAGCATCAATGACATACAGAAAACGTGGTCAATCAAAAGGCGAAGAACTCGAAGTCAAAACTCTGCACCAACTAAAAGATGTTCAAGTATTTTACATTATGAACGAAGTTCTTAGTTATTTATTATTCCTTGTTTTTTCATCCGATTTTAACTATTTCTTCATATTATTATAGGCAACGCAATGTTGGGTTTATGCCAAAATCTTCAGTGTAGAAAACATTGGTGCATGGGCATATCAAACTTGCAAAGTTTGTTTGAAAAAACTACAAAAAAAGGGTGACAAGTTCTTCTGCGAAAACTGTCAAAGCTATGAAAATGTTGGGAAATTGAGGTACATCTAAAATACTATCCGACTTATCTAATCAGCTACTTTTATAATTAAATATCAACTAATATAATATATTATTTCTATTCATAGGTACAAGCTTACTCTTAGAATGGAAGATGATCAAAATGGGACAGCTTCATTCTTATTATGGGATAGGGAATGTGTTACACTTATTGGGAAGTCAGGAGATGAACTAAAGAAGGTATAATATCTCATAAATATTTGATTAAAAATTAAAAATTAAAATTTGATTCAAATTTAAATATAATAAAAAATATCTATATTGAAATTTATTTTTAAATTTAGTTCCCGTAGTTATCATAAAAGCCCGACGGGCTCAAATACCGACCCGACTCGATATTTTGACACCTCTAGACTTGGAGTGTAGAGTATAGATATAGTAGGTAGGGCGAAGAAGAATCTGATCGAGCAATACCATCCGTCCACGTGGAGATAAGACCTTTTTTTCATTTTTCTCTTTTATCGTAATTATATAATTTATTATTTTTATTATTTCAACAGTCAAAAGAACATCTCTTCTTCTCTAATCTTCCCTTCTCTTCTCTCTTTCCGACAATGGCTGCCGTCGCGCACTTGGCCGCTTCTCCACATTCCTCATTCAAGCCTCTGTCCTCTCTCTACTTTCCGTCGTCGGAATTCCCCGTATTCACAATACATTGCCGTGGTACCACCGGATTCCGTCGCAGGATCCGCTGCTCCGTTGCGGAGGGACCCGCCGCTGTTTCCGCCTCATCTGGAACCAGCGATGAATCGGTTCTCGACTGTGTGATTGTAGGCGGTGGCATCGGAGGCCTCTGCATCGCGCAGGCACTGTCCACGAAGCATCGCAACTCCAATCTCGTGGTCACGGAGGCCAGAGAGCGCATCGGAGGGAACATCACCACCGTCGAGACGGATATCTCTGGGAGGAAGGCCCCAACAGCTTCCAACCCTCCGATGCAATGCTCACTATGGCCGTGCGTCCCTCCCCCACCCTTCATTTTCATTTTTTTTTCTACTTTTTTGTTTCCCCCCTTTTCGCTTGCGCTTGTTGGAATTTATGGATGCCGTGGGTGATTGGGGCAGGTAGATAGTGGATTGAAGGATGAACTGGTCTTGGGAGACCCCGACGCGCCTCGTTTTGTGCTGTGGAACGGGAAACTGAGGCCGGTGCCGTCCAAACTCACCGATTTGCCATTCTTCGACTTGATGAGCATCCCCGGGAAGCTCAGAGCTGGTTTTGGTGCAATTGGTCTTCGCCCTCCCCCGCCAGTTTGTTCATTCTCTTTCTTTTTTCCTTTACTGTTTTCTTCTTCCTGCTCTGTTTTTCTTATCACTTGAGGCTTTGCCGAAACAGGGGCGTGAGGAATCAGTTGAAGAATTTGTTAGGCGTAACCTTGGTGATGAAGTCTTTGAGCGCTTAATAGAACCTTTTTGCTCTGGTATACTCTTCTCTCGTCTTCACCACTTACATTTTCTACATACCCCATGCAAGGCTAATAGGATTGTATATTATAGAAGAAAATGAGCTCGTTTTTTTTGACATTTTGTTGTGAGCTTAACAACGTCTTCCTTATGGTTCCTTTGCTAGTTTAGTAGTATTAAGTTTTATTGTAATCACTCGGTCTCACTAAACTTTACACAATTGACTTATTGGGATGCCCAACTAAGCTTGAAACATTCCTAAAATAGTAAAAGTTATCCCTTTAAAAAGTTGTAGACTTTAACACCTTTATCACTCTTACACTACTTTATACACTCTCTTAATAATCGTGTCCCCAAAAGTTTTGTGCTATCCTTATTGAACGGATAGATTACCTTTTAAGATGTCGACAACGTTTTGACGTGGTCTGTCGACAACGAAAAAGTCATTTTTGTGAATGATGAATACTCATTTGGCCTATCATATTGAAAGTCGAGGCATGTCGGTCTTGATAGAAGATTCCTAATTGTAGCATATAAGATTCTCTAGATAAGTTCATCCAGATTCCCTTTTACTCAAGTCCCAATACTATAAACTATGAGAATTAATATTATTATCACATTATCTTCTTGTGAAGGTGTTTATGCTGGGGATCCTTCAAAGCTAAGTATGAAAGCAGCATTCGGGAAAGTTTGGAAATTGGAGCAAACTGGTGGTAGCATAATTGGAGGAACCTTTAAAGCAATCAAAGAGAAATCTAGCAGCCCTAAGACACCTAGAGATCCGTAATTACATTTTTACAGTGGTCATTCTTATGTTTGATTATCTTAATTGTGCTTGAATATTCAGAAATTTGAATTAAGTACATCTCCAGGCGCTTACCAAAACCTAAAGGACAGACAGTTGGGTCATTCAAAAAGGGCCTACAAATGTTGCCTAATGCAATTTCATCGAGGTACTCATCATTCCTTCGGTACATAAAACAAAGCCACATCATTTTCTCATTTTCTATTGTGCGCTCTATCTTCAACAAGTTTTGCAACACACTAGGTTTTTATTTCCATAAAGAGTTGAACTTGAATTTTGTCTTGAATTCCAATAAAGGCACGTATAAAAGAAGAAATAATTGATGTGATGTTAAGAATCTTGCAAATCATATCTGTCATTTTCAGCTCAAAGAAAGGCACAAAATAGTTAGAGTAAGCGCTTAACAAAAGTAAAATATGCTAAAATAGACCACATTAATCCAATGCTAATGCCACACGACTCTTTAAAAAGAAACTCTCTCTTTATTAGTGATTAAGCAAGTACCATGGGGCAGGAAGGTGTATTTACATATTATAGCTATATGTTCTCATTATTCATGCATGTCTTATATTGCTAGCTTAGGGAGCAAGGTCAAGTTGTCGTGGAGACTTACGCACATCTCAAAGTTGGACAATGGATGTTACTCGTTGACATACGAAACACCCACAGGAACAGTTTATTTGCTGAGTAGAAGTGTTGTAATGACCATTCCTTCCTATGTGGCGAGTACCATACTACGGCCTCTTTCGGTATGATGAATAAAGTTTCTTCCCCAATTCTTGTAAATTCACTTATCCCTAGAGAAGTGATAGTAAAACTCATCATCTCCCTTGTCACCATGCTAGGAGCTGCTAGATTTTATTGAAGGTTCAGGTTTGGTGGTTCTTGATATAAGATCCAGAATGTTTCAGTGTTTTGTTTAAGATGTGTTATATCCTGAATGTTCCAGAAGTGTTATGTGTGAGCTTTTTCGACATTTTTGTCTTGTTCCTTTAAATTCTTCCTGCAAAAAGATATCTTTAGAAAAAGAATTTTTCCTTTCCAATTCTTTGCAGGCTGTTGCAGCTGATGCATTATCAAAATTTTATTACCCACCTGTTGCTGCAGTCACCATTTCATATCCAGAAGGAGTAATTCGTGAAGAATGTCTAATCGATGGTAAACTAAAGGGGTTCGGGCAGTTGCATCCTCGTTCCTAAGGGGTCAAAACCTTAGGTATACACACCAAGATTGCACCAGACTATAACCCCCAAGAGCTCAAAAAAAAAAAAAAACAAAAAAGAACGAGACGGCTAGAGTTGTAGACTTGCTGTTTCATTCTATGATATTCTTGTAACTTGTTGGTTGTTTCACTTGACCCCACAGGAACTTTGTACAGCTCGTCGCTGTTTCCTAACCGCGCCCCACCTGGAAGAATTCTTCTCTTAAACTACATCGGAGGAGCGTTGAATCCTGGAATTATATCTAAGGTACAAAGCGGGTTTAACTACTGCATACCTGTATGCTTGGTGCAGCTATAATATTGACATTCAAAACTAGAAGCACTACGTCAAACTGATTACATATAGTCGATTATGTTATTGGAAGGAGCTCATTTTCTCATACAATTGCTTACTCATACTTTATATGCATGCCCTATGAATTGAGCGGAGGCATATGTATTTACATGTTCTGTTTTGGCTCACCACTTGATCAGAGCGAGAGCGAAATTGTTGAATCAGTGGATCGTGACCTGAGGAAGATGCTTATAAAGAGTAATGCTGCGGATCACTAGTCCTGGGGGTACGTGTGTGGCCACAAGCCATTCCACAGTTTCAGGTAGGTCACTTGGATGTGCTGGATGAGGCCCGAACTGCTCTGAACGATGGAGGTTATAAAGGCCTCTTCCTTGGGGGAAATTATGTCTCTGGCGTAGCGTTGGGGAGATGCGTGGAGGGTGCTTATGAAGCTGCAGCAGAGGTGACAAATTTCTTGTCAAAGAATGTGTATAGGTGAAGTATCAATTGGTTCCCTATTCCAAAGTTGTGTTATAGAGACATTAGAGGAAACTGGAAATAATTTTTTTATTTTGAAGAGAAGCCTTTTTTGTATTCTTTCTTTCTGGTAAAAGTAGATTACAAGAGTTGGAGGTGAACATCTGGGGCTCAAAATCAGAGCTTGTTGAAACATTACGGCATATAGTAACATGGGCAAAAGAATAATGGGTGTTACAATTGCAGTTACAGTTGTTATTGAGATTTGAGCTAATGCAGGTACAATCACTAGTAGTGTTTTTGATATTGGCAATCCAAGTTAGGGCCAGTGGAGACGTTGAAGAGGGCGGTGTAGCGTTGGAAGTAGCCGATCCGATCCAAGACGGAGGGGCCCGTCGGTGTCTCACATTCAATTCCTCCATTGATGATGTTTGTGACCAGCCCGAAACCCGCAGTGCGGTTGGCAGCCAAATCCTCTTTGGTGGGGACGTAACGTCCGACCATGACATCGTGGCAGGAGGGCTTCGGCGGCTGCTCCGTCATCCAAAACCACAGTGCAGTCTTCCACGAGATAACAGAGTTGTTCGACACTATCTCCGGATTCCCTAGTCCGTCGAACCCCAGGGCTTTTCCCGCTGGGCCATAGTTGTAGTTCCACGATAGCTGGATCGGGCCTCGGCCCTTGTAAGACTTGCCCGGAGCACACGGCCAGGTCGTGCTCGTGGGGTCGCAGTAATTGCTCCCCGGAGAAACCTCCTCCTTGAAGCAGAGCCCCCACGCATAGGGTCCATCGGGGGCAGTAGCCCATCCCCCGGTGGTCTCGTGGGAGATCTGAGCCAGGAATGCAGCTACCTCCCGCCTCCGGGTCGTGCGGCTGCCTGTGTTGCCGAACTTCGGGAAGCACCGGGTAGCCTGCACGAAGGATTCGTAGGTGAAGAAGTTGTTGGCGGGGCAGGCGGCATCGTCTTTGTGCAGGAAAATCGAGCCGAAGAGCTGCCGGGAGACAAGGGAGGAGGAGGCGGCAGCTCCGGCCGAGCATAACATGAAGGTGCACACACATAATAATGCAGTGATGCTGCTAATATTAGAACTCATTGTTCTTGTTTTCATTCTCATAGGTAATTGATATTTTTCAACCATGCATGATATATTTGGGTATATATAGACTTTGTAGAGACTTTTTATTTATTAATTTATTTTTAGTTTTTCTTAGTGGTGATTGAGTTGCACTCTCACAAAGTCAGCGGTCAAATTTAGAATTGAAATAGTAATAGAATTTAATTTGCATATCTCAACTCTCCATTATCTTCCCTCTCCCACTCTTTTGTCATGCTTTTGACTCAGCTCATGTGCACAAACATACATTACTAGACCAAGTCATATCACTTACAACATAAAGATAACAATAATATAGTAATAAGAATGAAATTAATAATGCATGATTCTCTCAAACAAGTAATCACAATACCTATCTGAAGCTATATATACTTTCTAAAATTGCACTAAATATAGAATTAATAAGGAATCATATTAATACTTTCACAACCAAGAATCTTTAGCAACCAAACGTGATCCATGGGGTTTTGTCTTGCAAAATTATCTTGGAAAATTGTCTTTAACGTTTTCCTTTCTTTTTATGTTTTGAATAACCAGTGTGTTGTCTTGAATACAAAGCACAATTTAAGATTTTGATTCCATTAGCCCCAACAATTTGTCATTAATAAAGGAATGATTTTGGATATTAGTGTTGATAATCCACTTGGGAAGGTGTAGGAAAATGGAAATGTTGTCACAGAGCATTAGTTTACTATACTTTAATTTATGTGCAATTATAGGTCTTCCATTAAAATAATGCAGCCGGCCTTGGAATAATAGATTTAACTTTATTTAAAATAAAATTGATTATAATAAATTAATTCCATTATATGTTTGACCCTTGAAATTCACATAACACCTCAATAAATGCGATCGTGTCAACCTTTGCGTCACTGCAAATTTATGTTCATATATTTAAATTAGTGATACTAAGTTATATTTTCCCTTTTAGAAATTGAGATTTACATTTTATGCATAGCTAAATAGATAATAAATCAAATGTACATATTTAAGGAATACGAGAAAAGTAATGCAAAAATTTAATTGTGATTTAGTTGATCTAATAATGTTACGTAGAGCTGTCAAAATGGGTCCGGTCCGGCCGCTTAAGGTGTCCCGTGTTCGGGATTTGGGTCAGATTGAGCTTCAAAAATCGAGGTCTAAAATTAATCGAACTCAAAAAGCCCGTTTAAAAAAGTCCACGGACCTATAAGATTTCGGGCTTAAAGAGTTCGTCCGTTATTAATGATATATATATATATATATTTATTTATTTTTTAATCAAAATATTATAAATTATAACATTAAGTTATTAAAGGCTATTTATTTATAATCATTTTGTTTATAAGTAAAAAAATATTCTAAAAAAATAATTATATTAAAATTTAAAATATATATTAGGAGTGTAAAGCCCGCTTGTCTGGTAGCCCGTAAAGGACCGGTTTGGACTCATATTTATAGGCCTGATTTTTTTTTTCATGCAGGTTTGGGCGGATTTCAAATTTTCAAATATCCCGACGCATGGTGTCGGGTAAGCTCGACCCGTGAGTTTTACAGCCTTAATGTTAAGTAATGACAGATCAACATATGAATAATTATAATTTTTTGTTAGTTTTATTAATTTGTATTGAATAATATTAAATTATATCATAATCAATAATTTATAATTAAAAATAAAAATTAATAAATTTTTATTAAAAAATTAATATTTATCTAAATAACATGTCACATTATTTACGAACATATTAACCATATTCAAGTTGTCATGAGTGAGAGATATTTTTGCAAATCTAACAAATGTTGTTATGTGTGTGCCGTTGTGATATGGAGTAATATTATTTAAGAGTTCAGAGCAAATGCTAAAATATACTCCCTCTGTCCCAACTAAGATGATGCACTTCTTTTGGGCATAATAATTAAGGAGTATATGTTTAAAGTATAAAGTGATGATAGAAATATATATTATTTAAACTTGTGTGTGTAATAAAGGTGTCCTAAAAAAGAAATGACTCATCTTTGCTGGGACGGTCCAAAAAGGAATACGTCTCATCTTAGTTGGGACGGAAGGAATATCTTTTTTAAATATTGAAAATAGTTATTAGGTTAAAAATTAGTTAATGCTTATTTTTAAAATGTTGGACTAATTTTTCCTTTTTTTTCTTCTTAATTTTGTACTCTATCCGTTTACGAAAAGTTTGTTATGAGAGAATTGACACGAATTTTAATAAATTTTGAAAGTTATGTTTTTAGCTTGATAAATAAAACCGAACTCGAATTTTATTCAATTATCAACTGATCTAATAATTTATTCATGGTAACTCGAAACTGAGCTCAAGTATGTTAAGTATTCGATTTATAATTCTTTTAAAATAATCGTTTGTTAAAGTATTTTAGTTATATTGGATAAGTTCTTAAACTAATTTTATATAAAATGTGTGAATTATTCAAAAGACACATATTTAACAAAATTCGCAAACTATTTAAAATTAGACTCTATAAGTTTATATCAAAATATTATTATGTTACTAGTAGATGTGTTCAAAGGAATCGGAATCGCCAGAACCAAACCGTAATCAGACTAAAACCGACGGTTTCAGGAACCGTAACCATACCCGTTCGAACCGTAACCGTGTAGACGACGATTCGGTTATGGTTCTAAAATTTTAGAACCGTGAACCGGCGGTTCGGAACCGTAACCGTCAATTTGGAACCGTATCACAATTTTATTATTAAATTTAATTTATCTCTTATACTATAAAGAGTCATTTTTTATAATAATCTTTTTATAATTCATAATAACACATTAAAACTTATGAATACATTAATAATTAAATAAAATAAAACTTAACTAGATGAAAACCTAATAAAACTCTAATATTATAAATTAAAATAATTAATTTTTTATTAGTGTTTATCTTATAATGTTATATTTTTGAAGATTAACATTTTATTTTATTTCATTTCATTAATATATTTGTGTTTAATGTGTTATTCACTTTAAGTATTCATGACATAATAACACATCAAAATATTTTTTTTATTTCATTATTAATATATTATTATATGAATATTATATATAATTAACACTAAATTAAAATAAATATTTACCTAGTAATTATAGTATTACATTAAAAATGTAATTATGTGATACAAAATTAAATGATGATATGCATTGGTATATAATTAAAGTTTCAAAATTTTAAATATGTTAGCATTAATTTTTTAGACAATTTGAAATCGTAACCGACGGTTTGGAACCGTAACTGAAACCGTCCTACACGGTTCGACTCCAAATCGTGAACCGTAACCGAAACCGTCCTATACGGTTTGATTCTAAATCGTAACCATGAACACCTCCAGTTACTTGTTTAAATATTATTAAAGGCTTAAGTTTGACTCAAATTTTTTTTACTAAATAAACATACACTAGCTCCCTCTCTACATCCACAAATGACAAAACTATATGTGAAAAAGTCATACTTAAATTTTTTTAAAAATAAAAAAATATAATTTTAATAAAAGAAGTTCATATTTAAAATATATTATATATTTTATGGAATAATATATAAAAAAATATTCCCCCATCTTAATTAAGATGACACAAAAATTTTGTGCACGTTTATCAAAAACAATGTATAAAGTAGTTTAAAAGTGATAAAGGTGGTAGGGTCCATACTTTTTTGAATAGATAACTTTTACTCCCTCCGTCCACGATTGTTTGTTACGTTTTGACTCGGCACGTGTTTTAATGTAGTGCTTTGACTTTAGGTGAAAGAGTGTAGTTAGTGGAGGTTGGGTCCCACTTGTTATTATTATTTAATTGAAGTGTGTGTGATATAAATGGAAAGTTTAAAATGTAACAAACATTGGTGGACGGCCCAAAATGGCAAAATGTAACAAATATTGGTGGATGGAGGGAGTAATATTTTTGAAATGTGTCAATTTTAGTGGTACATTCAAAAAAGAAAATTGTGTCAAGCGGACAAAGGGATTAACATTTTTTTAGTGAGCAAGTAAAACAAATAATAAAAATATATTTTTTTCATGAACTGATAAAATATTAAATAAACTTCTATCAAATGGCATAAATATATGGAGTAATTTATACTATAATACAAGTAAAAATATTTATTGCACGTAGAGCTATTAAATTTATTAAATTAAAAAAATATTACATTACATGGACAGGTAAAGCACGTAAGAAAATTTTCGAACAAATTTGGATAGACTTTAAAATTTTAGAAAAATCAACATGATAATTTTTATAGGTCTATTTAGGCGGATAGACTTCCAACACACTAATGGATATCTTATATATACAATATAAATTATAAAAAAAATGCGATGCATCGCACGGTACACAACGTACTAGTAAATAAACATTTATCAAATGTAAGTTGGATTGTTGGAATAACTTGGGAATAATTTGGTTTGTGGGAAGTGAGTGAAGTGAGCGAAGATTTTAGAGTAAAATATAAAAATTGGATAAGGGATACTGTGAATGGAAAGCACTTTTTTCCCCCAAATTAGACCCAAACCCTAATCTAATCATCCTTCTCCTTGGGGCGGACATGGATTCTCCACCCAGCCCAGAAGACCCTCGCGCCGCCGCCAACGGCGACACACCCCATATCTCCAAGAAGCCCAAGCTTTCTTTTATCACGGAATCGGAAATTGCCGACGAATTCGCCCATCACCAGTCGGGAATCGCCCGAATCAACAACGGCAGCTTCGGGAGCTGCCCCGCCTCCATCATCGCCGCGCAAAGAAGGTGGCAGCTCCGCTTTCTCCGCCAACCCGATGATTTCTTCTTCAATCATCTCCAGCCTCAAATAGTTCAATCCCGCACAGTCATCAAGCATCTTATCCACGCTGATCACGTCGATGAGGTTTCCATCGTCGACAACGCCACCACCGCTGCTGCCATTGTTCTTCAGCATGTGGGCTGGGCTTTCGCCGAAGGTCGCTTTCAGAAGGGTGATGCCGTCGTCATGCTCCACTGCGCATTCCAGGCTGTTAAGAAGTCGATCGAGGCGTATGTTACGAGGGCCGGTGGCTCAGTCATTGTGGTTCACTTGCCTTTTCCCGTGAGTTCCAATGAAGAGATCGTCGCAGAGTTCCGCAAAGGTTTGGCTAGAGGTAAGTCCAATGGTAAGAAAGTACGGCTCGCAATAATTGATCATATAACATCAATGCCGTGTGTTGTGATCCCTGCCCGTGAGCTCGTTAGGATTTGTAGAGAGGAAGGTGTGGAGCGTGTTTTTGTAGATGCTGCCCATGCCATAGGCAACATTCATGTTGATGTGAAGGAGATTGGCGCCGATTTTTACGTTAGCAATTTGCATAAATGGTTTTTCTGCCCTCCTTCTGTTGCGTTTTTGTATTGTCGGAAATCACCTGTATCGCCTGATTTGCACCACCCTGTGGTTTCACATGAATACGGGAATGGGCTGGCGGTAGAGAGTGCGTGGATTGGAACACGTGACTACAGCTCTCAGCTTGTTATTCCCGAAGTTTTAGAATTCACTAATAGGTTTGAAGGTGGCCTCGTGGGAATTCGGAATAGGAACCATGACAAGGTAGTTGAAATGGCCCAAATGTTGGCCAAGGCATGGGGCACAAACCTTGGTTCACCTCCAGAGATGTGTCCGAGCATGGCTATGATAGGATTGCCCTCTAGATTGGGAGTTTTTTCTGATGATGATGCAGTTAACTTGAGGTCACACTTGAGAGACCAGTTTCTGGTGGAAGTGCCCATTCATTGTGAGGTGCCAAGAAATGGGGAGGCTGGAGCCATGGATGCAGATGGTTGTATAACTGGTTATGCCAGGATTTCTCATCAAGTGTACAATACTCTTGATGATTATACCAGGTTGAGAGATGCAATTCTTCAACTTGTCCAAAACGGAGTGACTTGCAAGGTGCTTTAATGCTAATAAAGAGGTTTGTAATCATATCCTCTACTTACACAAAAGTTTGTTGCTATGTATAATAATCATCAGTGATTGATAAGTCTAACCTCTCTATTTTATGTCCCTTCTCCAAAAGCTTATATGAAAGTTCAATGCTTGCTTGTATTTCATAAGCTAGGTGTATATAGAACTTGACGCATGAGGTATTCTTATATAAGTTAAGCAGGACTAAACTAAAGGTGAGCTTTGAGTACAGAAAACTGAAGAACTACCAGCATTGTCTTGTTGACTCCTGTCCTGATCACTCTATATGGCTAATAAATTAGTAGAATGCTTCCTAAATGCAGTTCTTTACTACAAAAATCTTTTAGACCTTCAAAGTCTTTCCTTTTTCCCTCCCTCCTAGATACACTTCTTCCCACATGATCCTTGTAAGATTCTAATCTCCAAACATGCCCAATTGAGTAAATTCGGTGTGGTGCAAATAAAGCTAGCAAAAAAGAGACTGTCTTGTATGAAGTGATGATATCATTGGTCAAGAGAGCTTGTATTATGTGTGTAACAGTATTAACTATTTGGAGCACTAATATGTTTCCTTTGATCTGGATAAACTCTTGCTAGCACTCATCATTGAAAACTGGATGTGATAGTTTGAGGAATCCAAACCGTTTTTTATTTTCTGAATTATGCTGTTAACTGAGCAGATCAACCAAACAAACGGTACGAGCTTTTAGAAGTGGATCAAAGACGTTGGGACGAATAAATTGCTCTTAGCATGCTCTTGCACGTCTGGAGTTGCCTGAATTCGGAGGAGTAGCAGGAGCAGACATGTACACTATACAAGTGTTGAGATTTCTTATTTGAGATGTGATCTGAGAGTTAACAAACTAGAAGAAGCTAACATCCCAGTTCATGTATCGGAGGAGTGACCAATAAATTTGTAAACTATTTGAGAATTGGGAGTATGTTGTTGTCCTTGCAAATTGAAGAGTTCCTGCTAATAGCTTTTATGCCTTTTTCTGGGCAAAGAATGCCATCTGGTAATAATTTTCCAAAGTATGGCTCTATTCTTGAGTTCTTTACCAACCAAATAAAATTACTTTTTTTAACTTCCGAGATGGTTTCTATATTAGAAAATTGCAAATTTTAGGTTTGGGTTTTGATTCTGATCTTATTATCGTGTTTGAGTTGTTTTGGTGATTTAGAATTTCATTTTAGAGCTCTAAAATGAAAAGTATCAATTTGTAACTTGACCTGTTACAGGTAACTAATTTTTTATTACACAAATTTTGTGTATGAATTTTTTATATACATGAATTTTGATAAAAATTCGATTTTTATCATTTTTTTATATAAATACATAGCTATAATTTAGTTTTTTGTGCATATTAAATCTAATTTTAAAAAATAATCTAAGTTAGTAACATGTGTCATGTCAAATTTGATTTGGAAAATATTGAACTACAGAAATTGAGTTACTAATAAAATGACATATTTCGAAATTAATTAAAATTTTATGCGAAATTTTAAAAAATAGTGCATAAAAAAAAACCATTTATCATGTTTTAATCAAAATAATAACTATTGTGAGTTAATTTTTACGATTGTAATTTTTTTGAAAGTGTATCCATTATTAGAAATAGTAAGAAAATTAAATAAGTGTTCGTTTCCGATTTGGAGGCAAAATCCCTAGCAATCGGTGTTTGTATAGGAAAAAAATTCCTAATTCTTCACTCCAACGACGATCGGCGTTAATTAACCGGAGCAATTGCGGCGAGATGGCGGATGATGATGCTGCCCCGCCGATTAGGTTAATGAACTTCGTTTCCGAAGATCAGGTTTTTCCCCAATTTCTTTTCTGCTGTAGTTGTTACTGTTTTTCGGAGGCTTTTAGCTACGTTATTGCTGTAAATTTTCCTGATATCAGTTGGCGGAAGCTCGGAAGAACAGGGGAGCTAGAGTTGAAGATGGCACTGCTCAGAGGGATCGGCCTCTCTTCGAGGTCTGCTTCTCAATCTCTCTTTCCTTTTATCGTTTCATTATATTTTTTCTATATTTATTTCATTTAGGGGTTCAGGATGTGAGATGCTTCCGTTATTTGCTTCAGTTTCAAGTCGAGATTTTTCTGTGTTTCTTGTTTTACATTATATGTCAACGAGTATTGTAAATGCGGAGCATCATTTTATGCATGGGATATGGTGGAGAACTGCAGATGGGCACAAACTGCATGAGCCTTACTATTCCTTTAAACGTTTTGCAGATTTTAAAGGAAAATAAGGATAAGAAAGATGCTGAATTCAACGAACGCTTCAAGCACAGTAAAGTTCTTCACTTATACTCTGCAAATATACATTACATTTTGCTACCAGAGCTAAGTGATGACGTTGCATATGTTATGAACTTGAGAATTGCCAAAACATTGGGTTTGGCTATCCCTTGTAATGAGCTTACTTGGTCAAGCTTGCATGAGGAGTTGATACTATTTTCACATGCTCATCCTTCTCTGAGGTTTATAGTTGGGTACTTTATGATGCACATAACGAATTCATGTTCTCTATGGAATCTTCGTGCAGGGCCACCAAAAGCTTTGGATGAAGATGAGACCGAGTTTCTCGAAAATGTGGATAAGGTGAGTATAGTGCTTGTTGTTTCTTGTTAACTGACATATGGGTAAGAAACCTTAGTACGAGTATTTTGCTGTAATTAATTAGATCCTATTGACAATTGTATCTCAATCTGAGGATCTTTTTCTTTGCATTATAGCTCTGAAAGTTCTTTAGTTGTTCAAATTGAGTCCAGTTAACATCAGCCAGTTTTCTACCTAGATCATTCCTGTTGGTAACAAAATATTGTTAAATTGAATATATGGTTCCAAAATTAATGTCACCATATGCTGTTTGCTTTGTTATCATTGCTTCTGCCAGTGCTAAGCTCCTCATACCAGTGTATAATTCAATGAACACTGTAACCACATGAATAAGAACAGGCACAATGGTTTAAAATAAAAACCTCTTTCATGGAGAGGCAATCTGCGTGTTTAGAGCCATGAATATTGTTGTGTGTGGGCTGCTCTGTCACAAAATTGAAATTTTCGACTAATAGAAGTGAATATTAGGATGTAAAGGTCTAAGCCTGAGGACCGAGGTATCACTATAATTGGGGCAGGCATTTGGCTCATCTTGTCTGTATCTGTATTTCTAAATATGAGTCTCAAGGAAACTTGTGTACTCTTATTCATATACTTTTACTATAGGGATAAATTTGTATAGCTTTTGATAACCCCTTACAGTCCAAGAGAGAATATGAGCGACAAATTGCTGAAGAAGAAGAGCAATATCTGCGCAGTTTTCAGGTATCCTTTATCCCACATCTGAATGTTCAATATTAATATGGCAAACTTAACCAACTTCATCTGTATTCTCTGATACTAGGCAGCAGTGGAATCACAGTATAATGTTGTTCACGAGCTAAAGGAAACTCCTTCTGCACCAAAAGATCAGGTGATTCAACTTACATAATGTGCTGATGCAACTTATTATGAAGATAGTCCTTGTTTGCTTATACTCCACTAATTGAGCAGGGGATTTTTGATTGAGCTTGTGCTTTATGTATGATTAAATAGAGCACCACCTAATTTCATGTTCCCATACCCATTCAAAGTCTGAGAATGAAACAGGGACTACAGCTTCTATTCCGTGTCTATTAGATGACGGGATTATTTAGGTTTCTAAACTTTGCAGTTGGGATTTTCTTTTGGGAAAATACACAATTTTAGCATTTACTTTGTGCCAGTTTTGGGAATTCACCTAATACAAATTTAGCATTTAAGTGATTTGGGGCCCTGGTAAGTCTCGAATCTCGATGTCACTGGAGTGAACATCCCCTTACTTCCAAGTTGACATTAGGACTTCTCTACATCATGTATCGCATTAAGGCTAAAAATCAAAAACAATTTATGTGGCTTGAAATTTGTATTATGTTATGTTTGGGCTAAAATTATCACAAAGTGAATAAAATGAAGCTAAAATTATGTATTTTTCGTCATCTTTTTACGGGCCAAGTATTTCAAAAGTTTCATAGTCGGGTTCAGATTATAATTGCTGCTATCATGTGTTGAATCCCTCTCCTCCTCCCATCCACCCCTCACTTTCTGAGATGATTGGTTTTTCTTGCGTAGGATAAAAGTTTAGCGGGTGTTGGAAAAAGGAATCCCACATCTCGGCCTCTAGGCATGGTAATCAAAGTGAAACCCCAACCCAAGAGAGCAAAACTAGAAAGTAAAGATACAACCACCATCAACAGCGACCACCTCCAAAGTGGTGACGATAGCAAGGGAAAATTAACCGGATTGGTTTCCTATAGTGATGATAGCGAGGAGGAGGAATGACGACACTACTCATATAACTACAAGTCTACAACTATTACACCTTCTACCTTCTTGTGCCTTTGCTTTGATTTTTTGACACCAACAACACTTAAAGGTGAAGCAAAGGTGCACAAATTTCAAACTTTGTTGGTTTTCTTGCATCTATGTTTCTTATTTAAATGTTAAATGTGTTTGAATGGTGCCAAATGGTAGGTATTCTGTGTTGTTGTTATGCACATGAGTCTTGATTCTTTATTGTTCTATCTTTTATCGAAACACAGAATTTCCACTACCTTCATTACTCGAGGGTCAATGAGGATAAGATATCATATGATACTGTTTTTTATTTTTAGTTAATCGCACTCACAATGACGTCATCCATGACTTCATCTTGCACCAAACGACGTGCCCTACCTTAGTACCTTTCATTGTTTATTCAGTACTAATTTTGTACTTTATAGCTGTATTTGTTGCTACTTAATTTTCACCTTTTGTTTTGTCAAAAGTTGCTTAATATACACTAATTTAATTTAATGTGATTTTAGCTTTTATGTAATTTTCGACATATTTTTTTTTTCTCACTACGTGTAATCTATTTGTGCCATAACTGGAATAAATTTGACATAAACTACAATTATTATTTTAAGGTTAAAGTTGTTACAAAGTTTAATTTATGGGCTTTAAAATATGTATTAAGTAAAATTCAAACTAATTTATCAGGATAAACAAAATCAATTTATGAGGCTGGAAATTTGTATTAGATTAAATTGGAGCTAAAATTGTCACAAATTGAATTTCTTAGGATAAAATTGTTTATCCTCTTCGTTTTACTTTCGACGTACAAAACAGAACACCTCGTGTACTAATTTACTAGTTTACAAAAAGAGTGAAAATTTGTATTGGGTTGAAGAAGATGATACAAATTACAAAGAGTACATAAGTAAAAAGCTTATAAACTAGATTAAAATGTAAATAATAGTAGATAAAATTTGTGGATGCAAATTAAGAAGAAGAAGAAGCACCAGCTGCAGAAGTATGAAGTTGTACTAATGAAGCATAGAAGCCATCTTTGATGTTAATCAAAGTTTCATGCTTCCCTTTCTCCACAATCACTCCATTCTTCACCACAGCAATGACATTGGCTCCTTTGATTGTTGATAGCCTGTGAGCCACAACCACCGTGGTCCGGTTCACGATCACCCGGTCGAGCGCATCCTGGACCACTCTCTCCGACTCCGCATCCAGCGCGCTCGTAGCCTCATCGAGCAGCAAGATCTTTGGAGCCTTGACAATGGCGCGGGCGATGGCGACGCGCTGCTTCTGCCCCCCGGACAATTGCACCCCTCGTTCCCCCACCATCGTGTCGTACCCGTTGGCCAACCCGCTGATGAACTTGTGCGCGTTAGCTTGCTCCGCAGCGGCTATGATCTCAGCCTCCGTTGCGTCCCCGTCCTTCCCGTAGGCGATGTTTGCTCGGATGGTGTCGTTGAACAGGACCGGCTCCTGGCTGACTAGTCCCATCTGCTGCCTCAGCCATTTCAGTTGGAACTTTTGTATGTCGACCCCGTCGATGCTTATATGCCCGGAATCGGGATCGTAGAATCTCTGTAGTAACGAGATCACCGTTGATTTACCGCTCCCGCTCTCCCCCACCAAAGCCACTGTCTGCATTTCGTATTTCGTAAAGGTCATGTCATAAAATAACAGTGATCAAAGATCAGTAACATTTTCATAAAATCAACTGCACGCATGCATACCTTGCCGCTGCGTATGGTGAGGTTGAGGTCTCGGAAGATCGGGATATCAGGCCTCGTCGGGTACTTGAAACTCACGTGCCTCAACTCGATTTCTCCCTTCATGTTCTCGAGCTTCTCTCCGGATTCATCGGTTGGATCGATCTTGGACTTCCGATCAAGAATCGCGAATACCGAAGCAGCCGCGCTCTTGGCTTTTGTCGAGTCGGGAGCCAATGAACTAGACTGAGAGATTGCTATTGCGGCCATCGTTAGAGCAAAGAACACCTGCAACATTCCAACAACAGATGATGAAAACTATCAATCTCTATGTATGGTATGATCATTCACTTGAGCTGCATCAAGGAGAAAGTACTTACTCGAAAAACATCAGAGAATGTGATCTTGCCATCTTCGACTAGCCTAGCTCCTGCGTAGAAGCTCGTGGCGTACACGAGAAACAGCAAGCCGTACGATAAACCGAAGCCTATTCCACTAACCACACCTTGCCTTATCCCATTCTTCATTGGTCCTTCACACTTCTTTCTGTACATCTCCATCACCTTCTCTTCTGCACAGAAGGAAGCAACAGTTCGTATACTCCCGACAGCGTCGTTCGCCACCTGGCTCGCCTCTTCGTACATCGCCTGCACACACAAAACCATTTCATCTCATTCAAAATCCTCAAAAAGTGCTCTTATAGAATAAATGTACATTCAAGATTGGTTGAAGTATATATCCAAACCTTTGCATCTGCACTGAAGCCTTTCAAGAACATGACTTGTACATAACCACTAAGCCCAATGAGAGGAATCATAGCAAGTATGATGAGTGCAAGCTGCCAACTAGCTTGGAAAGCAATTCCCAGCCCCACAACTGCTGAGGTCAAGTCTTGAACCATTTGTGCGAGGGAGTCACCGACGAGAGCACGGACACTCGCTGCATCGGCTGATAGCCTGGCTCCGATCACCCCACTCGAGTGCTCAGCCTCGTCGAACCACGACACCTCCATGCTAACCACCTTCTTGAAGCACATCAACCTAATTCTCTTGATAAGCTTATTCCCTGCCACACCGAAGAAATAGGTCCTTGCCGGCATTGCCACTAGCGAGACGCCTGCAAGGGCAACGAATATCAAGGACCAGAACTTTGAGTCCTTGCGTAGCTCGTGGGGAGGCTCGAAGAATGTCTTGATCACACTTGATATTAGTATGCCAAAAGTAGGCATCACTGCACCATTAGCAACTGCAGCTATAGCTCCCAATATCAGCACCGGTATCTCGGGCTTGTTGAGATAGGCGAGGCGACGAATGGAGACTTTGGGAGGCTTTTCGGAGGATTCTAAGCTTGTACCTTCTTCTAATCTGGTGGGGTCAGATGGATTCATCGTGGTAGGAAGACCGAATGATACCGGTAACGACTGGCGACGACTGCTGTTTCCGATATCCGAGGATCCTTTACTAATGGAGCGCATGAACGACAACTTGCGACTTGACCTCCGGCCAGAGACAGAGTCCAGGCTCATCTCCGATCTTTCTTTCTCATCATTGTTCTCCGAGTCCTTGTTCGTTTCTTGTAAGCGTACTAGCTGAGAGTAAGCCCCATCGGGATCCTCTAGTAGTCGTTCGTGCGTGCCTAAAACAACAAGACTTGTTAATAATCAACATTACAGAATGAATGAAAGAATCATATATGAACATGAAAATAGGATACCTTTCTCAACCATCTTTCCTTGATGAATAACTGCAATCATATGAGCATTCCTGACTGTGCTAAGGCGATGCGCCACAACAACCGTCGTTCTATTAACCATAATCCGATCTAACGCCTCCTGCACGACCCTCTCAGATTCTGCATCCAGTGCACTCGTAGCCTCGTCCAAGAGCAGTATCCTCGGATCCTTTAGGATAGCTCTAGCGATGGCGATTCTCTGCTTCTGTCCTCCTGAGAGCTGAGTCCCGTGTTCGCCAACCATGCTATCCACTCCCTGTTTGCACCAATTAGTTAACAGTCATAAATTGGGAAAAACACAAAAAAGAATGCAAGAAGATGATCACTACCTGAGGCAATTTATCAATGAACTTAGCAGCATTGGCTAGCTCTGCAGCCACTCTGATTTCCTCATTTGTGGCACCATCTTTCCCATATGCAATGTTATCCTTAATGCTACCGGTGAACAGCACCGGTTCCTGGCTTACGAGCCCGATTTTCGACCTAATCCACTTGAGCTGGAACTCCTTAAGGTTGACTCCATCAATCAGTACTTGACCAGCTTGAGGGTCATAGAATCTCTCAATCAAGCTCACGACAGTTGATTTCCCACTCCCGCTCTGTCCCACCAGAGCCGCTGTCGTGCCACTCGGGATGAAGAGCGAGAAGCCTCGGAATATCTGCTCATCTGGCCTAGCTGGATAGCTAAAGTAGACCTCACTGAGCTCTATGTCTCCACGAATGTCTTGGAGCGTCTTCCCCTTTTCGTCGTACGCGTCTATCTCCGGCTTCCTGTTTATGGTCTCAAACATCTTGTAGGCTGCGGCCCGCCCCGCTGCAAACGCAGTCATGCAAGGAGACGCCTGCCCTAGAGACATCGAACCGGTTAGCACCGCGATGATGACATTCAGCACTTCGCCACCAGTGTAACCTTTCTCGAGGATCATCTTTGCGCCAAACCAAACGGCCAGAGCATAGCTGCAGAATATGATGAACATAGCTGACCCGAAGCCTAACCCCGTGGCCCATCCCTCCTGCACACCGGACTGATATGCCTTCACGAGGGACTTCTCGTAGTCGTCCACCGCCCGTTTCTCTCCCGTAAACGAGGCCACCTGAGTTGATCATTCTACATCAGTTAAAGGAAATAAAGAGAGCAACAAGTTTGTTATTTTTCAAGACATACAGTTCTGATAGAGCCAATGGTCTGCTCTACGACGATTGCAGCCTTAGCATACGCATTCTGGCCACGAGACGCCATCTTCGATAAAACAGCAGACATCACTCCACCGGAGATAACGAGAAGCGGAATCGATGATAACATGACGAGGGTGAGTAGCCATCCTTTTATAAACGCAATCACAAACCCCCCAACGAATGTAGCTAAGAGCTGTATAAATTTCCCAACCTACACCACCACAAACCCCACAAATCAACAAACAATCAATCAATCAAACAAACAAACAAATGTGTGTGGAGTACTAATGGGAGGGAGGAAGGGTGGTGTACCTTCTCCCCCATGGCATCTTGAATAAGCACGGTGTCGCCCGACATTCGCCCTACTACTTCACCGGTGTTCGTTTCCTTATCGAAGAAAGCAACATCCTGCCTCAAGATTGTTTTCAAGTACAGACTCCTAATTCTTGCAGCCTGCCTTTCTCCTGTGATCATCCACCCACTCACCTCTGCATTCATTCACACTTACTCATTACAACATTCTTAATTCTTAGTCAACTCTAATTTGCAAGAATTATTACAAAGATTGCTTACGCAAAAAGGCAGCAGCTCCACACCCCAGCGCCAAGTACACAAACTTCAAGGCCACCTGCAGTGATCAAGAAAGTAAGCCCAACAATCCAAGCAAGGAACAGACAAGACAAGGGAAACTAATGCCTTTTGTCACCTTCGAAACAACCGAAACAACGTTATCGGTCTGATTTTGGCCGAAAGAGTCGACGAGTTCTCCAAAAAGGACAGTCATGAGGGGGAGGGAGACGCCATTGCCAACAGCACCGATGGAGCCAATGACCATCAGTAGCTTGTCAAAGGAATCTGCAAAGGCGAAGAGCTTGTGAAACGACACCGCATTCTCCTCCGGCTTCTTCTTGCCGGCCTCCCCATTCTCACGGCTTTCCGGTGTCGTTGCCTCTTGCATCCTATCAACAACAACACTGATCCAATCCTATAATCTCCCTTATTCTGTGAATGGAGAGTGACATGTGAAAAAGAATAAAAATTCTTGATTTAGAAGAACCAGTATTAGTTAAAGAATATAAAGACAGCAGCACCTCAACCACCACTAAAATAGTAAAACCCTTCTGTTCACAGAGATGATCGCACTAACACAGTCCCAAAAGAGATCAAGATTTGCTAGCTAAGCCCTCATATAACCAACACTCCAATTCCAAGATCTTTAATCCTCTCATATTTTCATATATTTATACTCTACACATGTAAGTAGGTGTATGTGTGTAAAGGTGTGATTTTTAGCAGCTTGAATAAAAAGAAAACTAATCCCTTTTCATCATCAATCAATGGGAACATCAAGCAAGCAAAAACAATAGAATCAATAACAAGAAAGAGAGAGAAGGAGAGGGAGATGGTGAGTTGACTTACATATATAGAACAAAAATCACAGCAGAAAAAAGATTTGTGTCAGTTGGGAAATAGAGAAAAAGCTCAACTTGTAAAGAAAGCACAGGAGTAATGTGTTTAGATTAAAGAGGGAAGAAGCAAGCTAGTAGCTCTAGTTAGAGCTTAATGAGAATATAGAAGGAAAGTAAAAGTTTAACAACCCAATTAAGTAAGGGAGAGTTGAGAGACGTGTAATATAATCGAAGGGTTTGAAAAGCAAAAAAGAAAGAAATCTACTTATAGGTGCAGTTCCACCCAACCTCTCCAACTCTTCTTGCAAGGGAATTGAAAACTAGTGTAAAGCATGGCGTGGTGAGCAAGCACAGCACTACGTGAACTTGCGTCGCATCTTCTCTCTTTATCAACATGTGCCACTCAATCTTCATAATTTCCTTTTTTTTTTCTTTTTTTTTTACTAACTCAATATAGATATTTTTAATACTTCTATATATTCAAAAAACAATTGTGGGTCAACTGTGGTGATAGCTTATACATCTCTTGTTCTAGTAACTTTGATAAGAAAATGTTGGTTTAGGGAAGAATTTTCTCTTAAAAAATGATACTTAGTTGCAAAGTAAATAAAATTATTAGTCCCCACGTTGAATTTGCGGATAAAATGAGTTTTAATAAAATGTTATTTTTTATTTGAGTGGAGAAATGTAATTAATGATGTAATGTGAGATCATGTTTGGAAATGAAAGTATCGTATTCTTGTTGGGACAGATCAAAATGTTAAAAGATCATATTTTCGAAAGGATGGAATGTGAATAATTGATTAAAAGAATTAATTACTTGATCCCTAGATATTTTTTTCTTACCAAAAGAAGGAAAACATAGAGAAAAAGGTCACAAGGGAGAGGACAAAGAAGAAACTATAAGGATGATTACTAAGCTTTAATAAATTATTAAAAGAAAACAAGCAAACAAAATAGAATTATGAAAACACCAAAAAAGTTGCAATTTTATAAGAATGATTAACAATCATGCATGACTCTAGTTTAAAGGGTCCAGCTCATATCTCCAATGTCCATCAACTTTCTTGATAATTTTAAACATGATTTTTCTGTTGGAGACTGTGTTATGTTCTTTATTCTATCTATGTCTCAACTATAATCCAATAAAAAGATTTATGGGTTTTTGTAAATTTTGTGCATTAGTTTATGAGTTAGTGCTTACCCTAGTATTACTAGTCACTAGACACTAGGCAATGGTAACTATGATATATTAATTAATAATATAGTTTTTCAACGGATTATTGCATGAATCAATTTAAAAAGGAATTTAAGTATAGAATAATCAATGGATGGCAACCACAGTAGGGCCCGTACATTAGATAATACTCTATGTGCGATCTTTCTTCCCAATTTGACTCGGTACGGGTTTTAATAAATTATGTTGACTTAATTGGTAAAGGGTAAAATATATTGAATGTTGTATAGTTAGTGGAAAATGAAGTTCACTTTATTGATGATATGTAAGATGTATAGAGTAGTGAGTGGAATAAGGGGCCCACATTAATGATTATATATATTGAGTAATATGTAGTTAGTGGAGAATGAGGCCTACATTATTGATGATGTGTTAAGTTGTGAGTGGAGTAAAGGGTTGCCAAAAATAAAAGGAAAATGGGAAGAAACTTGGTGGACACACTAATAAGGAAAGTTGGGAAAAAAGATCGTGGACTGAGGGAGTAAGAGACTAAAACAGTAAGTCATAATATTCAAATAAAAGATGATGTCCTATATTTTTTCAAATGCATGTTTGTGTTTTTTGTCAACTAAAGAATTTGGAGTTAAGCCGCAAAAACATATATGTTGGTCTTGGTTTAATGTAAACTGTGTATGATTTAGTTTCGACATTGCATCATCGTGTAGGATTAGTCACAATTTGTTTCTCTCGACTTTTCGTAATGAAAAATTTAGTCTCAACTAATTTCGAATCAAATCAATCTAAGATAATTAAACAGAAGATTCTAAATCTATACTAAATTTGTATCAAGATATTTGACCCCAAAACTAAATAAAATACTTATTCGTATATTTATATATATTTCGATGGGGATCTAATCAACAAAACATTCATATACATTATGTATTAGATATACTATATTTTCTAAAACTAGAAGTACGAAAATACCCCTCATCAACCCAATTAACTAGAATGTAATGACTATTTTAGGCAGGAGGTTAGGTTAGACATATTTTAATGGATATAGGAAATGTGTAGGTTGACAAGTGAGTAAATGGGAAAGATAGATTCTTTGAACAATTAAGTGGAATAAATGAAGTTGTATGGTCAAAGTTGTTGAGCATTCACATTCTTTTATACTTAGCTTAGCTTAGCTCCCACGTATACTTATTTTTCTTGCTCAACACATCAAGCCTCTACCATCTCTTTCTAGAAGTATACCCCCACCTCTATTTATCTATTTATTGTTTTCCCATACGAATATTGTAATAATTAATGTTAGATAAGTGTGTAAATAAATTAAAAGGAATTATCCGTTTATTGAAATATATAAGAGATTATTACTGGGCGAAAATGCTGACCCGCCAGCGAACAATGTGACATTACTTGTAGATAAATATTAAAATTTTAATAGTTTTTTATTAATTCTAAATTTTCAATTATGACCGGTTTATTGATTAAGTTATAGTTTAATATTGTTCAATATAAAATTAAAATAAATAAATTTATAATGAGTCGTATGATGATATAACAATGCCGCATCAACAATGAACAAGTTAAGTGGTGTCCGTTGCTGACAGATGAGGAGCGCTCTATAAATGAATAGTATACAAAAACGAAAAGGAATAGATAAATTAATATTGAATCAAAATGAGTAGATAAATTAAATATAGGAGAAATAATTTAATAGTTTTATTTATCATAATGTATGTCTATATTAGGGTTGTAAGTGGATTAAATTGAACTTAATATAGTTAGGTTCATGTTTAATTTATTTGAAAATATAAAGACTTAAATTTGGTTTGAGCTTTATAAATAGGACTCGAGTTTGACTCGGACAAATGAAAATCAAGTACGAGTCGGTTTAATTAGTTCGGTTTGTTTATTACCACAGTACAACTTAATAGTGTATTTGAACTTAGACTCGAACTCAAGTTGAATTCGTTAAGTATTCGATTTTGAACTCGTCAAAAAATTCGTTTATTAAATTATTTAAGCGCACATATACACACATATATATATGTTAATTGGATAAATTTATGAACTAATTTGTATATAAAGTTCATACTTATTTGTAAATTTGTGAATAAGCTCATTTATAAAGTGCGTTGTTAATTAAGATTATATTCAAACACTTTTACAAATATTTTGAACTAAAAACTATAGTATTCGAGATCAACTTAAAAAATGCGAGCTGAGTTCGATATGTATATTAAACAAATAAATATTGAATAAAAATGATTTGTCCAAATTTGCATACAAAATAAAAATGATTAGTTCCGAACGTTTGGAGTTATGAAAGTTGTTGTGTTTAGTAAATTATACTCCTTAAGCTTGTCATAATTTTCTTATTTGGACGTCCTACTAAACTTGACACATTTTTAAAATAGTAAAAATTATCCATTTAAAAGGTGTAGACCCTACCACCTTTATCAATCTTACACTACTTTATACACATTTTTTAATAATTGTGCCCAAAAATTTTGTATCATACTCAGGGGGACGGAAGGAGTAAAACATATAAATTGAAATTAATAACTCTTCAAGTATTGTAATTTCAGAAATATTTGGAAGAAACAGCGATATGAAATGTACAATCGAGGGCTCCAAATCAAGAGCATTATTTAATTTCTTTCAAGTGTCGGGGGATATAATTGTAATTATGCATGGAAGTGCTGAAGCAGTGGCGGGAGATGAGATTTGGTGACGCACCACGTCATGAGGCGGAGCCCGGTTCGCGGCCGTGGCTGGGAGCAAACAATCCCAACCGGAATCACCGCCGAACCCTGAACCGGAACAACATGAACCGGGTTTCCCCACCCATAGTCCACCTCCATAAACCCTAGCCTCCCCCACTCCGATATAAACAGCGTCCCGTACTCCAGCGGCGGCGCGAACGGATCGCCGCCGCCACCACCACCCTTCTCCGCCGCCCATTTTCTGAACTCCTCCGGAAGCCGCGTTTTCCCCTCCTTGATCATCTCCACCACTTCGAACACATCCTTCGCCACCACCTCGCTGCTCCTCGCCGTCACCGTCACCGGGAAGAAGCAGTTACCGTAGAATCCCTCCGGCAACGGCGGCGCCACCAGATGCCTGCAGTTTGCGAAGAACACCAGCCGCACCTCCGCCTCGCCTTCCGCCGCGATCGCCGCCGTGCGGTGCCGCCACAACATCGCCGCCGCGATCTCGAACGTCGAGCACCGCCCCCCTTTCTGCCGTTCGAATTCCTTCTTCAGCTCTTTGATTTCCTCGATCGGTACATCAATTACCGCCGGATCGAGCTGGTGGTTAGGAAAGTCGGGGATGGCGAGGGGAGGTGGAGGCGACGGCGGAAGGAAGTTCCGGTGCCACTCCGGCGCTACGCTCGGAACCGCCGCCCCTCTGGCGAACTCACCCACCGCCTTGAGGAATTGGGCCGATCCCAGCCCATCGCATATACTGTGGCAGAATATAAGCCCAATAACCAAACCCCCGCAGCCTAAGCGGGTTAACTGCCAAGCGCCAATATAAGACTTCCATTATTAAATCATTATTAATTATTGCCCTAATTAATTCAAATCCATCATTACCTTGAGTAACTAATTATGATGCAAGAATCTCAATAATCCTAATTTAATTCTTTAGCAAATTATATTTGTCCTGCTTTTGACAACTCTTATTACTTGGTGAACATTAATTTATGCTGAATTTTCTTTTACAACAATAAGCACAAAATCACAATCTTGTAATTAACAAAAAAATGGCATGTGGACTTTGGGCTATAATTAATTTAATACGAGCAAAATATTAAAAAGTAGAATTTTTAACAAATTTAAAACGTGAATCGATCGGTGTAATAAAATCGAAACAAAATTTCAGTTTAATTTAATTCGGTTCGATTTTCGATTTCGTACATATGTACCTGCATTTGCACGAGAGGATCTTCGGACGACGGCGGGGGCGGAGGCAGCAGCTTATCATAAGGGATGGAGATAGCATCATCCAAGTAATTAAGTGCATCCAAGGTACAATCAGCCAATGCATCCACCACCCAAATCCCATGCCCGGTACAAGCAACTCTAAGCGGCCCATCTTGAGAAGCACAATGGAGCCTCCCTGCAAGAGGATAGTAAGGCACCAATGCCTTAGCCAAGGCTCCACGTATCACCTCCGCTGCCGTCTCCGATCCTTTTCCGAACACGTGCAGTGTTCGTGCGTTGCACCGCAGTGCGGGAAGCCTGTCCACCTTCGATAGCTCAAGAACTCCCCCCGGTGTCGCATCCGACGGTGCAACCATCCCCTCACCACTTCTTGAAACACCAAACTCCATCTTTAATGAATTTTTGTAGTTTAATTAATCTAAAGAGTTTCAATGTTGGCAGATTTTATAAGATGTACACATACTTGGCTTGGAAGTGTACGTGTTAGGTATGACTTGTGATCACATGCCTTAGCAAATAATTAACCCAAGAAATAGGGTCACAAACTTTGCTAAAAGGACAATTCATATATATATAGTGCATGATGCATTAATAAAAAAAAAGAAGCCAAATTACTAGCCTGGGTCTCGCGTATAAAAAGATGATTACATCATAAACAGGTGACGAACGGGACGTACATAACCTAGTAGGGAGGTAAGTAGCGAGGCTGAGGCGGTGGCGGCAGTGGTTGATAATGATAAGGATATCGTCCTCCTTTTCCATATCCATATCCATATGCTCTAGGATTAGAGTTAGGGTTAGGGTTTTCTTTAGGAGGAGGTTGATCATTCATGTAAAGATTGGTAGAACATTGGCCAAATTGAACCCATTGAAGCTCAATAGTGCTTGATCTGCCTATCTTCCACAACAGTCTATCTGCATCTGCAATTCCACTTACTTCCACCATTCCATTCCCATCCATTTGGAAACGAATTCCTATATATGCATACATACAATGTAATCTAATCAATTAGGACATATATATATAGCCCAATATATATTTTTCCACTTCAAAACAACATAATTTTTCTATAGAGAGAACATATATACTTTCCTTTAATTTTAATTTTTCATGCTTCACTTTAATTATAAGCTTACTGCTAAAGGCTTATTCCACTCTGATTCGGTTTATTAAATATTTAATGTCACTTTTCAAAATAGGGTACACAATATTTAAAAAAAAAATCATTTTTTAATAATATTAATCATGTTTTAAAATATAATTATTAAAAAAATCGATTTTCTAAATAAATATTAAAGCAAAATAAAATTTTTGATAGCTATCATACACTTGCTTTTTCACTAGCTAAAACCACGACTTTTTCTTTCTTTTTGTAATTTTAAAGTTTTAACACCGTACGTTTAAAGAGAAAATTTGAGAGCAATGTTTTTACAAATAAAAAATAAAAACAATTGAGTAAAACCTAATATTATCTTCGTAAAACTAAAACATGACCAATATTTAAATGCAACATTTAACAGAAAACTCAAAGTGTGTTACACTCATAAAAATCACAAGACTGCATAAAAAGTGATGTATGAATGAATGGAAACTCTCTCTCTATAAATACATACCTTTACAATTCTTGAGAAGTGATCTCACTGATCTTTGCCATCCTTGTTGGGGAGATTTCACTTTTAGAAGACAAGTCTGCATATCAACATTAATCAAATTCAAACCAATATTCACACACACACACATATACTCTATTATAAAAGCTACAAATAATGTTTTAATGTATGATCATAAATTCAATACTACGTACGTACCATGAAAGTGTCTTCACGTCGCATTAGGCGCCTTCTACTAGTTAGATTTCCCATTGCTTTCTTAATCGATTATTTTTACAAATCTTGAATTGATTACATTACATGCTTCTTCCAATGAAATGAAGGACTCATATATAGGTGTGTGTGTGTGTGTGAGTGTTAATATTTTGAGCATCGAATTTTCATAGAATCTGGCCAATATTTAGTTGTAGAAAGATATGGATGTATTGCCATATGGTATGTTAATATTAGTTAATTATACCCCATATAGAAGTTTTCTTTGGGACGAATCAAAAACATTTTGGAATGAATCCAAATTGTGTCCGCTATTTATCGATTTTTTATTGCTTTTATTTTCATTTTAATTTGTTATCGATTAATTTTACATTTATTAAATATATACGGTTCGTTAGTCTAATCAGACATTAATATTAAATTTAAATAATATTAGATAAGGGTAAAATTAAAAACTTATCATAAATAAACTCTAGATTTTAATAGGGTAATTATTTAGGAACAATAAAAAAAAATAGAACATTCCAATAAAAATATCATAAGTTGATTTATATTCTAAAACAAGTCTATATAATTTTTGTTAAGCTCTTCCCCAATAAAGAAAATTAATTAAAGCAATGCATATTTAACAGTCCCCCCCAAAAAAAAAACCACAAACAACGAATTTTGCGTAGGAGAGAAGTTATAAGTTGATCATGAAAGTATATATAACAATTTAATACACTTGTGCAATTTCATTACCTACTAGCTACGCACTTAGCCTTTTTTTATTTCTTTTAATGTTCTAAGTATATATATGTATATCAAATGAAATATTGGGAGAAAAAAAGAAAGAAATTGAATATATGATTTATGAATTAAGCTGCAGCCATGTGTAGTGCCACTAGTGATGCATAGAAGCCATCTTTGATGTTGATGAGACTATCATGCTTCCCTTTCTCAACAATGGCTCCATTCTTCACCACAGCTATCACATCTGCATTCTTGATTGTGGACAGCCTGTGGGCCACCACCACCGTGGTCCGGTTCACCATTACTCGGTCGAGAGCGTCTTGCACGACCCGCTCCGACTCCGCGTCCAATGCGCTCGTAGCCTCGTCCAGCAGCAGCATTTTCGGGGCCTTCACGATCGCTCGTGCTATCGCTATCCGTTGCTTCTGCCCTCCCGACAGTTGCACCCCTCGGTCGCCCACCGTCGTGTCGTACCCCTGCAGCACATTAGGGTTATTATATTCGAAAATTGTTCAAATAAATATTAATTATGATTCATTGTGTTATGGAAAATTATTTTTTGTAACAAAAATTAAAGAAAAATGAAAATTCATTATTAAAATTAATTTTGAAAAATTAAGACAATTCTTTTTGAAATGTGAAATTTTTTCTAAAACTTAGGTTAGAACTTTGAAAAATTTAGGACTTTGTTGAGATTGGGGTCCGGATGAATTTTCCAAGTTTCGATTTCAAATTTGCACCCCTAATTCGAATCACTTGTAGGTGTGAAGTAAAATACCTGAAATTCGAATTAAAAACAAATTACAGCCGGTTGGGTTTTTCGAAAAAAAAGAAAAGGAAAGAAGGCCAAATAGTGAAATTAAGAAGTAGTGATTATCACCTGTTGCAATCCACTAATGAATTTGTGGGCATTAGCTAAGTGAGCAGCAGCAATGATTTCAGCCTCAGTGGCATCTCCTCCTTTACCATAAGCTATGTTTTCTCTAATTGTTCCACTAAACAAGATTGGTTCTTGGCTCACTAATCCCATTTGCTGCCTTAGCCATTTCAACTGTAGCTTTTGTATGTCAATCCCATCAATTGTGATCACACCAGAATCTGGATTGTAGAATCTTTGCAGCAATGAAATCACTGTGGATTTCCCACTTCCACTCTCTCCCACAAGAGCCACAGTCTGAAACAATCACATCACAACTTTCAAACTTTAAACAAATAAATTGATTGAAAGTAATTGCATTTTTCTATTTAAAAAAGTGACCACTTTTAGCGATGTAAGTCATAAGTGTGCGTACCTTGCCACTGTGAATAGTGAGTGAGAGGTCCCTAAAGATCTTGATATTAGGCCTAGTAGGGTACTTGAAGCTGACGTGTCGTAGCTCGATCTCCCCCGTAAGATTCTCCAGCATCGAGCCTGACTCGTCGCTGGGGTCGATCCTCGAAGCCCGGTCAAGGATGGAGAATATAGAGGCCGTCGCGCTCTTCGCCTTGCTCGAATCCGGGGCGAACGTGCTCGACTGGGAAACCGCCACCGCTGCCATGTTGATTGCAAAGAATACCTGGACCATCACTACATGTCAGCATAGTACATATACAATGGATGAACCATCTACAAACTAGTATGTAGTGTGCTTACACGAAACACGTCTTCGAACGTGGTTTTCCCGGCCTGAACAAGACGAGCCCCGGCATAGAAGGCCGTGGCGTAGGCGAAGAACAAGAGGGCTAACGACAGGCCGAAGCCGGTGCCGCTGATCAGGCCTTGCTTTATCCCCATCTTCACTGGCCCTTCACACTTCCTTCTGTATAGCTCCATCACCTTCTCCTCTGCACAGTAGGAAGCCACTGTCCTTATTGTTCCAACTGCATCATTAGCCACTTGGCTTGCTTCTTCATACATTACCTATACATCACACACATAATACTCACTTATCACTACAATTGCACTAAACACAATGGTATGGTTGAGAAAAAACAGAGGAGATAAAAGACTACCTTAGCATCAGCACTGAATCCCATCATAAACTTGAGCTGAACATAGCCATTAAGTGCAATGAGAGGCACCAACCCCAGTACGATAAGGGACAGCTGCCAGCACGCGAAGAAGGCGATGATGAGCCCCACGAGCGCCGACGAAAGATCCTGGACGATCTGCGCCAGCGCGTCGCCAACAAGAGCCCGAATAGTGGCTGCATCGGCTGACAGCCTTGCTCCGATCACCCCACTCGAGTTCTCGGCCTCGTCGAACCATCCAACCTCCATGTTCACCACCTTCTCAAAGCACATCATCCTAATCCTCCTAATCAACCTGCAGCCAGCCACTCCAAAGAAGTATGTCCTCAGTGGGTATGCAACTAAGGACACCACCCCAAGAGCCACAAACATCAGAGCCCAGAACTTGGAGTCCTGCCTCAGCTTATGTGGCGGCTCGTAAAACGTCTTGATCACGAGCGATAACAAGATGCCGAATACCGGAACTATAGCCCCGTTGAGGATTGCAGCGAGCGCCCCTGCTGATAAGGCCGGTATCTCCGGCTTGTTGAGAGCTGCGAGGCGACTCAATGGGACCGGGGGGTGCTTGTTGAGGTCGTCCGAGACGAGCTCGAGATCTTCGTACTCGTTTCTCGCAACACTAACCCCTCGAGACAGGCTAAATGTGATGGATATCGAGTTCCGGCTTCCACTCCTGAACCTCGACGACCTCCTACTCAAGTAATGGGCAAGCGTCGCCTTCTGGCTCGCTTCCCTGCTGTACTCTGCAATCTGCTCCATCTCCTCCACCACCTCCTCCTCCTCCTCGTTACGAGATTCTTGCAACCGAATCAGCTGTGAGTACGCCCCCTCCGGATCCTCCAGCAGTTGAGTGTGTGTGCCTTTCTCCACCATCTTTCCTCTGTGAATGACTGCAATCATGTCAGCATTCCTAACCGTGGTTAGACGATGAGCAACGATCACAGTTGTTCTGTTAACCATGATCCTATCAAGAGCCTCCTGCACCACTCTCTCCGACTCTGCATCGAGGGCACTTGTGGCCTCGTCTAGAAGCAAGATCCTCGGATCCTTTAGGATGGCTCTGGCTATGGCGATCCTCTGCTTCTGCCCGCCCGAAAGCTGCGTCCCGTGCTCGCCTACCGACGTGTCCAACCCCTACATAATTAACATTCATCAAATCACAACGCCAAATAATTAAGTACACTTGATCAAGATCATCATCGATCATTCTACTACCTACCTGTGGCAGCTTATCGATGAATTTAGCAGCGTTGGCGAGCTCGGCTGCAGCTCTTATCTCCTCATCGGTGGCGCCGTGCTTCCCGTAGGCGATGTTTTCTTTGATGCTACCCATGAACAGCACAGGCTCCTGACTCACCAACCCGATTTTCGACCTAATCCACCTGAGTTGATACTCCTTGAGATTTATTCCATCAATCAGAACCTCACCACTCTGTGGATCGTAGAATCGCTCTATCAAGCTGATGACGGTGGACTTGCCGCTCCCGCTCTGCCCCACCAAGGCCGCAGTCGTTCCCCGTGGGATGCACAGAGAGAACTCGTCGAAGATATGCTCAGTCGGCCTCGCTGGGTAGCTGAAACAGACATCCCTCAGCTCTATGTCCCCGGAGATGTCGCTCAACGTCTTCCCCCTCTTGTCGAAGGGGTCTATCTCCGGCTTCCGAGCTATAGTCTCGAACATCTTGTAGGCCGCAGCTCTCCCCGCTGCAAACGCTGTCATGCAAGGCGAGGCTTGCCCCAGAGACCTTAAAACCAAATCAATCAATGACATTAAGGTTTCATTTTGATGTGATGAGATATTAAGCTACATATGTTGTGTTGAGTCTGGACTTACAGAGAACCAGTTAAGACAGCGACGATGACTGTGAATATCTCTCCACCGGAGTGGCCCTTTTCGAGGATCATCTTGGCACCGTACCACACGGCCAGGCCGTAGCTGCAGAACATGACGCACATGACTGCTCCGAGGCCTAGCCCCGTCGCTAGGCCTTGCTGCACGGACGACTTGTATGCGTTGTCAAGAGACTTGTTGTACTCCGCCACCGCTCTCTTCTCCCCCGTGTACGAGGCAACCTGCAAACAACAACCAGATAATCGAGTAAGAGCCCAGTCTTGGCTAGTATTATGATGCATTCTGTCATTCTGTGTATAATTCTACTGCATCACGTGCATTAATCAATTCACCACCCTTATCTTGGACCATAAATCATAAAAATATCAACGATCAAGATCAATTCCTAGTTCGATCTCATTCGATCAAGATATATTGCAAGAACAGCATTGGAAGGATAGTAGTAATAGTACTCACAGTTCTGATGGCGCCAATGGTTTGCTCTACGACGATGGCGGCAGCGGCGTAGGCGTTCTGGCCGCGGGAGGCCATCTTGGCGACGACCTGGGACATGATGCCGCCGGAGATCATGAGGGGAGGGATGGAGGAGAGCATGACGAGGGTGAGGAGCCAGCCTTTGCTGAAGGCGATGATGAAACCGCCGAAGAAGGTGGCCATGAGCTGCAGGAACTTGCCCACCTTCTCTCCGATGGCGTCTTGGATGAGCACGGTGTCGCCGGACATTCTTCCGATGACCTCGCCGGTGTGGACCTCCATGTCGAAGAAGGCAATGTCCTGCTGAAGGATCGTCTTCAAGTAGAGTCCTCGAATGCGAGCAGCCTGCCTCTCGCCGCTTATCATCCAACATGCCACCTCTGCACCATCATCATTCATTCATTCATCAACATGAAATGAAATGTTCAAAGAAACATCCATTAATTCCGAATGATAAATAATAGTAGTAGTTACTTACGTAGAAATGCAGCTACACCACAGCCGAGGGCGACGTAGACGAGCTTGAGGGAAACCCTACAAACGACGGGAAGGACGTTTTCAGTCTGCTGAGTTCGGCCGAAAGCATCGGCGAGCTCACCGAAGAGCAAGGCCATGAGAGGAGGGTTCATGCCGTTGCCGATGGCGCCCAGTGTCCCCACCACCATCAGCAACTTGTCCCAAGAATCAGAGAAGAAGAAGAGCTTGTAAAATGGCACTGCATTCTGCTCCTCTCCCTCCCCCTCTCCCTCTCCTTGCTGCTGCTGCAAACCAGCACTACCTTCTTCCTCTACCCTACTACTCATTGAAACAATCTAGCTAATAATATTCCTTCCTTCCTTCCTTCCTTCCTTCTTCCACCTAGCTAGCTAGCTCACAAATTAACAAACAAAACAAACCTCTATGTATCAATCACTTTCTTGTGAATTGTGATGATCCTATATATATATAAACTTAATGGAAATGGGAGATGATGAATAAATAAATATATGTTTTGAGTTGAGTTGAGTTGAGTTTGAGTCGAGTCGAGAGGATAAAGTCAAGAGCCGGAGGGAGTGAATGTAAACATATATAGAAAGGCAGTAGTTGAGTTTGGCTGTATTGCATTTTGTTTTTTTCTTTTTTGTTTTAATCAATTAAGACTTTCCCAAACACAAATATTCAATTCTGCAGTATTATTGTTTATTACTTCTCAGGACAAATCTTCCTTGCGCAATCCTACAAGCTTAATTCCAAAAATTATTCTATTCTCATTCATCTTCAAAGACTTTTTCAACTTCCTTTCTTGCTATTTATTTCTACATTTTATGCTGGATTACTATAAATAGAATTTCGTCTCTCATTTTTATGTATCGTATTACATGTCTCGTAGTTAAATTTAATTTAATTTTGTATTTGGTATTATGAATTCATCCCATTAAATAAAACACTTAACAATTATTAATATTTAATATCATTTTTAATTAATTTTGAACATTGATCAATTCTAAATTAAGGCATATAGTTTTATAAATTTTATTACAGTTCACTATAGATATGAAACACGGGATTGTAATGAAAAAAATACTAATAACAAATATATTCAGTTTGTTATAACTTTTTCATTATAGTAATCATAGTGGAAATTTACATAATTTACAACACGTGTGAGTTTTGCTGTCAATTTATAATATATTAATCATGTTTATGCGTTTCTACCAACTCTGCGTGTTACCTTTATTTACTTCACATATCTTTCTAAATTATAAAATGTGCTTGTATATGCAGCTATGAATTCATATTTTCTTTCAACAGTAATAATACAGAAATGTCAACTTAATTTGTGAAAAAGAAGTTAGGTGACAAAGTAATATATAAAATACAACCCTTGTGAAAAATAAGGTTACATCTAATCATTAATTAAAATAAAATGTATTTTGTGACCTAATTAGGTGAAGAACTATATATTAACTTACTGCAATATAGGAATAGGATGTGAAGGTGAAAGACAAACTTATAATAATATAGATGTTAGAAATCAAGAAGCATAAATTGTCGCAATCAGTAACTTAAATAACTATTGATTAATCACAGCTCTAAACTATAATTAAAGAGTGATTAAACATCAACTATAGCCAATATTATATAGAACTTGTGTTATATTAATTAATTAAATGATAATTATCCGAAACCTAAATAAAAACAAGAACTAGAGAATGTATCAAATATCAATTATCTTCATACTATATAAAACATAAAAAGACTAGTTCAAAGTCTTTTGTTTCATATTAATACAATATATATAATGCATTGTAGTAGTAATACTTAATTTATTGTTATTACTACTAATAAAAATAACAAAAGCAACAATACGAATAATAGTTGTATAATAAAGATATAAAAAATTGGTTTAAGCAAATATAAGAAAACTAATTAGTATAAAAGGAAAATAAAAAAGCAGCTTACTTCGTTTTAGTTTTTTTTTAATTATATTATACCCTTATCTCCAACTCCAATATAGTACCCTCACATAAATTCATTTCTATTCAATTTCACTACATACATAAATTTAAATTTAGTTACTTTTTTGCTTTCA
Source organism: Leonotis leonurus (assembly GCA_026898415.1). NCBI lineage: Eukaryota > Viridiplantae > Streptophyta > Magnoliopsida > Lamiales > Lamiaceae > Leonotis > Leonotis leonurus. The sequence continues at coordinate 881,901 of JAPKLX010000017.1, forward strand.
TAAGCCTTTTTCAAAATGATATAGGTCATTAAGTCAATGCCATTGAAAAAAAAAATCTCTCCCTATCTCTATATATAATAAAATTCTATATATATATGAATATTATCGATATTAAGTAACTCGATCAACTCCAAAAAAATTAGAACTACAATTTGTTGTAATTAACAAGATAAAGATGAGAGGAGAATTAGTCTATGATACGTAATCAAGTCATGTCTCTATATATAATTATTAATTATTAATTATATATATATATGTAATATTTTGATTTTAAGACAAGTGGTGGATATATATATATATATATATATATATATATATATGTGTGTGTAAATAATGGGGGTTGGTGGGCAGAAGACATATGGAAATAGCTTGTTGGATTTGGACCTAATTATTAAATTGATTTGGGGAGTCTATCAATTTCTGTAATTAGTTGACAAATGCGTACCTGTCTTCATTAAATTAATTTTATACCTTATTTTATTCTTTTCACCAACTTCTCTCAATGTATCATGTCGAATCTAGAATTAATCAATATTTGGTGTACGTAATTTTGGTGATTTAGACAGTAAAAGTGAAAGGTTTAGGTTAATTTTATATTTAATATCCCACGTTTAATTTGAACGAATGTACTACTTAGTCTATCTTGGTGAAAAGGGTTGGTTCTACTTGGAATTTATGTTCTACCAATTTAACATATATATATATATTATGTCACATACCATGATATTATTCATGTAATAAAAAATATTACATATTAAAGAATATATGACCTCATTCACCTTAAACGAATACGAACTTGGTTAGATAATTTTAAAATGTTATTAATGTTTACTTACACTGTTGTCGAAATATATAATTTTTTGACGTCAAATCAATCAAAGTTTTAATATTTAAGGGCATAATGTTTTTTGTCATTGAGATTTTATGGGAATTAACCCTATTTAATACTACATCTTTTAGAACGTCAATAATATATTAAACAACCTAATTAAGAGCTTAATGTAATTCTTATGAGAGAAAAAAAATATAAATACATACAATTACAGTTTAAAAAATGGCGGGAAAATATCTTGTAATATTATTAGAAGGAAACAGACATTCATCCTTCCTATTTAGAGTCAACCCAATTAATAGGAAACTTATCACCTAATTAATCACTACATATATAAAAAAAACTTAAAACAGTTAATTTAATTTAATTTTTTTCCTATTATTAGATGATTGTTAGGTAAAAATAATGGTCAAAGTGGATGGCCTGCAAATAAAATAATTGAAATCATGTTGGCAATAATCAGATTGGACTTGGGTAACGTGCAAGTTTGAGGCAAGAATGACTGCCCCTTTAACAAAACACCAACCAAAGCACGATTATTATTATTATTGTTAATTCAAATTCAAATTCAAATAATATAGAAATGGAATAAAATCGACAAAGAAAATATTTATTAATTGTATAATAAAATAATTCTCTTATAGTCCTATCAGCAGATTTTGTTGAACAAGTCTAATATTTATGGTGGGTTTTGGCCTTTTGGAATTGGGTCAACACTTTATGCAGATATACGTTTATTGCAAAATCAAAAGTTATGTGTGAATGATTGAATTTTTCTGTTTGAAAAAAAAGCAATTGTGGAGTTATTAGAGTTGACATTTTATTTTAATCTAAAATGTGTTAATTGGAAGAAATTTACAGATTTAGCAAAACTAATTAGAGATTCATACTTGTTGAATAATAAAATGATTAATTAAGTAACATTTTATATTTAGGAATATAGGGATTAATCCTTCACATAATTTGTTCTTTTTTTTTTTCTTGTTTTCTTATTGCATGAATTAACATGTGTACAATCAAGATTCCTTTTTTTTTTTTGCAATTTTAACAGCGCTTGAAATTTTGCATGACAATTAATTATTACAATACAAAAACTATTGGTTATGTTCCACAAACACATTTTCCAATCAATTATATACTAATATCTTTGTTATTAACTAATAATCTGTCTTAAGTTACATTAAGTGATTGATTAGTATAAAATACATTCATAGGAAATAATATCAGCTCTCCTCACCAGACAAGTAGAAAAGGCTCAGTACTGGAGATAAATAACCTCTAAAGGATAGCTTGGTTCTGATCTAGGCAGAGGTGAGGGTATGAGAATACCCAAAGTTTTGGCCAATACACAGACGAAGTGATCTGGTTTATTACCAGCTCTGATCCAAGAACCTCTGGGATATGTCTTGCAGGGTCTGAACCAGGAATCTGTAAAGCATTAAAGGCACACCTTTGTGTACTACCCGACATATGTCGGCTCTGTACCTGACATATGTCATAATAACTTAAACATGCGGCGATAGCATCCAACAACCGCAGTAGGACCCACTATGACGTGGCAGAGCCCTATTGGTCGAGGCTTACTTACATGCATTATTTACACACAGTGCATCTGAGGTAAAAATATTACTTTACCCTTCATATACCTAGCTATATATATATAATTCGTTGTTTCATGCACAACACTGGTGGCTTCATATATTCTCACGCACTCACTGTATATTTGCATGCTCAAGTTTATTACGAGCTAACTTGAGTGTCGGATACTCTCCCGGAGAACATCAACCATTCTTAAGTCTTGTTTTGCAAGCTTTGCCAACGAATTCAGGACCAAGTTGTTCACGCGATCGAGTTAAACCACTTTCACCAAAGGTATGAACTTTAACCTCTTGAAGTTTTCATACACTTTCTCTTCTTATTTTGTTGTGGACTGATTTTGAGTCCTAACATACATATTTATGAAATTATTATTATTTGCAAAGCTACTAATTTACAATTTATGAGACAAATTTTTTTTAAAGAGTTTTAATATTGAAAACGAACATGAAGCATCATTAATTTCAAGAAATAAAATTGTAGGTAAATGTAGAAGAAGAATAATTTTAGGCACACTAGCTCACCAACAACTAGAAAGAGTGTGATTATTAAAATCAATAATTTGAATAATTAATGAATATATTAGTCGATTGAGCATTATTTTATACAATGTCAAAGAAACATTGAGGTAAATCTCAATAACGAAAACATCACAAATTAATACAAATAAGTTTAATTAATGAATACTGTTTTTTCCACACAATGTAATAATATATATTGTGGAAACCAAATCAAATGAATCTGGTTGTTATAAGTTGTTATATAGAATCTTGATTAATTTTAGTTGGAGAATATGGGAGTTAGGAACCAAAATATTATTTTCAGAATGCATTATTTATATACGTGCATGCATCATACATGTATGTATATATATATAATAGGTGGGTTCTAATGAAAACTTGTTTCTATAAGTAAACTAACAACTTTTATTAACCATTGATTTAAACAAAATTTAAGGCCAAGATTATATGTTGTAGATTGAAAAATATTAGGAGAGATACCGATTACACTAAATTATTTACAAATAAGGGTAGAAAAGTAAATAACAATAAATCATACTCTTAGTCTTATCTATCATATTATGGGCTGATTTCATGGATAAATTTATCAAAATCAAAATTTATACATTTATTTCTTTCTCTTCCTTGTTTTTCAATCGAGAAATATATATGTTTCTTTTAAGCAATAAACATGTTCAATAAATTTGTTTTGTGGTGTAAGCATTATTTTATCATTATTTCTTAGTTATTTTGTATACATAGCTTAAATATTACCTATTTTTAATGCATCCGACAATTAACTATTAAATAAGTAATATTTAATTATCATTTATGCATTACTCTTTATTAGTAATAATGTTTATAAGCAATGAATAATTTACATATAAGCATCAAACTATTATATTGTAAGCAGTGAATAGTTTACATTTAAACAATAAATTATTAACCCACTAATTTTATAAGCAATGAATGATTGTCATTTACGCATCAAACTGTAATGTTTTAAGCAGTAAATAATTTACATTTAAACACATAAACATAATGTTAGATTAATGTTATAAGCCGTGGCGGACGCACGATCCGAACTAGGGGAGATAAAAATACAAAAGACTATAACAAAGTATATTATATAAACAATTAGGAACGGTTTAACCTATAGTTCGCCCCGACAATCCGCCATCTTCTCAAACTTATGCATAATAGCATCATTAGAAACGCAACTAAATACATTATTTTCAATATAGACCATCAAACTATCATTCATCCATTCATCACACATTCAATTGCGAAGTCGGTTCTTCACAATTTTCATAGCTGAAAATGCTCTTTCGACAGAAGTTGTTGCAACTGGTAAAACTAGTTCTAAAGTGATAAGTTTATAAACCAATTGATACATCAAATTTCTTCCACTTTCAACCAATTTTTTGGAAAGATCACTGAGCTCTTTCACATCAAAAGTATCAATTCTTAAACGCACATCCAACACAAAATTTTCGAATTGATCCGTCAACGCCAAAAGTTATACGCCTTCAAAAACATTTTATTAATTGAACATTTGTATAACTTTTATTAATATTTTTTAATGTTTAAAAATTATTAAAGGTATAATAGACATTTCAAGTAAAAATTAAGGGAGGGCAATTGCCCCATTGGCTACACTTAAATCCGCCACTGGTTATAAGCGATGAATATTTGTTATTTGTGCATTAAACTATACAGATTTAAGCAACAAATAATTAGATCGGAATTAAAACTTATTGATCCGTTAATGTTATAAACAATGAATAATTGTTATTTAATAAATACTTATATTTCATTTATGCATTTAACTATAAGTATTAAGAAAACAAAAAATATAAAAATGCATGTTGGATATTACTACGATCAGTATATTATTTCAACGATGGATAATAAAATATTATATAAAGATATATAGACTAGTTTAATTAAAAACAATAATTCCTTAATTTATGTAATTGGTGGTTACATCCATATATAAGTTATTGATTTACTATTGTAACCTTTTTACATTAAAAGAACAACAAAATTAATAGAATAAGTTATTGAATGTAAACCGTTCGTCATACAAAATCAATGATTTTGATTAGTTCTTAGTTTACTCATAAAGATAAATTTTATTTGAACCTTTCCATATATATATATATATATATATATATACCAATTAATACCATAGGCAAAATCTCTCATTGGTGAATAATTGTTGCATTATATTATTGAATTATAATTCTTTCTTCGTTGCCCTTGATTATAATTAAATAAGAAACAAGGTCGAGTTTAATTTCTTCATTATTTTGACTCCAAAGTTATATTCAATTTCAAATTCTAATTATTTCGTCATTTCACCACCTAATTAGAATATTAGTTTATTGGGTTATAATTGAAATATTGAATCAACTATTTGATATTGAAATACTATCTTCCTCAAGTTACATTGGTTTGAAAATTTAAATACTTGAATTTAATCGGATGTAATACAGGCTTAAATATGCATTTATAAATAAAAATAAGTTCGAATTTAGTTCGTTAATTATTTAATTCAATGTTATATTCAAACTCAAATTGTTAAATATTGGAGTTCGTGCTCTTTTATATTTATTAAAGATAGGGGGTGAAAATTTGGGACCGGGACCTAGGAAAATCCCGGTCCCGTCCCGAGTCTCGTCGGGATTCGGGACCCCGAGTCCCAAAATTTTCGGGATCGGGACCTGGCAATTGAAAATTTTCAGGAATCGGGAGTCCCGAATCCCGATCGGGACTGTCCCGAGTCCCGAAATAAATACATTCCTAATTATGACATTTCGGGACATTTGAATTCGGGACCGGGACCGGGACTTAATTTTTCTCCATTTCGGGATTCGGGACTCCCGAAGTCCCGAACGGGATCGGGACCAAAAAATCAATTATTTTTGGGACCGGGACTCCCGATCCTGTCCCGATTCTCACCCCTAATTAAAGAGCCTGAATTAAAATATATATTTTTAGATTAATAAGACAAGTTTGCGAACACTAACTCATTTATTAAAGCCGTAAGCATGCTCATATATGAAGCTTGTGATATATTTCAAACTATTTATTAAGATTGAAATTAGAACAATTTGCAAACCTATCGAATATGATTGAATTCAATTCAAACAAGATTTGGCGGTCAAAGACCCGAGTTCTATTCATTTATAAAGAAACGAATTTCAAATAAATTTTTATCATGTTGGGCTTTGGGCTTTGAGTAGTGAATCTAATTGAAATGGGCCGAGATGGGCTTAGCCCAAAATATTTATACTTCATCAAACCAAAATGGGCTGGGCTTAACACATCCATTTTCGGCCCATCTTCAATTTCGGCGTATCTATTATTTTTATTTTATTTTATTTTATTTTTTCATAAATGGGGACGTGGAGGTCGGCGCGCCACTCATCTCAGTTCAAAAGCGGCGCCGGCGAATTCAAACACCGATTGTTTCTCAATTTTGAAGAATTTTTCCTCGAAAAACTACAATAAACAAGAGAAGAAATTGAAATCTGCAATTGAAAAGAAGAAGCATTATGCAAAGTGATGAGGCGAAGACCTTGCTGGGCTTCCCCCCTAATTCCCTTCCCTCGCAATCCCAGGTCGCTGCTAAATTCACTCTGCATATCTTATTTCATTTTTTGAAGTTTTAATTCGAATTTTTCTTCGATTCTAGGTTAAGTCTGCCTACAGAAGGAAGGTGTGGGAAACTCATCCCGATCGATTCCCGCCTCATCTCAAAGCTGAAGCCGAGTCCAATTTCAAACTGGTTTGTGGAAATCTACAATTGAATTGAGATTCGTTGCTTGATCCGATCAATGGAATTGGTGTCGGTTTGATTACTGAATCATGTTAATTGATCATCAATGCAGGTATCGGAAGCTTACACTTACTTGAACTCTGCAGGTAAATTTTGGGGGGAAATGTTAACTTACTCTATAAATTCACTTTGTGTCAAGTTAACCATATACCAATTTAAAGCCTCGTGTATTGGATAATGTGATCATGTTATCCTGATTGATTGCCGGCACCGGAAGGTGTCCGATAGTAGGCCGAATGAGGTAAAAGCACTTGCATTCCGGTTGCTATCGAACTCTTCTTCGGGTCCAAAACTCTCACAAGATGAATTTATGGGGCTAACAGCATATTCTTCCTTACGTTTTTGTTATTGTCATTCTTGAGTGAATTTGAGCAATTATTTTGATTTGGTGACTTGGGATCATAATCAGAATAGGAATGTATGTGTATTGATGTTTTATGATTCTAGTTGTTCCAAATGCACACACCCAAACACAAAGATCTGATCCCCTTTTTTATATAATTTGCATGATTGTTTCAATTAGTGCAGGGGGAAGCGGGAGAAGAGTTCCAAGAGGTACGTACCTATCTTATCTAAGCAAATGGGGTTGTGGTGTACTTAATTAAGTAAGCCCTTCATTTCATTGATATTTGTTGTTGTGATTGGTACGTATCAGCAGCAGACTATTATTCTAGGGTAGTGAGAAGTGGAGTTCCACGTTCAAACGGGGTGGGGCGAAGAGGGAAGAGAGCTGCTGCCTCGGTTCCTTTTCTTTTCATCATTTGTGGTGCACTTGCTCTTGCTGGATCAACTGCCTCCAGGTTGAACTTCTGCCCTTCTCTCATCTTTGCAATGTAAAATCATGTTTTTGTTGCATAACACACACTCTCTTTCTCAGGGCGTATCAAAGACAGAAGGAGGGTCATCCTAGTTTCAATCCTTTTCTTCCTTGAACAATCAACTCTATGTAACAAAGCTCTACTTCCATGTTTGTGTGTTAGTATTGCAACACGAGTTGTAAAGGAAAGAGGTAAATAGTGTCACACTTTTCATCTAGGTGAATTAAGGTTAATATATTGGGTGTGAAGTGAGCACATAATAAGAACAAATTGAACTCTTTCATCATATAATTTTAATGTGAAAATTTGCATACAAACAAACCTTCAAAAAAAATTGTTCTTTTGTTAGAACATATATCCTAAGAATGATGGGGCCTTCCCAAATCTAACACTTGTTTATTTTGGGACTATTTTATTTGTCTTGTGCGTGAGGATTGAAACAATCACTAATATAATATTATTAAATACGTATATGAACCATTGAGGTGATAAAACAATTCTGAAATTACTCTACAAGTTAATTTTGACCAAGCACAGCTGGAAAAGAATGTCAAATACAGAAAATTTGAAGTCATTATAAAACAGAGAGTGGATACTCGTTGACAATGAAAAACGATGAAAATAATACATGCCTCGGAGTACTCTCATTCTTGAACTTAGATAATTATAACGAAGAGCAATCAAATTCCTGTTTCCACATAAATTTCTATTTTGATAGAGGGAGAGACAGAGGAAGAAGGAGATCTGAATATTTTCATGATTTACCAACTCTTGTAGTCAAGGTTCCTCCATCTTTTCATGTGAGGCCACTTTCAGCAGTTGGTCCTGCACGAGTATTTAATAGAGGCTGGAGCGCTTTCACCACGATGCTCATATTTGGCCGAAAATCGGCTTCATACTGTACGCACAGAGCAGCAACAGCAGCCATCTGCATTCATATAGTCCCAAACCATCCTTTGTTAGGTTCTTTCATAACTTACGAGAAATCCTCGTTGCATCAAGTGTTTCACTTTTAGCAGGAAAATATTGGGAAACTGCAATTACATTGGGACAGTAGCACAACAGCCACTAGTCAAGCATTAAGCTTGCAAGATATGCTTCAAGTAACTCACTGATTAGAAAGAGGGGGCTTAATTACCTTGGCAACAGCCTTAGGAGGGTAATCTCCTTGCAGTCTATCATCAATGCATTGCCGGACCTTATCTTCACTCAGTTTTGGTGTAGCCTGGAACATCCAGCAACAGTATTATGCAACAACACAGTGCAAGAATTCAGAGAGGAAGTTTGAGAGAGCAAGTACAGTACCCATGTTACTAAGCTTTGTTGTCCACGAGGTAATGTGTGATCAACGGGTTTACGGCCAGTAAGGAGCTCCAGAAGGACGACCCCAAAGCTGTAGACATCACTCTTTGAATTAAGCTGTCCGGTCATCGCATATCTGCCACAACATAAATAAGGAAAAGATGAACAAATTTTTGTAGCAAATGTATACATGCTCAGAGGATTATCTGAAGTTATTGGGTAAAGGTGGGCAGGAGAAGAGAGGTACATGTGCAGAAAACAGAAAGCAACTCACTCTGGAGCATGATATCCAAATGTTCCAAGGACACGAGTAGAGTGAAGACGTGCTGCCATATCTGGAGCTTGATTTGATAGATCAAAATCAGCAATCTTAGCTATATCATCATCGAAAATCAGTACATTGCTAGACTTGATATCACGGTGGACAATATGAGGGTCTGCTTTCTCATGAAGATATTCAAGTCCCTTAGCAGCACCAACAGCAATTTTCACACGTTGAGCCCAAGAAAGAAGAGGGCCAGGCTGCGCTCCTTTAACTCCTTTCCTTCCTTGAAAAAAAAAACAACTTAGAGCCAATCAAATTGCAATTCATACCTCCTAGAAAAGTTATGACAGGATACCTTAGAAAGCAAATGTATTATTAAGTAAAAGTAGATTGGACCAATACTAGATTGTGTATTTCAATCACTAGGACAAAAAATAACTCAGTAACAATTTATGTTATGTAATATAATTCACAAACCATGAAGGATGTCATGAAGAGATCCATTAGATGCAAATTCATATGCCAGAACTCTTTGATTTCCATCCACGGAATAACCAAGTAGTTCCACAAAATTCTCATGCTTCAGCCTTGACACCATAGATACCTGAAATTTAAGCATGTGATATGTTAAATACTCAGTACTTTTTCCTAAGGACGAGTTATAGTAAATCTTCAAAATAGACCTGAGCTAAGAATTCATCATCTGGTTGTTTGCTTGCATCCAGTTTCTTTATAGCTGCAGCCCGGCCACTAGTAAGAACTCCATAATAAACTCTTCCATATGAGCCTTCCCCTATTAAGGATTCTGTGTTAAAGTTACTTGTAACTTCTTTGAGTTCATCTATTGGAATTGTCGGAACTGCAATAGGCTGGATTTTGACAGCTTGATCTTTAGATGTGGCTTCGGTAGTGTGATAATTTCCAGCATGGCCTATCAGAAAACTTTAGAATTATAAAAAATCTTCAAGATGAAAATGAATAAAAAGAATTGTGGCAAATAAGTGCATCTATGACACAATAATGGTGTTGTGGCTTAAATGAACCGAGCTTCTCTACAAGCAAATAAGATGTGCTGAGAATAAAACTACTTGATCCAGGACAGACGAATTAGCATTTTTTACAAAATAACAAAGAGAAAAATCTAATGTTCAACAGTTAGTTGTGTGTGTGTTGACCTAGCAGTAGAATAGCTGCAAGAAAGACTGTAAAGATTAATTACTAAGTTACCAGCTGAGGCTTTTACTGGGTATGGGCCTCCACCATCAGCATTTCTATTTATCTCATCATCTATGCAACAGCCAAAACAACTCATATTTCTTTCAACCTAAGGATCTTCTTGAATGCCCCTATATTCACTGAGCAGGAGAACACAATATGTAAAGTCACATATTTCCAAACAATTTAGAGGGAAAAATGTACCCCACAAGGTCAGTAACTAAAATCACTATAACAATTAATATTGATGCAGATACAAAGAAAACTCAAATAGATAAAAGTACTCAATGAGTTTATACTCAGTTTATCCTAACTTGTGGCTTGAGAACTAGAAGTCTAAATTTTACCAAAAGAGGCTCTAAGCGTTTCAGATTACTCCGAGTTGCATGTTCACGATTGTAGGTTCTGCAATTAAGCCAATTTTGTCAATCAAGTTGAAAACTTTTAATCATCTACAGCATTAATCGCATGCCCTGCTTGATTATTCACAAAGTGCAGTAGAGTAACATCTAATCTAACTTTAACTCAACTGATCACAATTATCGAGTGGAAAGTATGGAAGAAACTTCCGATGCAACAGAACTTAGAATTAACATTATCGCGGCAACTTTGAGCTCGAAATCTATTTTGATTAGGCGCGTAAACACATAAGCTGATCTTGCAAAACGATCATGAAAGATATTAAAAAAAAAACGAGTGCAGGCAAGTTGTGAATTATCACATTCCAACTCAGTGAAAAGCAAAAACGAGATGAAATCAGCAAATGAGTCGATCTTCCAGCCAAAATTGAGTAGAAAACGCAAAACACTCACGTATTGAGAAAAAAACAAACCGATCAAAAGCGATTGAGCTGAAATGCAACGGAGCTGGTTGACCTCTGGCTCTGCAACCACAATTACGAAAAACGAGTGCAGGAAAGTAGTGAATTATCACATTCAACGTGATGAAATAAGTGAATGAGTTGATATTCTAGACAAAATTGAGCAGAAAACACAAAACACTCACGTATTGAAAAAAAATAAAATCAATCCGATCGAGAGCGATTGAGCTGAAATGCGACGGAGCTGGTTGACCACTTCCTCTGCAACTCCTCCTCCGCAGCACAACTAGGAAGATAGAGTGAATCGAAGAGAGATAGATGCTGAGAGAGGAGTGATTTGGGGGACGATCGAAGATCCAGAATCCGAATCCGAACCCGGCGATGAAGACGGGGATTGAGCCAAATGCGGACTGCCTTTTACTAAGAGAATGATCCCATTCAATCTGGGCCGTTGAATGCATCATCTGATCATATACGACTTTTATTCCTTCTACTCTGTCTGTCTTTTAATATTTATTTATTTATTATATAAAGTTTTGAGTCCACGTTACATAAAATCAGTTTTGGGCTTAGTATGAAAGTATGAAACAAGAATCCTAGTATTTGGTTTATGGTATTTATTTGGGTCACTTTATCAGAATTATTTATAGGGTATAATATATAATATAGTAATAGTTTTCTAAATATAATAGCTTTATAACTATTTATGTATTTTATTTACTTACTCTTTCAGATGAAAATTTCTTTTATATTTTATTATTTTCATCTAGTCCACAAAAAATCTTTATATTTCAAACTTTCATCTATGGTAATTTGACAAGTGAACTTATTTCACTCAATATATAATTCAATTAAAAATAATAAATTATATGTGATTCAAATTCAACACAATCATTTAAAAATAATATGAATCTTAAACTTAACGTACATTTTGTATAAAGTCAAAACACATTATTAAAACTCGTAAAAGGTTATAATGTCAAGATCTATAGTGAACGGAGTGAGTAAAGGTTTGCTAAGAGAAGTTTTTTAAATAATTAATTGCACCAAAATATACTATATGAATTATGATTGAATTAATTGTATTTTAACATGAGTTGTTGAAACTATATTTTAAATTCTAAATTTTACAAGGTTTTCAATTTTTGTGTAAATTTGATTTCCATCAATTAGAATATAATGTAGCATCTATATATGTAATAAAGATGCATGCAATTCAAATGCTTATTGTACAACTAAAATTTTGTTTTTATAATGTGTATTATGTGATAATAATACAAAATATGCACAATAAAAAATAATTTGACTATTGCTAAAATTAGTTTGATGCATATGAGAAACATGTGTGATGTTATGAAGAGCCCAAATAATTTAAATATTTAATTGTCTCGAAAACTATGGTTAATAAATTAAATGGGCAATTACCAGAATGTCAGGTTGGGAGGTATCTCAAACCCAATTATGCATGTTATGATTAATTAATTAAATAAAATATATGTGCATTAAAATACTTGGATTAGTTATTTTTTCCTTGGATCTAATATGTTCCCTTGTCCCTCTCACATATGAAATCTCCAGCTCTATACAAAATATATTCTAATCGTAATGAATAATATAAGCATCTATAAACTATGCAATTTATATGAAAATCTTAATGTAAATGCTATTCCAAATAAATAAATAAAAGATAAAATGCTCCCTCTTGTAGCTAAAAGTGGTTTGGTGTTTTTTTTTTTTTTTCAGGTTGTCCCACTAATATTGACTTGTTTCATAAAATTACAAAAAGTTACTTTTTAAATTGTGTGGATATATTACACTATTTTTCAACTTTTATCCAACTCCTTATTTTACGTGAAAAAAAAAAACCGCGAATAGCGTATATAAGAGCATCGATTCCGTCGAACCAAATATTGTCATTTATTGAAATTAATCGAGCAAAATTTGAGTTTAAAATAACCAAATTTAATCAGAGAGATTACTAGACCAGACATGTTCCACACATTTCATGGGCTTCAGGCAAAATTGAAAAAAATGGACTTAATAATTTTCTATTTACTAATAAAAAATACGGTCTCATTAATTTAAACAGTTTTAACTGAAAATTGTAATAAATTCATGATTAAAGTGTGTCTAAAACTGGAATAGAGGAATAAATTTTTGAATCTTATTAGGAGGGTGTTTGACTAAACTTATTTTAAAGAGCTTATAAGTTCTTGGAGATTATAAGATATTGTAAGAGCTTATAAGTTGTGAAAATAAGTTGGGGTGAAACTACTTATTTTTTAAAGAACTTACTTTCACTACTTATAAACTTATAAGTTCTCAAAAAGTTTAATTTGTCAAACACTCTTAAGGAGCTTATAAGCTCTTAAACAACTTATACTCTTTTAAGGAGCTTATAAGCTTAGTCAAAACACACCCTTAACTTGACCCCAAAACGGTCGGCTCCAATATCGAAACTCGGGATCGATCTGTATCATACATGTTTAGTCTTTAGTTTCTTTCATTAGTATACCAAAATCAAATACAGCCAAAACAAATGCAGCATCAACACCATGGATTATATTTCTAAATAAACTACTCAAATCCATTTTTAAAACCAAAAATTAATTTGAGGAGATCTTCAGTCTTGACATCAAGAACCCTAATAAATTATAAAATGCGAATCATTCATTGTCTTTATTCGAATTCTACAACAGTAATTAAATTCGAATATTATAAAACAAAAAAACAAAAAAAAACAAATGATGGGTTCGGATTCTTGGACTCATGTGCCTACTTTATAGGCACCGATTGCATATAGTAAGGCAGGAAATATTCATATATATAAATAAATAATTAATTCCTTATATTGATTACTTTGTCCATAGCAAAACTCTGAATAATAGAAAGCTCCACTCCCCTAATTTATAGTACACTTCACATGCAATTCCACTATTGGTCCTCAAGCACCAACACAATTTCTTTTTTATTACTTTTATTTATAATATATCGAAAATAAATCATGAAATAAATTATATTAAACACATACAAACTCAATTAAATATATTATTACTACTACTATTACTAATCAATAATCAAAACAAATCTATAATCATTTGCAGCGTTATCAGTATGATTAAGTTGTGTAATAAGTGAAAAGCACAATGAATGAAAGAAATAAATAAAAATAGGGGAACGAGACAATGAAAGAGGACGGTATAAAGGAGTAATTAGGAGGGGGGCCAATTGCATGTGGCCTTGCACCCTTCCCACTTTATGTTCCGTTTCCACCGATTCTCAATCTAACTCTAGTTTCGCTACGATTCAGTTTGACATAATATATTTTGTATATCATGATTCAACAAAAATGAAAAAACTATTAACATTTTTTTTAATTGTACAAATATATATATATATATATATATAATCGTATATAAATTTGGAGGAGAGAGAGCTGAAGTCCACACCAGACTCTCCTAAATCCGTCCATGATCATCAGAACACAAGAATCATGATTATTTTAGGTAAATCGATTATTAGTCAAACCGGTTTAATATCAAAAGAAAAAACGTTACATGACCGATAACAATGCGATCGAATAACATTACTCTAGTACAAGTTATCCACAAAATTTAATGCCTTGCCCCACCACTTGTGAGTTCTTGTTGCCCTAAAGTTTCCTCTATTATCTTCTTGTTCTTTTATTTTTATGTTCTTCTTTCTTCCTCTTGAAGTCTTTTCTCCAGTTTCATAGTTGGAGCTATTTCCCCCCCTGTATGTATATATTTATACTCACTTCAACCCACTTTACTTGACACGTTTTATTATTATAATACATTCGTATGAATATAAAACGTGTCAATTAAAGTGGACAGGAGGAAGTAGTTGCTTCCCTAAAGGTTTATTCAAGATTTGCAATGATCATATATAGATGCAAGATATTGTAAAGTGTCACATGATATATATATATTTATAATTTATTAATTTAGGAGAAGAGGAGAAAACATTAAAGAGTGGACCAAGCGACGACCAACACCATACATGGGTCAAAGTAGATGAAACAAATTATATAATAATTAATCTTATATTAATTTTGTGGTTCCACCTTTATGTATAGTTTGTATCCTTTCCTTTTCAATTTCTTGTTGTTTTGGAAACTTTTGAAGAAAGAAGCAATAAATGGGACATGCCAGCCATATTATTTGTATTCCACCCTTTATGGATGTACTAATTGTTATATGCCCCAATTCCTTCTTTTTTATTATTATTATTTTATTTATTTACTTTTTAAAGTGATGAAAATGAAAATTTGGCATGCCTTCTTATCATAGTTGTCAAAAATAGTTGACCCGATGAAATAGTCTAAAATTTGATGTATATGAGTTGTAAAGATAGAAACTTAACGAAAATTTGAACCAACACAATCTAAATCGATACAAAATTTATATTAATTATTATTTCCTCAATCTCATTATTCTTGATCTTAATAGTTAATAAAATTTTCATAGTTCTAATCAAACGAGTTCAAGAATAATAAAACGAATTATATAAGATCGGTATTTATAATATGCTATGTAAATTAAATAATGGTATAGTGTCCCATGATGAGCTCATTAATCTTGAAATAGACAAAGATTGGCCCACGGAATTGTCTTTTATTGGCTACGACGGTTTCTTGAGGGAATTCCACAAATGCCTAATATAATTTACATGTGGTATATAAAAATCAAAAGTAGTAAAAATTAAATTATTTATTTATTATTTAGATTTTGGAGTTTAATCACATAAAATCACTTGATATTCATTCATTTATAAATCAATTAAATTTGAGTTTTGGTTTTGCAATGATATTTGATTCGAAATGTTTGGATTTTGAATAGTTTATTAACTTCGTAAATGAGTGAACTTACAAGACCAATCAAATTTTGAATAATTTGCAAATTTTATGTATGAGCCCGTTGGTTAACTTCATATATGAGTTAGTTTACGAACTTTTCCAACAATCTAGTTCACAAATTTAAAAATTAATATATAAATATATAGTTTAAATTAAATAATATTTATTTCATCCCATTAATTTTGATATCGTTTCACAAAAAATATGAGTATTTTATCGACTTTTAAAATCAAAAATTACGAAACATAAAGTATAATAAATATGTCCGAACTCGGATGTTGAATAAACTTGAACCAAACTCAAACCTAAATAAAAGTTTGGACTGTTTTTTTTAGTGAATCCAACTCAAACATAACAGTACGCAATTTGACTCGATTCAATGAAAATATTATAGAGATGAATAAATGTGGATAATGAAGAATTTTGCATAGGAAAGTGGGTTGGGGACAAGTAAGTGTTTGAAGTAGTAGAGAATAGAATAATGAATATAATTAAAATGTCATCTTCTTTTAATTTTTTCTTTTTCTTTGCCCATTCTCTCTTTTATCATAAATGACGTCTAATAATAAAGCTCAGCATCTTTTTCACTATGGTGGGCCCTTGTCCAACCCTCCACTTTTCGTCTACTTTTACCCAAATAACTTTTTAATAAAAATTTTTAATTTGTAAAAATATTATATTAATCGTAAAATATTTTATAATCAAATGATAATTTGATTTGTTAAATAAAATTATGATTCATTAAATATAACAATATTATTATTTATATATTTAGATTATGATTTCCAAATCTTATCGTGGTTAGGCAATATTACATGTAGAATATGATATTTTTTTATTAAAGTTGGGATAAACTTTGAATGATTTATAGTTTATTTTTAATATATAAATTATTCAAATTAAACTAGTCTTAAATGTAGTAACTCCTTTTTACGTATTGTTGCGGAATTTCATGGTGTATTTATTTTCGTATTTTTCAAGAAAAGTAGTATAAAAACATAGTACGAATATTCAGTTGTAAAATTCTGTAATTATTGAGGGAAGTGATTGAACAGTTAGTTACTGAAGAGAAAATGAAAGAGAGAGAGAGAGAGAGAGAGTGGAGAAAGATAAAGATAAAAAAGAAAGCACCTTATAATCTGTATCTAAAGGAAAGGAAACAAACACAAACCCACCACTCACCTTCTCCTCTCTCACTTTCTCTCTCTACATTCATCTCCCACCCACCTTCCTTCTACCCCCACTTGTTCTTTCCTTCTCCTCCCTTCCCACTGCTGCAATTGGGAAAAGCATCCACTCTTCTCAGTTCCAGTTCATGTGCACGAATCATGCTGCCGATAACTCGCTTCTTCTGGATTCCTGAGGCCGTACGCAGGCTGATTTGGTGAAGCTAGGGAGATTTCGAATTCCATCAGCTCCTGATCTCTGTTGCACCTGATTTCGCTTCAAATATTTCTTTTCTCGAGTTTTGGTAATTAGCTCTCCATGGAGGCCGGAGTCGGCGGCCAAGCTCAGCTGTACTACGGAATGGCCTCCACGGATTTGCGAGCGGCGAGCAAGCGAAGCTTGGAATGGGATCCGAGCGAGTGGAGATGGGACGGCGACCTCTTCATTGCGACGCCGCTCAACCGCGCCGCCTCTAGTTATCAAGGGAAACAGCTTTTCCCCCTAGATTCCGCCACTCGAGCTTCCTCCAATACATCTTCGTCTTCCGAGGAATTGAACCGAGATACTAGGGAATTGGAGAAGAAGAGGCGGGCGAATGCAGTGGAGAACAGTAATTTGGGCGAGAATCTGACTCTGGACCTTGGCGGCCGCGGTTATGCAACCACGACGAATGGGGAAGCAACTGCCGGGAAGAAGACTAAGTTGGGCGGAGCTGCTTCGAATCGAGCTGTGTGCCAGGTTGAGGATTGCGGTGCCGATCTGAGCAAGGCTAAAGATTATCATAGACGGCATAAAGTGTGCCAGATGCATTCCAAGGCTAGCAAGGCACTCGTGGGAAATCAAATGCAGCGTTTCTGCCAGCAGTGCAGCAGGTCTGTTTTCTTCTTCCTCTGGAGATCTTTAGATTCATAAATTCTGAGAAAATGAATCTATTACATGGAATCCCATAGATGATGTTGTTCTCTAAATATATGTACTGATCTAATTATCACCGGTATCGATTATCACATAAAACTACTCTTCTAAGTCTGTTGCTTCTGCTGTATGAGTAAGTTATGCTGAGCACCTTATTCGTGAGACGAGTATCTCCAAAATGTGGTCTTTTTTGCCATAAGCACTCTCAGGACACTCTAAATTCACTTACAAAATAGATTTAATAGTTTTGGAAGTAGTAGAACAGGTGATTTTTGTGGCGTGGAATCAACTTTTTCTACAGTTACACGGTTTCAAACGTAATTAGATTCCTATTGTGTAATGTGGGTTTTCAGGTTTCACGCACTTCAAGAGTTTGACGAGGGAAAGAGAAGTTGCCGCCGGCGCTTGGCTGGGCACAATAAGAGGAGGAGGAAAACACAAACTGACAATGTTAGTAATGGCAGTCCTGTTGATAACAATCAAGCAAGCAGTTATTTGTTGATGAGCATACTGAAGATTCTCTCCAGCATGCACTGTAAGCAAACCTTGTTCTTTACTGTTTTGGGAAGGCTGCACTCATATTATAGGCAGAAGTACTCTTGTTTGTTATTTTGAAATTTAGTATCTTGTTCCAAGTTTAAGATGATCAATTTTCCCACTTCCACGATTTTCAGCTAATACGTCGAACCACAGAGAAGATCAGGATCTCCTATCTCATCTTCTTCAGGGCCTTGCCAATCAAGGGTCCTTTCACTTGGGAAGAAACATAACTGCACATCTTCAAGAGTCCCAAAATTTGTTGAATAATTTGAATTCAGTTGGAAACTCTGAATTAGTTTCTATGTTGATGTCAAATGGCTCTCCTGGTCAAACATCAACACAAGAACACTGCATAACTCTCGGTGATGATGTGGCACAAAAAGATGGCGATTTACATGCCACATCTCAGAGGCCAGGCATTGTGTTACACACACAGGTTGATTCTCAAATTTTTGATCAAGGGCTGGAGACTTCTGGTGGAGGGAGCAAACTGAATAATTTTGATTTGAACGACACTTATGTTGATTCTGATGATGGAATGGATGACATTGAAAGATCAGCCACTCCACAGGGTCTTGGGGCTGTTTCTATTGGGTGGGTGCAGCAAGATTCTCATCAATCAAGTCCTCCTCAGACTAGTGGAAATTCCGACTCTGCATCTGCACAGTCACCATCCAGCTCCAGTGGGGAGGCTCAGGTATACCATGCTCACCTTTAAAATTATCATAGAAGCAATTGAAACTATTAAATGGAAACTATTGTTTTATGACTTATATTGAATTGTACGTTTATATAATTCTTATTTTTTGTGTTATACCAGAGCCACACAGATCGCATTGTGTTCAAACTATTTGGAAAGGAACCTGGTGACTTTCCCATTGTTTTACGATCACAGGTACACTTATACATCTTCATTACGGGCACAGATTGTGTTGTATAAGTATAACTGCTTTGCTTCCCATTCATCCTCTTATCTGACAGTTTGCTTGTGAACTTTGAATTTCCAGATTTTTGATTGGTTATCACACAGTCCTTCTGATATAGAGAGCTACATTAGACCAGGTTGTGTCGTTTTGACTATATATCTTCGTCTATCCGAGCCTGCATGGGAAGAGGTATGAATTTCAAACATGATTATGAAATTGTGACTCAGTAGCAATAGTGAGGTCATGTATCAACAAAAATATAATGTTTTCATTTTTCTGTGTTTTCTTTCTCCACAGCTCTATTTTGACCTGAGCTCCAGTTTAAGTAGGCTCCTGAATTTCTCTGATGATGCCAATTTTTGGAGTACTGGATGGATCTATACAAGGGTGCAGAATCAGATAGCATTTGCCTACAATGGTTTTATTCTATTTTTTCCTCTAATAGTATTATTTGGCATATTGTCCATGCTATATATGGATTGCAAACAGTTACATGCTTGTTGGAGGATATTTTATTTGGATCTATTTGGCATTGCAGGTCAGGTAGTTGTTGATACATCTTTGCCTCTTGAGACTGATAACTTCAGCTCCATTCTGAGCATCAAACCCATTGCTGTGGCATCATCTGGGAAAGCCCGGTTCATAGTCAAAGGCTTTAACTTATCTCGACCTTCCTCTAGGTATTTGTTCGTAGTTACAATGTGATAAACGATTCTTGTTTCATCATATATGAGCTTCTTGTCTATTTCGGACACACTACTCTCATAACTGTAATCTTTGTTAACTATTAATATTTAATTACAAACAATGGAATGCAACTCTCTCTTTGCTAGGTTACTCTGCTCACTGGAAGGAAATTATTTAGAAGCCGACAGCGAGTTGATAGAACATGTTGATCCCCTTGAGCATGTTGAATGCCTACAGTTTTCCTGTTCGATTCCTGCAGTTACTGGAAGAGGTTTCATAGAGGTTGGCTATTCTCCCTCTCATTGTAAAGTTGTCTATTTCACTAGGAAGCATATACTGCATCACATATACTAATATTATGGCACAAAATTTCTCCTGGATCCCAAAAAATTACAGAGAAGCCAAGTTCTCATGGAAGACAAACCCATGTTTATTTGTATTTGTAATATGTAGAATTTCATGCTATTAACGAACAATTGCAGAATTCCCTTTCGGTAACATGAATTATTCCTGCCATTCAGGTTGAAGATCATGGACTTAGTAGCAGTTACTATCCCTTTATAATTGCTGAAGAAACCGTTTGTGCTGAGATTTGTATGCTAGAGAAAGAGATAGAGTTGATAGAAGAAGATCATTTAGAGAGAGGAACAGGAAGAATTACTACAAGAAGCCAAGCGATGGAGTTTATACATGAAATGGGGTGGCTTCTCCATAGATATCAGTTGAAATCCCACTCCGAAAATGAAGACTCTAACTTGGGTTGTTTCCCTTTTGAACGGTTCAAGTGCCTTGTGGAGTTCTCAATGGATCGTGATTGGTGCTCTGTCGTAAATAAGCTCCTAGACATCTTCTTTTCCGGAACAGTAGGTGGAGAGGAGCAATCTTTCTTGAAGTTTGCTATGTCCGAAATGAGCCTGCTTCACCGAGCTGTGCGGAGAAACTCAAGATCTCTCGTGGGAATGCTTCTGAGATATGTCCCAGAAAAAATAGCTGACGAAATGAGTTCAGAATACCGGTCCCTGGTTGAAATTGATCGCGGTTATTTATTTAGACCCGACGTTGCAGGACCTGGAGGTCTGACACCTCTCCATGTTGCAGCTGGTAGGGATGGATCTGAGGATATATTGGACGCCTTGACTGATGATCCCGGAAAGGTAAAGTTTCTTCTTTTATCAATCTTTTTTGTTCCTTTTGCATTCTCCTCCCAGTTTTCAGTAGGGCTGTAAACGATATGAGCCGAGCCGAGCTTCTTTAGAATATTAAGATGTTTGAGCTCGGCTCTAACTTTTAATATGGTGTTCGTGCTCAGCTGGTGTGATGCTGGATAATATTATTTTCGAGTTCGGTTCAGTTCGCCTAACATTCATATTAATGATTTTTGAGCTCGAATTCGGCTCGTTTGTTATTTATATTAATGATTTTTTAGTTTGTATAATATTTTTGTTAGAAAATTAATTATTTTAGCTTTAGGCTCGATTAAAGGGTCAATTGAAGGCTTGATGGAAAGCTTGTGAACATGCTTGATAACATGCTCGTGAACAAACGAACTCGAATAAGTTCACGAACTCAACGAGCTGAGCATTTTCAAGCTCGAGTTCAGCTCAATAAAAGTATCGAGCGTTAGCTCGGCTTCTGAACGAATGAGATGTGTGATTTCTGCTGCATTTACTTGATAACCTCCCCTATTTTCAGGTTGGGATCAATGCGTGGAATAGCGCCCTCGACAGCACAGGCTTCACTCCCGAGAACTACGCCCGACTGAGAGGGCACTATTCTTACATCCATCTCATCCAGAGAAAGATCAACAAGAAAGCACCGTCCGGGCACGTAGTCGTGGACATATCCGACACCCCTTCAGAGAGCAGCACCAACCAGAAGACCAACGTAGAAGGCGCTGCCACCGCCTTCGAGATCGCAAGATCCGCAGCAAAACACATTCCCCGGCCGTGTGGTGTCTGCGCGCAAAATCTGGGCTACAAACTCAGCAGCCGAACCCTTCTCTACAGGCCCACGATGCTCTCCATGCTGGCCATAGCAGCTGTGTGCGTGTGCGTCGCCCTTCTCTTCAAGAGCTCGCCCCGGGTTCTGTTCGTGTTCCGGCCCTTCAGCTGGGAGATGTTGGAGTACGGCTCCAGCTAAGTAAGTTTGCGTGAATCAATCAATCAATGATAACTAGTTAATCTACTTCTACTATGGTTGTGTTTGTGTGTGTGTATTTATAAAATGTAAAGATGAGGCACCAAGTATAAGTAGCTCACTAGTTAAGATTTCAATTTTACTAGAAAAAATGACATTTAACTTAAATCTTAATGTTGTACTATCGAATTGTTTTTCCACTACTACTTGAGTTAAATTATAAAAATACCCCTGCAACGTGTCACACATCTGCACTTTATTTTTACTGCTGCCATTTTTTTATTTTTCTAGAATCTCTAATATAACTAGTGGAGTGGTATTTGCATATGCAAATTTGATATATTGGAAATATAGATAAAACTTTATTGTTGTTATGGATTTAAAAGAACTTGTATTTCATATAAAAGGAATAAAATATTTTCCTATGGATTAAATTTAATTATTTTTCATTAAGCAACACAGAAAAATAGAATCAAATAGTTAATCACTAATTCACAATGGTGATAAAATCGTTGATCCATGTTCTTCCTCGGCACTATGAATTTTTAGTTCATGAAACGAATAAATATTGTATAATTAATTATATAGTGTTCTTTTCACATTTTTGGATCCTAATATATTAAAAGCTAAGAAAACATTATTTTTAGTTCACGATATTATGGGAAGCATAGTTCGATCGTTTTCGTTAGTAGGAAAGAGCTAGGTGAAAATTAGCTAAAAACAATAACACAATACAAAAATTTTTCATTAGTATGATTATATTAGTTATAAAATTTTCAATATTAGACCTAATATTTACAAATGACTGAAGATCATAATTTTTATATTTATTTGTTCAATTACATTTTTATAATATATGTAGGGATGAAATCTGGTATCCGCCCGATCCGAAACCGTATCCGATCGAGATCTAATTTGGGATGAAAAATCAATATCCGGTCAAATTCGGATTCGAATCCGAAAATTTGAATTCGGATCCTGGATCCGATTCGAATTACATAATATCCGCCCGTATCCGAAATTTCCCGTATTTTGTCGGATATTATCCGCATAACAAATCCGGATATCCGAATTTTTTAAATATTTATTATTTATATTGTATATATATATATGTGTAACAATTTGATTTTAATTTAGTTGTTAAATATTATTTTAAAATTTAATTATAAATGTGTGAAATTATATATATATCACTACATGAAACTGAACATTTACCCTCACTATAATAATGTGTGAGCATATTATCATACATAATTGTCACTTAAATTTTGCAAACTACTTTTTGCCAATTTTGAATGCTCGAATTATATTTCAAGATGCATATTTCATTATTGGTAGATACTTTGTGATTAATTATTTAATTTCTTTTGTAGTTTCTTGATCCTAAAAATTGTATTTTTTTTAATTGATACAATTCTTTTAATTTGTATTAGTTAGGATACGGGACAAACAATATACCGAACACATGACCTAACTTCTGACGATCTCCCAACTGAGCTATCCCCGCTTTTGGTTTGTATTCTTAAATAAAATTAAATATTGTTTTCTTCATAACCGATGAATGAGATGAGAAGGAACACACAAACGCGAGTACACGACATCTTTGTTTTGTTTTATGTTATCCAACTCTTCAAATCCAATCATCAATCATCAATCATTCAATTCCAATAGTTACCTTTCCCCCCTTCTTCTCCACCGAAGACCAATTCCCCCAAATCGTGATCGGAAGCAATGGGCAAGCTGCAGTCTTTCACAGAACAGTTTTCTTTCGGTTCGTTCCCTTCTCTTTTCACCTCAATCACGCTTAATTTGCTTATCAGCCTTTTGTTTGCAGAAACTTACTTACAGCTGCCCTTATTTTTGTTATCTGCAGAGGAAAGGGTGCAAGAATCACAAGACATCATCGCCAAGTACCCCGATCGAGTTCCCGTATGTCCTTTTCTGATGATGCTTTCAGTTTCTAGCTTAAAGGAACCATCTTGCCATGATTGTATATTGTGTTGGTTCTTCCCGTTTGAATATTATGCTACTCTCAAATTATTGAGTTTATTTTCTTTGTTCTAGCTTAAAGGAGCATGATAATTGTGTAGTGTTTTGGTTCTTCCCGTTTGAATATTATGCTACAGTGTAAATTGTTGAGTTTCTTTTCTTGGTTCTTTCTTTGTTATACTTTCCTTTCATGAAGAAATTTTGTCTGTAGATTCATCTGGGTGTTTGTTGCGATCAAAGATTTTTCCTTGGTTGTTGACAAAGCTTAATCTCTCTAACATGATAATAACAAATGAGAAAAAGATATACCAAACAGTTTATATTTTTATCGAGCTATCGGTATAAAACGTAGATATTAACCATGGTAGGTGCCACTTTTTGAGCTCACAGTCTTAGCCTTGATGAACTTCCTTAGGATTCTTGGATGTGTATGTTAGCTCTGTATGTTTCCGTGAATACTGGTTAACCGTAAGGAAACAATTGCGTTTGCTTTTGCTACATTACCTTGTATTTAAGCTATGAATTAAGGTTGTTTAGATGCTTCAAATAAGTGGATTACTTCCTTACTCCGTTAAAAAACTCATGTGGTTGTTTTGCCATATCATTGTTTACTTGGTGGGCATATTGCAGGTTGTTGCCGAAAGATATTCCAAGTCCGACCTTCCCGAGATGGAGAAGAGGAAGTAAGTCTCTCTTCCATTTTGTTACGTTGTGTTTCCATGTAGTTCTTACCTACCTACAAAATCATGTACAAATGTTATAACCACAGACAATATAACAAGACTAGACTTTTAACCTTACTCCAGAAAACTTGTATATATTAATCTACAACGAGATATTGTTGAGCGCAGTCCATCACTACGAGTCATTGAATAATTGATTTTAGATATTGAGCAAAGTCCATCACTATACAATCTATACAATATTGTTTTGAGGAAAACCAGAGCAATTTTTCCGTCCACTTTTATCACGTGATATCTGCAAACAGATTCCTGGTGCCCCGTGATATGTCCGTAGGCCAATTTATCCACATCTTGGGCGCAAGGCTCCGTCTAGCTCCAGGGAAGGCTCTCTTTGTATTTGTCAAGGATACGTTACCACAAACAAGTACAGTCTCTTCCCTAATTCGTTCGACAGTCCGTCTGCATGAAAGTCAATTATTTTTCATCTTAGATGTTTCATTTTGCAGCAAGTTTGATCGAGTCATTATACGATTCGTTCAAGGATGACGACGGGTTCCTCTACATGTGCTACAGTAGCGAGAAAACATTCGGTAGCACGCACGATGCTATGTTGGATGATGTTTCTCTTAGCAAGTGCTAATTATACTGAGGTGATGCCTGTAAATATATCAAATGCTTATTACATTTGTTATTGGGACATTGTATGTGAAGCGAAAATCATGTTCAAAAGCAACTGTGTCATGAATGGCGGGATGGAGGGAGTATATACGATGTAACAGTACTATATTGTCACACTAATGTAGGAATGTGTAATTGGAGATCTTTCCAAGTTTATATATTGCTTTGACTTTTCAAGTTGCTTTAAACTTGTTGGCATGGGCAAAAAGTCCAATAGAGCAACTTGTCACGTGCATCTCAAATCTTAGAATGCAAGTCAATTATAAACTAGATCAAGATCACATTCTTGGAACTTCTCATATTCGGATAAAAGAAGCAAAAACTTGTAGTATTATATTGATTAACCACATGGTGGCACCCATTTTTGTCGCTCAATATAAAGTCACTCATGCTCTAATCCCTAGCTTTATTACAACAAGCATGCCTTATTACAAGACCCTAGCTTTCTTCTTAGCATTTCCATCCATTCTGCTTTGTCTCCCTTTTGCTGCATCACAATGCAGCAAGCAACCGGTGATATTCAACTTCGGGGACTCGAATTCCGACACGGGTGGATTCGCTGCTGCAAACGGCTTCAACTTCGGATTCCCCTATGCCCGTGCCTTCTTCCACCAGCCCACGGGTCGGCTATGCGACGGTCGGCTAGTTATCGATTTCCTATGTAAGTGTAACCTCATATTATTTTGATCAGAAATAGTGGGACGGATAAAATAATGGGTGAGTAACAAAGTTTGAAGCTGTGAATTTGAAATTGCAGGTGAGAATGTGAAGTCAAGATATCTAAAACCTTACCTCAACCCACTAGAGCCCAATATCTCAAATGGAGTGAATTTTGCAGTGAGTGGATCTTCCACTCTTCCAAAATTTGCTCTCTTTAATTTGGGAGTTCAAATCAATCAATTCAGTCTCTTTCACAATCGCTCCATACAACTCCACTCTAAAGGTAACAAACACCACCTCCTTTTATAATACCAATCTATGATTGATCTTAACGAGATTTTATAAAATTATATATGAATAATCAGGTGAAATAGATTTATTGGGAAAGAAGGAATTCAGAAATGCACTTTACATGCTCGACATTGGACAAAACGATTTGACAATTGGATTCTTAAACTCACTTCCGTACGATCAACTTCTTAAGAGCATCCCTTCTTTCATCTCCGAAATAAAGGATGCCATAAAGGTCAGTCAGGACAGGACACTATATATTCTCCTTAACTAATTTGCTTGCAACTTACTATTACGGTTACGGTTACGGTTACAGTTACGAGTAGATAAAAATACCAAATTTCGGATATAATAATATTTTTTATTGGTGGTTTTGTAAAATAGGTGATATACCGATTGGGTGGAAGGAAGTTTTGGGTGCACAACACGGGGCCGTTGGGGTGTCTACCACAACAACTAGGTATAAGAAAACCCAACGCCTCAGAAGTGGATGAATATGGATGCATTACCATCTTGAATCAAAGTGCAAGACAATTCAATTCTATGCTCAAACTTGTTCTTCAACAACTACGTCTTGAATTGAAAGATTCCACTATTGTGCATGTTGATATATACTCCATCAAGCACAGTCTTATTGCTAATTCCTCCCTTTATGGTGCGTCCCTCTCTCACTATTCACTATTCACTATTCACTATTCACTATTCACTATTCACTATTCACTATTCAGTCTATTCGATTAGGTTCCTAGCTTACTCTAGTTTTATATGATTTGTACGTGAATGACGAGTAGTGAGGTGATGAGTAGGTTTGGAGAAGCCACTAATGGCGTGCTGTGGGCATGGTGGGGCCCCTTACAACTACGATCCTAGGATACGATGTTTGGTGGTTGCTGGTTTCACAGTGTGTAAGAAGGGGGAGAGACACGTCAGCTGGGATGGCATCCACTTCACAGAGGCAGCCAACCGCATCGTTGCATCTCTAATTCTCTCCAACAAATATTCTGACCCTCCTCTTCCATTCAACTTCTTTTGCAATACTTCCTAATTCAAATGTATACTACTTCATCTTCGATTCATCATTATTTATTTTATTTACTAGTGTACTAGTATTTGTTTTGGTAGTTGAAGGTTTTGTTATGCCCATCTTGTTTGTTAAGTGATGCACTTTGTGTATGTTTCATTGTTTTTGGGGAACAAACAACTTCTGAAATACTATTAATTTGATCCAAATATGTTCTGGTGGAAAAGTTGACATTAAAGTTCCAATTTCTTATGGCTGATTTAGAAGTCAGAATAACAAAATTGGGTTTTCTGTCTCGGGCCGGGCCGACTTAGTCTAAGCCCATCAGGTCAATAGTGAAACTCCAGTCCACACAGTCAATCGGGTCATTATTTTTAAGGTTTGGCATCGGGACTTGGGACTTTTTTGGTCCCGTCCCAAGTCCCGGCGAGATACGGGATCAGGACCAGGAATTGAAAATTTTCGGAACTCGAGAGTCCCAAATACCAATCAGAACTTCGACTTTTTGAAATTAATTTTTAAAATTTGAAAATTTGGTCTCGTTCGAGATTTCGGGACTACTCGGGACTTTATTTTTCGGGACCGGGACTCAAAATTTTTCTATTTCAGGACTCGGGAGTCCCGAAATCTTGATCGGGAACAGGACCGAAATAAAAAATTTGGCATTTTTCGGGATCAGGACTCCTGGTCCCGTCCCAATTCTCAACCCTAACTTTTTAGTATGAAATAATTGGATTGTATCGAGCGAATCCATCAAAGCTTGAATCGGGTTGAAGTCGCCCAAAAGCCAATCAGGCCTCTCTATTCACAGTTCTTATCCATCCATTTTCGGACACTCCCATTTTTTCACAACTCTTAACTTATGATTATACTCCTTTGGTTGGATTATTAGCCTATCTAAAGTAAAACATCACTAATCAATCCATAGTGTGAAATCACAAATTCATAACTTATTTTTTTTTCTTGACTTGCTAGATTCTTCCATATTTTGGTTTATATCCATTAATCCTAATTTTTCCCTATGTAAATTAAAACATCACCAATCAATAGTATGAAATCAGAACTTCTTTTCTTGCTTTAGTAGATTTTTCCATATATATATGGGTTGGGTTTATAATGATCCACTAATTCTAACACTAAATGAGCAAAATTTGTGGTGCATATATCTTTCAACCAAATGATAATAGTAATTAGACCAAAATCATGCATTAGGATTTTGGACAAACCCATTAAAGAAATTAAATTAATTTATCCACCACATAATGACAATTAACTGCATTTTGGTAGATAGTGGTCACGTTCTCAACTTTACTAGATATCAACAAATGCAGTTTCCTCATCTCTCTTCTATATTACATGTGCCATTTTTTCATTTCTCAAAGCCTCATAGCAAAAGAGATGTCTTATTACAAAAGAGGCCTTCTCCTACTTCATGTCTCATTCTTTCCATTGCTCATGTTTTGCATCCCTCCTTTTGTTGCTTCACAGTGCAGCAACAAGGCAATGATCTTCAACTTTGGCGATTCGAATTCGGATACCGGTGGCTTGGCTGCTGCGATGGGCTACGAGTTCGGATATCCCGATGGTCGCGCCTTCTCGAATCTCCCGACGGGTCGACTCTGTGACGGTCGACTAATCATTGATTTCCTATGTAAGATATATGCTACCAACCCTTCATGTCCTAATCTCCTAGAATTTTTATTGAAATCTTGTGAATACTAGGACTTTAGATTCCTAGCCACAAATCATGATTCTTATAAGATTGGCAAATGGTGTGGGGCAAGTCTTGACAACAACCTAACTTGTTAAAATTGTGTTTAACTTGAACAAGAATCTAGCTTGTTAAACTCAAACCTGATAACTTATGAAAAAAATTTAAATTTTTAGGCACGAAGGTAATATGAAAGTCATAAAGTTATAATAACAACAATAGAATGCATAATTTTTTTATTCTACGCGATATATTTCATTTTATATAAATAAAATACATAATATTCTTGAAAAAATATTGAAAAATTTACTCTACTTAAAAAACATAAATTGTTTATATATTATATATTTATGCTCCAAACTTGACCTGCATATAATCTCAACACAATAATTTTGTGATTTTATATATGGAATCAATTTGATAATGATCTAAAATGTATGACTCATTCATTTGGTACGTGTTGGTGTGGTATGAATAGAGCAGTTTTATGTTCTAATTAGCAGTATCTAGCCATGCATGCTTAGGCTAAATAGAGCAAGTTGCAATATTCTTGATTATTAATATGTGGAATTGTTGTTTTCCCACCGCCCGTGAAGGATATATGTACTGTGCAATTGTGTCTTTATTATCTAATAAATATATTCTCTTTCTTTAATTAATTGAGAGGTGATTGCACAACTTGCTTTTTCTTATGCTCGTGAATCTTGTAAATATCATCACTTCATTTGGTAGTATAGGATAATCTTGTTTTCTTTTTCTTACAACATCGTAACTAACAAAAATGGTGTTTTATGGTAGTAGCGTAGTAGTAGTTTTAATCTGGGGAAACAAATCAAAGTAAATTTCATAAAATTCATAGAAATTATACATAAAATTGCATAAACACCCTTGCAATCTAACAAACTATGCATAACAACCACATGTGTTTTAGAAAACACTAGAATGGTCAAGTTGCACCCTAAAAATGTTGGTCCAGATTTTGATGGGCTGATCTAAGACAGATTTACAAACAAATTGGGTCTATACTTTTACAGTACATTTCCGCTTAAAATTTCACAAGCTCAAAACACTCGGTTGTTTTATTAAACTTATGTTCAACTTAATATTATTGTATTTTTTAAAATTTGCACAAAGTGTTGGCATATTTTCTAACATTTATAATTATTATTGAGATTGAATTCGAGTCTTCTGTAACACAATATTTAAAAATAAAACATGAAATTTGTGGATAGGCGAAAATGCGAATACGAAATATCTGAGTCCTTATCTTGATTCGTTGGAAGCCAATTTCTCGAACGGAGCGAATTTCGCCATCGCGGGGTCGGCCACTCTCCCGAGATACGTTGCCTTCAGTTTGGATGTTCAGATACTTCAATTCCGGCGCTTCCGCAATCACTCTATCACCCTCCATTCTAAAGGTAATTAATTAATGTCGTCGCAATTAACTATATGTATATATAATTAATTGTTAATGTTGGAGATGCATGCATGCATGTAGGAGAAGAGGACTTCCAGAAGGCCCTTTACATGATCGACATTGGACAAAATGATTTGACAAGTGCATTCAACAATTTCCCAGATGACCAGGTTGCTTCCAAGATCCCTTCATTCATTGCCGAAATTAAGGCTGCTATGTGGGTACGTGTATATATATATATGTAGAAAAGGTCATAATTAATTAAGACTGTATGTATATTGACATATGTTGTCATGCTTAATTAGGACATATACCTAGCCGGCGGTCGGAACTTTTGGGTGCATAACACGGGTCCGTTGGGATGCCTGCCGGAGAAGCTAGGCACACGAAGACCGAACGCCTCCCAAGTAGACGACCACGGCTGCATTGCTTCAATGAACGAAGCTTCCATGGAATTCAACTCCCAACTCAACACACTCTGCCAACAACTACGCGATGGGATATTGAAGGACTCCACTGTCGTCTACGTGGATGTCTACTCCATCAAGTACAGCCTCATCGCCAACTCTTCCTCATACGGTCAGTAGCCAGTACACTACTACTAATCCAAATTACTATAAAACATGCATGCATGCATGTTTAATTGTTCTGGATATTAATTAATTAGGGATGAAAGATCCGTTGATGGCCTGCTGCGGACACGGTGGGCCGCCTTACAACTTCGATCCCAAGATCAAATGTCGGGACGCAGGCTGCAACTTGTGCGGGGAAGATGAGGGATCACACATTATAAGTTGGGATGGTGTTCATTACACGCAGTCTGCTAATTCCATTGTTGCCTCTGCTATCTTGTCTACTAATTACTCAACTCCTCCTCTTGCTTTTCATTTCTTCTGCACTGCTCATTCTTTAAATTAGTTAATCTTACAATTTCAATACATCTTTGTGTTTGTTTGGCCCACTTTTTACTGGATCTTCGTGATTGAAAGCCCATATTCAAGTACCACAGACTGATTACATCTTAATTTAAAATATCAGTCAATGAAAAAATTAGTTATACACTTCCGTTGGATCGGGAGCGCCACGTACTGATTCGGGACAATTTTCGATAGTTCACCCATCGTACTATTGTTTCAAGTTAAACGCGATTAATCTTGAAATTTCTAATATAAATGGATAACTTAAAAAGATATTGCACCGTATTAGTACGATGAATAATACTAATTGATTTATTTAACATTTCGTCAACAACTATCGAAGCAAACCATTTTCATAAATTCTCTCGGACCTGATACACAACTAACCCACCCGCCGAAACGTTATCTTCTACATCCCAACAAGTTCCTATCTATTCTAATTGAAGTATTATGAACATATTAAAATAAATTAATCTAGTTACATCTTAATAAATAAAATAAAAAAAGCTACCAATTAACTCCAACAAATTTTCCAATAGGCCTATTAGTCTAATGATTACACCACTCACCCTCTACTTCTAATAAAAACTTGAATATTCTAGAGAATGGACCTCAATATTTATTTAACAAAATAATCATTCCCTATTCAAAAGATTAACACTACAAAATATGCATTATATAGTAACGGAATAGTAACGGAAAAATTTTCCGTTTCTAAATTTTAACGGATCGACAACAGAATTGTTACGGAATTTTTATAAAATTTTAGTAACGGAATTATCCGTTATTAAAAATTTAATAATGGAATTTTTCGTTACAGTTTTGTTACTAAAATAGAATAAACCATTCTAGAAACGGAAATTCCGTTATATTTCCATTGTTATATATAGTAACGGAATATATTTTGTTGTTAACTTTTTTAGCAACCATCGATATTACTACGGATAAATCCGTTACAAATCCGTTACTAAAACGTTTAGTAACAAAATTTCTTGTAGTGTAAAATACTTTTAACATTTTAAATTATGAAATAGCGATGTATCAAGATGAAGCATTATAGCTATTATTATTAGATTTCCATCTCTAAAATTAAAATAAAATTGAAGCTTACTTTAGTGGGGCCTACTCAATTAAACCAATGGTTGATATGAAAAAAAAAGCTACCACACTATTACTATTATTATTATTATTATCATTTATTTTAATGTTTTTTCTTGGCCTCTGATTCTTCAATGATTTTTGTTACTATTGGTGCTAGACAAAATCATTTCAATTATACCTATGAAAAAAAGGAAATTCATAGTATACAAAATGAGCATCATTATTATCCTCCCATAATTGGAAAAGTAAAATAGAAAAAGTATTACAATTATCTTGAAAGTATTAAACCCAATGAAAAAGAAAGATCTAAAAAACATTAACCCTTAAATCAATTAAATATTTATTAATAATTCATACAGTTTTAATGTCGTAAGCAACGGAAATAAAACAAAATTTCAGACATATACTAACTAAATTTAAAATTAGAATGAAAATTAAAAATTGAAGATAATTAATGGGATATTTTTGGCCAAAAGTATATTTAAAAAGAAGTAGAGGTTCGATCATGTTATTAGTTTGACTAGAAAAACCATTTTACTAAGACTCAATTATTAATAGGTGCAATATTTAATAGCAATGCCAACTTTACTTTTATTATAAAGTCAATGATTGCCTCTTTAATAAACCATTTCTTCAATCTAAAGATAAAGAAAATTATTTAATATAAATCGAACTACTCAACTCATCATTATAATATATTGACAACCATTCATTACATCAAGCACAATTTTTCAATTACAAATTTTTAGTATTCAAGAACTTGAATCTAAATAATATTCTTATATGTATACTACACTAATTAAAAGACGGTCTTTTTTACATATATTCTCCTTAAAAAGTTATCACATTTATTTATTAGATCATCTTATTAAAAGTGACTATTATTCTAAAAAATTGATAAAATTTTACCTTTAAAATATTAATTTCTATTTTTTTAAAACACATTTCTGATCTACTTTATTTCGTACAAAAAACTTGCACGCTTTTATTTTTAATAATTATATTCATATTTTTAGTTATTAACTTTCTAATCACTCACGTTTGTTATTTAATTATAACTAATGTGGACCATCATTTCACTCGTAACATATTTAACAAATTAATTAATCAACTACTAATTTTTTTACCCACATATAAATATTTAATTAATAAATAATAAATATTATAAACCCTCAGTTCACTTGCAATACATTTAAATTATTCATTAAAATTCGTGTCTGAAATTAAATATACAAAAATTTTATTGACGGAGGGATGAGTGGAGTGATGATTATTGGACTTTCACAGAACTGATCAGAATCCTCTATAATATGATTTTCTTTACCAGTTACGATCAAAATTGAATAGGTATATAACATCATCAATATAATAAACTGCAAAAGTTTTAAATTATTCAGATCTAAATATATATAAATAATTCAAGTATTTGATTAAGGATACTTTTGAATCAAAAAAGAGATTCCATTGTCCACCATTTTCGAACGTTATATTTTAAATATTTAATTTGTCATTCACTTTTTTCTTTAATTTACGTGCCCTTTTTTAGATTTAAATAAATGTTTTTTCTTATTACTTTTCACTTTATGTGAAGTGTTGTTTCATATATAGACAAATTGAATGAAATAATGGTGATGCTGCTAATAACATGCTTCTCCACCATTCCTTTTTATTACAAGTCCACTCATGGAAGTAATAATCAGTATAATAATAATAAAGCACCTTTTTCAAATTAATTAATAACATTGATTAAAAATAATTAACGTAATTTTCCTCCACTTTGAACTTAAAATTCTCTTTGTCCCCTAAATAAAAATAATCACTTTTTGCATATATAATTAATTTTACCCATTTTTAAAAAATATGTCATTTTTTTCATGTTCACCAATAAATCTCAAATTAAAGAAATAAGAGTGTAAATTATGACATTCTTTTTCTTCCAACTTTACCTTATTTTTCTAATGTGTATATATTTATTTATGGAATATGAATAACCTTCTTTTTTTCATATCACCTTTGAATTATAGAGAACATGTTCCAAAAATCATTAATTAACTAAATTCATGTGTACATAACGTGTAGAGTAAGATCATATTAATATTAGTGTACGTGCTGCATTGACTAAAAATCTAATTAAAATTTAAATTGATTTATATAGTGGAGGTATATTGACACGTCCATTTCCCATTTTACACATTTTTATAGCTTCAATTATAGGAACTTCCAAAAAAGAAAAGGAAATAAAAACACGTCTCTAATCTTTAATTGTAGTGATGGGATCGGAGAATTAAAGCTGAACGTCGAAGTTCCTATATTAACATAAAATAAAATATACACATAAAGCATCATATATAGTAAACTTTTATTCCTATAAGGTTATAACAAGTACTGTTTTACTCCAAAAAAGTATATTCTTATTATTCTTTTAAGTCGTCTTAGAGTACATTCTTTTTTTAGATATAATCTCAAAAAATACACAATTTTTTAAATTTCGCGCATTCTATTTTGTGCACCTTCTTCACTAAAAACACTTTCAGTTTTTTTTAAAATTATGTCGACTTCTTCACTATACATTTTTGATAAATGAAGATAGTATATCATAATTAAATTACATTTATATACTCGATCTCTCCAATCTATTTTAAACATCCTATTTTATTTTTTTCTTATTTTAAATAATTGTTCTATTTTAAAATTTTAAGATTTATTTATGATAAAGTATTATTTTACTCTTGTTTAATATTTTTTATAATTTGTTATTAATTTTAGATGCATTTATCATGATATTTAAGAAGATTATAAATATTAATTCCTTTATTTCTTGATATATGTAATTAATTAAAAAAATAAAAACTTTAAAAAATAGAGGGAATACCATGTAAATTCAAAACTAGATAATTTGAGAATGTTTAGGTAGGAATGAAGAACTTATATTATACTAACATATGTGAAAGCACTACAAAAAAAAGTATTTTATAGTAACTGTTGGGATATTTTATAATGTTTTGATTTGGTTTCAAAACTTGATTGTGTAGCGCAAGCCTGAAGGACCCAGTTTGAAGATCTTAGCCTGAAGTCCAGCCTAAAGGTCCCAAAGTAGCCACTGAAGCTCAGGCCACTGAAGGCCATACTTAAGGCCACATTCACTTAAGGCCACTGAGGCCACATTCACTTAAGGCCACTGAAGGCCATCCACTGAAGGGCCATGTTTAAGGCCACTGAAGGCTTTAAACTAAAGCTCACACTGAGTGTTCAACCTACGCTATAAATGTAATCATTTCTGGTAAAAATCTCAATAGGTAAACACAATCTTGTTGCAGACACCAAAAATGGCAAAAAGGACGAAGACTCCAACGATAAGAATTCAAATGAGCTCTATCTCACAACGGACATATTCTATGAGAGAGCTATAAATACCCCGCTGCTTCAAACACTTTAAGACATCGATTACTCAATCTACACTTGCTATTATCGCTCTCAAGCTCTCAAGTTTTTAGAACACTTAGCTTTCAGTTCTTATTTTCTAAAGTGTTCATATTAGCGATACATCTGTAACCGAAGAATAGTCTTAGCATTAGATTAAGTTCGAAGCTAGTTGTGATTAGATAATACTTGTATATCTAACCTACTGTGGTTGATCACTGTAAGGCTATTATATCTCCATTAATTTGGAAACCATCGACTAACATCGAGACTCGTGGACGTAGGAGTTTTTATCTTCGAACCACGCAAACCAAACTCTGTGTTGTTTCATGTGCTTTCAGTATTTATTCCTTCATTATCTATCATTCACTGAAAGTTTGATTTTGATTGATTTTTTTTATAAAAACGAGTTCACCACCAAATTCCACATTTCGAAATTTTTATATACTCGTTTCGGGACCAACAATAACGGAATAGTGACGGAAAAATTTTCCGTTTCTAAATTTTAACGGAATTGTTGTTCAATTTTTAGTAACAGAATAATAGGTTATTAAAATTTAATAACGAAATTTTTCATTATTAAAATTGAAGAAACCATTTTAGAAACAAAAATTTTGTTACAATTTCGTTGTTATATAATAACGGAATATATTATGTTGTTAATTTTTTTTAGCAACCATCGATATTACTACGAATAAATTTGTTACTAATATTTTTAGTAACGAAATTTCTTGTTTTAGGAACGGAAAATTCCGTTGCTAAATTAATTTTCATTTTTAAGTGAAGTAGTTAATTAGCATAAGTAAGAAGTGATAATTGAGAATTATTTATGATAAATTTTAATTAATTTAACAAACATATGGTGGGTATAGTATATATTGTTTTTGAATGAAGTTAGTAGCTATTATTTTTTCAATAACTCTACTTTTCACTCAATATGAATCATGCAAAAAATATAATTTATATTTAAATTAATTTGCAACATCTAACCTAATTATTCTGTCTCTCAAATGTTTTGTAAGGTGACGTTTATTTTGAGTGATTAGCTGGATTGATAAAACATATGATTGAGTATTTGAAGGATAAGATTATAAAATTAGTTCAAAATCAAGTAATTCATCATTTATCCATTAAAATAAACATTGGATTAGCTTGAATTAATTTTATCAATCTATTTTATCATACAAAGTAAACACCACCTTAATGTACATGGAACCATTTGAAAAGGGAAAATAGGTGAAAATAATTATTTTGATATAAAAATTCAAATTTAACTAGTAAAATAATCGTCATCATGCATTTATGTTTTTTCATTTGTCCTTTTTATTAAATTATTATTATTTTACTTCATAATCATAAATCAAGCCTATTATAAAAATATTGACTAGTACTTTACTATTATTACATACATAATTATTATTTGAGTTTATTACCTACATATTAATCCAAAAATGTTTCTATTTGTTTTAAGCATGTTAATGTTATCCCAACACATCTCTATCAATATTTGACTAAATGTGTTAATAAAATACTATTTATCTAGAGCACATTCATAAATTATATTGAAAAAATTAAGTAATTTATAGTCGTCACAAAATATACAAAATTTTAAACTAAAGAAAAAACAAAGTATCTTACTTTATTGTATAGATAAAAGTCAAACTTTACAAAAAAAGAGAAACGAACAAATTAAATTAAATTAAAAAAAGTGGGTAGAAATAAAGCTGTCCATAAAACAATAATAAATAAAAATAGTTGCTAGACAGTGCATGCATGTATATACCGACGCGGTTTCCGTCATTATTTTTTTCTTACTTAAATCTCAAAATTAATTAAGAATTCTTTGTGTGAAAAGTTTTGCTGTCATGCTACGTACTATGTTTTATTTTTCTCTTTATATATACTATTCATTCGTCGTCTATTTCTTATTAATTTTATTTAATGCAGAATGTCTTTCATTGGATGATTAATCATCCTATATTTGGTTAATTTTTTTAAGAATGGAAAAATTAATAATTTAATTTTGACCTATTATTTCATCTCTAAATTTGTAGTTTATTTGTTTTTTTAAAATAATGATGTTTTGTTGGGTGAATAAAAATATGTTTCTTTTGCTTTGATTTGTCTCTATGTTCATGAGAATATTCTTTTTTATACTCAATCATTTTTATCTTTAATTATTATCATGAATTCTTGAATGTTAATATCATCAATTTTATGAGTTTTAGGTTTTCTCTTACTATATTCTCTATTTATCTTTTTAAACCTTTTACATACATTTCTTTTGGATTTAAATTTATTTTGGTGCTATCTATTGCATCTTTAGTTTTGTTAAGAAATTAAAGGGCTAAACTACATTTCGATTTGGCTACTTTAGACCAACTTTGAACAATTCTCTTAAAAATTATGTGCAATGCTAAAATCGGACTAGAGCTTATATATGTTGAATTAATTAACTCAAAATTAAACTCCATAATTTAAGACAAAAGTAATAAATATAAGATGCAACATTTTATTATTTTTAAGTAATACTACACAAAATCGATATTTTCAACACATATTCTTACATATATTAATAAATAAAATGTAAACAACATAAAAATAACCGCCTGTAATAAATAATAACTGCTTGAAACTGCAGTTCGTTATTTCTAATCTAACCACTCTTAAAATGCAAATGGAATGAAGTAACATCAATCCCATAATTCTGCAGTCACTGAAAATTCGTGGGAGGAAAATATTAACTAAGGAAGGATAATGGAATGGGAGAAAAGGGTTGGGATAGTTAAGGAATGGGTTAGAGAATTGGTGAGTGTGAATCACTGCAAAATCCATCTAGTCTCCAACTGTATTCTTTCTTTCTTCAGCTTTTATTGTGTCTATTTATTTATTTATTTATATACTCAACTCAGTGAGTAGAAGCAGCTCGCCTCTATATTTTACAATTATTTAACTCTTCGAGTTGTGTGATTATATGGTGCATTGTTCAATAATACTTGCAGATCCCTTTCAGCTTCCCTTTTGACTCTCTCTCTCTCTCTCAGAGTCCCACTTTCTTCTCCTTTAGAAGAAACAAGCTCTATATATTTGGGATATTCCTCTCTCTTCTTAGCTAGCTCACATTGTCTTGTTCTTCCCGTTTTGTGAATCTTGATTCGCACATCTTAACCTTTCAAGATTCTTGAATGTGAACTCTTCTTTGGGATTCTCGAATATTGGGTTTCTAAAACAGAAAAACAAGCTCCAAAGTTGTCATTTTTATCGGTCAAGATTCAAGAATCTTGATCCCTTTTCTGATAGTATATTTGAAAGGAGGAGTGTTCTTCTTTTCTTTTTTATGTAATCTTTGATCTCTTTTAGAGCAGTTCCATGGCAATGCAGTTTCTGCCATAGTCATTTCCCAGCTTGATTTCTCTTGAGTTTTGTTGTGGAACACTATATATAACCTTGGAGTTTTTGGAATGGAGGAATCATTCGTGCCCTTTCGTGGGATTAAGAATGACATTCATAACCGGCTGCATTGCTACAAGCAAGATTGGAGTGGTGGATTTAAGGCTGGTTTCAGGTGTGCACTCATTTGAACTGATCTTGCTTTAGCATATTTGCAGTTTATTTATCTATTTTTGTTATAATAATTTCCCATTGATTTCAGAATCCTGGCTCCTACTACATATATATTCTTTGCCTCTGCTATTCCAGTCATTTCATTTGGGGAACAACTGGAGAGAAACACCGGTTAGTATATATGTGTTTGTATTCATGTTCCTTAATCACCACATACAGATTGATGATGTTAGTTTTTAAGATGCTTATAGATTGCTTAGAGGTAATAAAATGTGGTAGTGAAGGTAGGAAGTTGTTGACTATTGTATGATATGAAGAGATGTTCTTATCTTACAATACAACACTTATTTTTTTTGAGTTTGATGTATGAATAGTTGTACCTAAATGCTTGCAGAGGGAGTTTTAACTGCTGTTCAGACATTAGCATCCACTGCTGTTTGTGGAATCATACACTCAATAATTGGAGGGCAACCATTGCTGATTCTCGGTGTAGCTGAACCTACTGTGATAATGTACACATTCATGTTCAACTTTGCTAAGCAAAGATCGGATTTGGGCCGCGAACTGTTTCTTGCATGGACTGGGTGGTGGGTTCCATCTCTAGTTTTGTGATGACTATGCAGTGATTTCATCTCTTATATTTGCTTGCCTAAGACATCGATTTCTATACTTTTCTAGGGTGTGTGTGTGGACTTCAGCTTTGTTGTTCTTGTTGGCTATTCTAGGAGCTTGCTCGATCATCAACAGATTCACCCGACTGGCCGGGGAATTGTTTGGAATGCTTATCGCAATGCTCTTCATGCAGCAAGCGATTAAAGTGAGGATAATGCACGGTTTTCATCCATCTTAGTACTGATAAGTAACAACTTTTAAGTGTTTTCATGTTGTGAATCTTAACTAGAATTCCTGAATGTGTTTGTGTCAGGGGCTCGTGGATGAGTTCAGCATACCTAAACGGGAAGATACTAGTCTACCGGCTTTCATGCCTTCGTGGCGGTTCGCTAATGGCATGTTTGCTCTGGTATTGTCATTTGGTCTACTGCTAACTGGACTGAAAAGCCGAAAGGCTAGGTCGTGGCGCTACGGGTCTGGTCAGTATCATTGTGTGAAGCAATTCTCTTCGAGAGATTAATCTAGAATCAGTAGCTTAATTGCCTATTGTCTCGTTACAGGTTCGATTAGGAGCCTTATAGCTGACTATGGTGTGCCATTGATGGTGTTGGTGTGGACAGCAGTGTCGTATATTCCTTCTAAGAATGTTCCTGAAGGAATTCCGAGACGCCTTTTCAGCCCGAATCCGTGGTCACCGGGAGCCTACGCGAATTGGACAGTGATAAAGGCAAGCCTTGTTGCTTAAACTAGTTAGTACATTACTCAATACTCCAATATAACA
Organism: Leonotis leonurus; assembly: GCA_026898415.1. Taxonomy (NCBI): domain Eukaryota; kingdom Viridiplantae; phylum Streptophyta; class Magnoliopsida; order Lamiales; family Lamiaceae; genus Leonotis; species Leonotis leonurus. Next base: position 923,188 of record JAPKLX010000017.1, read on the forward strand.
TGAAATAAGGTTAATGTTTGATGGCGAATGTTTCAGGATATGCTAAATGTGCCGGTTCTATACATACTCGGAGCTTTCATTCCTGCAACTATGATCGCTGTTCTTTACTATTTTGACCACAGCGTCGCATCTCAGTTGGCTCAACAGAGTGAATTCAATCTGAGAAAGCCACCTTCCTTCCATTATGATTTGCTTCTTCTTGGATTCCTGGTAACTCACAGTTTCTTGATCTTTTGCTTGTTACAGCTCTATTTAGAAGTGTCCTTTTGATTGATCTTCCGTTGTTTTCGGCTTCGTTTTTTCGCAGACGTTAATGTGTGGGCTATTAGGCATCCCTCCATCGAACGGTGTGATTCCACAGTCACCAATGCATACAAAAAGCCTAGCTACTCTCAAGCACCAGGTTATAGTTGCAGCATATTGTAGTGTGTTTCTGTTCTTTCGATTTTCAAAAGATCAATCATTTTAGTCGTCGTTCTAAAGCTTCATTTGATGCATAGTACAGCTACTGAGGAATCGACTCGTGGTCTCAGCACGCCAGAGTATTCAAAAGAATTCAAGTTTGGCTCAATTGTATGGAAACATGCAAGAAGCATATCAGCAAATGCAGACTCCTCTCGTTTACCAGGCGCCATCGGATAGGGTAAGTTTGTCGCTCGTCTCGTCTCGTCTCTACTGTTATGAGCTACGTTAAAAAATCTCTTGATTCGATGCACCAGCATTACTAACTACTGCTACTCATCATCAGGGCCTAAAGGAGCTGAAAGAGTCAACCATTCAGTTGGCCTCAAGCATGGGAAGCTTCGATGCTCCGGTGGACGAAACAATCTTCGACGTTGAGAAGGAAATCGATGATTTGCTCCCAATCGAAGTCAAAGAACAACGCCTCAGCAACTTGCTGCAATCCACTATGGTTGGAGGGTGCGTGGCTGCAATGCCTGCATTGAGAATGATCCCCACCTCTGTGCTTTGGGGCTATTTTGCTTTCATGGCCATCGAAAGCTTGCCCGGTAACCAGTTCTGGGAGAGGATACTACTACTCTTCACGGCCCCGGGCCGACGATACAAGTCCGTGCTTCAAACACCTCAGCCTTTGATTCATTCCACAAGGAAGTTATAAATTTTCGAGAATAACCGTGTCTGTGTCTCTGTATAGGGTTTTGGAGGACTACCACGCAACCTTCGTGGAAACCGTGCCTTTCAAGACCATTGCGATGTTCACGCTATTCCAAACGACCTACTTGATCCTCTGCTTCGGTATCACGTGGGTTCCGATTGCAGGAGTCCTCTTCCCTCTCCTCATCATGCTCCTCGTCCCGGTGAGGCAGTACGTGCTGCCCAAGTTCTTCAAAGGGGCTCATCTTCAAGATTTAGATGCTGCCGACTATGAAGAGGCGCCGGCTGTACCGTTCAACATTCCACCGGTATGAATCCCTTCACCTTTCATCCAATTCTGCCACCTCATTTACATATAGGGGTGTAAGGGAGCCGAATACTACTCGGCTTCTCTCGTTTAGAATATTAGTGGATTTTCAAGCTTGAGATCGGCTCGACTCAGCCTTTTTCGAGCTTGTATACATTTTTTATTTTTGAAAATTAGTTATTTTAGCTCGATTGAAGGTTTGATGAAATGTTGGTAAACAAACAAACTCGAACATTTTTGCAAACTTAACGAGCCGAACATTGTTAGGGTCGAGCTCGATCTCGTCTCGTTTACTATTGAGTCAAACCCCGAACGAGCTTTTTTCGAGTTGAGCCCTAAATAACTCATGAATAGTAACTACAAAAAAATATTATTTTAGCAACGGAATTTTTCCGTTACTAAAACAAGAAATTTCGTTACTAAACGTTTTAGTAACGGATTTATCCGTAGTAATATCGATGGTTGCTAAAAAATTTAACAACAGAATATATTCTGTTACTATATATAACAACGGAATTTTCATTTCCAGAATGATTTCTTCTATTTTAGTAACGGAACTGTAACGGAAAATTCCGTTACTAAACTTTTAATAACGGATAATCACGTTACTAAAATTTTACAAAAATTCCGTAACAATTCCGTTGTCGATCCTTTAAAATTTAGAAACGAAAAATTCCGTCACTATTCCGTTGCTATATAATGCATTTTTTGTAGTGAGTTATGTTCGTTTAAAGTCCTATTTACATAACATGTCATGAACTTCTCATGCAGGAGGGAGATCTCGGGGCGAGGCTCTCATTCGCAGACGGGGGAGAGATCTTAGATGGGATGATAACAAGGAGTCGCGGGGAGATCAAGCACACGTGCAGCCCTAAGGTCTCAAGTTCGTCGGCAACCCCTTCGAAGGACTTCAAGCTGCAGAGCCCTCGACTATCGGAGAAAGCATACAGCCCGCGTGTAAATGAGCTGAGAGGCGGGGGAAGAGGAGGACCGCAGAGTCCCAGGACGGGAGAAGTCGGGACATCTAGTCTCGGAAAAAGTCCTCGCAGCTCGACTCCGAACAAGTAAAAGGAGTTTGATATATAGCCAGTCTTCCATATATGTTTTTAGAGCTTTGCTTTGCTTTGGTTGTAAAATGTTGTCTGTATAATTTTAACCTTACATTGATTACTTTAATGGTAAGAATAGTAAGTGTGTTTGAATAGCAGATGGTGTTGTATTTCTACTCCTTTACTTTTTCTGTTTATGTAGTTAAATGTACATTTCATAACAATCAATCAGAAAATATCATCCTTCAATATCTCTCTTCTAGTAAAGAATATCCAACGAGATCATTTATTGTTTAATAATATAATATTTCTTTTATATTGATATATTAATAAGATCGTGAGCATAATAGATATAGCATGATTATAGTTTAAAATTTATAATATATACGAAAAATATATATTTCATATTTTAAATTATTAAAATATTATACCTTTAAGTAATAAAACATGTGGATTGAAAGAACATCACTTGCATTTCATAGAAATTGCTTCTTGAGAGATTTTTTTTTTTAAATTTGGATTACATTAACATTACATTACATGGCTACGGACTCGAATCCGAGACTTTAGCCTTGGACATTAACCTCACTACCACTACGCCAACATATATTGAGAGATTTAATTGCTATATGCATATATTCATATAAGTTGAGTCGGCATTTAATAATGGGATAATGGCCTCTAAATACGTAAACTATTAGCGTTTTCTGGAATTGCACACCACCTATAAAATCTGACTCCTAATACACAAACTACCAATTTGTCGTAATTGAATACATCGGGCTCAAATTGAGTCAAAATTAACACAATCTGGACCCGAATTGACATGTCATCATCCGAGGTGGACAAAACGACGTCGTTTTGACTCCAAACGAAAATCTTCACTTAGTGATCGAATTTAATTAGGCAATTAGGGTTTTTGACTCCAAGTGTGAATGAAAGAGGCGACGCGACGACCGAGAGAAGGGTAGTGAATCGAGTGAGTAAAGGGAGGAAAAGAGGCGACAGTGTGAGAGAGAAGCAATTGGTGGTCCTGGAGAAGAATTTGGTGGTCCTGGGCAAGTTGTCCCTCATTGTCAAACATGGGAGACAGGTAGATCCCAGATTCAAATTGTTTATAATTTCAATTTTTTGTTGTTTTCCCTTTGTCACCAACTATTTCTTCACGTTCATTTCCAAAAACGACCAGTTTCTTCACTTTCTTTTTCAACAAAAACATAAACTTTCGTATTTTGGGTTTCAGATTGTGAAATACCTAACATATGTCTTTTTTGTGCTTTTTATTGATGAATTTGGGATTTTTATCCACCATGGAGGTTACTTTGCTGAGTATGAAGGGCTCGACTGCTATATGAAGGGATGCTATGTAGGGGTATTCGATTTTAAGAAGAGTAGTTTCAGCTTACCAAAACTGAATGCAGCAGTTAAACTTATAGGTTATTCTTCATGGAAAAAACTATGGTACAAATTTCCTAGATCACATTCGTTTAGGTGGCTTAAATCTGAGAAAGAAGTAAATGATTTGCTGAAAATTCTTACTGGTACAATTAGAATTCTAAGTGTGTTTGTTGAGGGTGGAGTAGATGATGGCACCGGTAGAGTTCAAAAATATACTACCGTGCGTGAAATTGAAGCAACACCATCATTGAATGATGGACGGGAGAGTGTTGTAGTTACCGGGGGAGCTACTGATGTTGAGAATGAAACAGAGGGCGGTGAGGTTGATGTGGTAGTGATTGAATCAGAGGGTGATGATGTTGATGCATTGACTGATGTAGGACTTGATGGAGCTGTTGGATATGTTGATACAAAGGTAGTTGAAGCCGATGAGTTAGAAGTGGATGAACTGGATGATAGTGATAATGCAGATGTAGATGTTGATGAAGAAGTTGATACAGAGGTAACTGAAAACGATGAGTTAGAAGTTGATGAGTTAGAGGCTGAGGATGATGAATACCTTCAATCTAGGAAACAAAATAGAGAAACTTCATCTGAGGAGCTGTATAGACTTGTAGATGCATATGTTGCAGCAGAGTCTCTTAATGAACAACAAGAGGTCGATTCTGAATATGAACCTTCTGATGGTGATGTGAATTCTGAAGAAAGTGATGAGGATGTGAGATCAAAGATGAACAGAGTTGTTTATGACCCTAAATGCGAACACAAAGATCTTGAGCTAATGGTTGGGATGAGATTTCAAGATGGATTCGAGTGTAGGGATGCTTTGACCACATATAGCATTGAAAAAGGAAAGTTCGTACAATTTAGAAGAGTTTCAAAGGTTCAATGCGAGGCTAGGTGTTTTGCACCATGTCAATGGAGGGTGTATGCTAGTGTGGTCAAAGCTAATCAATCATTCTGCATCAAGTCATATGGGGGAGATCATAGTTGTCCTAGACACATGAGTAACAAGCTCCTTACTGCCAAATGGATTGCAAAGAAGTATCTGAAAACCTAAAAATGTCAAATTAAATTCGTTTTGAGCGATGTTGGAACGACGTCGTTTAGTTTCAGCGTTTAAAGGCTTGAAACGACGTCGTTTTGTCCACCTCGGATGATGACATGTCAATTCGGGCCCAGATTGTGTTAATTTTGACTCAATTTGAGCTCGATGTATTCAATTACGACAAATTGGTAGTTTGTGTATTAGGAGTCAGATTTTATAGGTGGTGTGCAATTCCAGAAAAAGCTAATAGTTTACGTATTTAGAGGCCATTATCCCTTTAATAATCTATTATGTTCCATCTATACATTATTGGCTTTACCAAAATTATCCCTCTAAATTTTGTATTTTAAGGGTAAAGGATGATTTAACTATACTAAATTTTATAAATCTATTTAATATAAAATATTCGATATAATGACTAATTTTATATTGTATATATGTTATTTAATTTATAAATTTTATGTGAGTGCACGTGCAATTCGCTTGTTTTTGAAAAATTAAAGACTATTTGAATTAAAAAAGTGTGTGTATATATAATACACTTTTTTTAATATTTGAATTAAAAATGTTTGAATTCAAATTTCCAACAACAATACTTTTAGATATCTTTAACAAATTATCTCCTAAATTAATAGTTGATTTATTGAGGACGTTTGAAGTTCAAGTAAAGTATATCTAAACCATTCCACATGTCCATAGCCGTGTATTTGGAGTTTATTTGAATTCGTTTTGGAACATTAACGATGTAATCTTTTATTTCCTTTTATTTTGGGTTATGTGTGAGGAACTAGTAGCTATCAATTTGCAAATCGTTAGCTCGGTTGGGTTACGGGTAGTGAAGAGAAATTGAATAATTACCAATTTCGTGTGTTTCTATACATTTGTATTTATGTCATGTCTTATATTTTGATTCACGGTGAAACAAACCACAAGTTAAGTAATGTCAAAAAGAATGTAACGTATTAACCACAGGTTGGAACCAAATCAAAAGACAAGTAATACAATTTTTTGGCCTGTCCTTAGTGTCCTATGAGAGTAGTAGCTACATCCGCATAGAAGATATATACGTCTCTTAATATATGACTATATTGGGAAATCTTAATATTATAGGAGTAATAGACTTGGACAACAAGAAAATCAAACAAATTAACAATCGGAATCTTATAGATATTTTATTGCATAATGATATGACATTTTCAATTATATTGTTAATATCATGTAGCATAATTAATAGTTTAAAGATATAAAATATATATTTTTTATATATATATTTTAAATATTGAACTCTAATCATGTCATGTGTCACGATACAATAATATTACATCATTAATAGACAATAGATGATCTTATTTGTGGATCTTCTATTGTCTAATATAGTGTGACATCTCATATTGTATTAATAAAATAATAGCATGTGACATAATTTATGGTTTACGATAAATATTTTTTTTAAATATACCCTAAATTTTGAGTTTTAATTATGTCACAATCTTATAATGTTGACTCAATTTCTAACTAGTGAGCTCTCAAAAACAACATTGTTCATAATATATTACCTACTCCTTATGTCCCATTATTCATGACTCATTTACTTTATTAGGATGTCCTAATAATAATGATTCGTTTTTTTTTTTTAATCTCTTAAAAAATTAGTCAAATTTAATGAAATCTATCGCTTTACATACAAAAATATCACTTTCTTAATATTCATATTCATGTCTAAAAGAAATATGGAGATGGAAAGATTACTTTCCAACAACGACATATTCACATATTTGACCTATATGACTAGTGAGCTAGCCCTTCAAAATCAATACATCCCGACACGTGATAATAATGATATGTAACTACATACAAAAGGGAAAGAATTTGATAAATTAAAGCCTTGTTTTACGAAGGCACAGTTGAATCCACAAACAAAAGTAGGGGTGAGAAATGCAGCTGAGATGAAGAAAAAGAAAGGATTCTACTTTCTTCACTCCAATTCTTTCTCCAAACACCAAATCATCACACCATCAAAAGAGAATGTTTGTGGCTTGCTAAGCATTGACTTACCAAGTGGCAAACACTTTTATGCATGTCTCTCTCTCTTTTCTAATCATCATACAATCTTTGTTCCTATTCTTGAATGCTCTCAATGGATATAAAACAAAAGTAGATATATAAATCCCATTTTGCATGATTGATGGAATATGAAGTCGACCCTATCAATAATCAAGAAAATGAATGATTTCTTCTTCTTTTCTTGTGTGTGAATTTTGCGTTGAGGGTCGGCTTGATTAGGCCCTCACCTAAATATTCTCGATGAGATGGGATAAAGATATAACGTATTCATTGATAATAGAAATCAGAAATAAAAGAGACATGATATAGAATGATGAAATTGTGGAATTTTGTCATTGTTTGATGAAATTAAAACCTTATGTGATGTGTAATGTAATAATGGAGGTGGTTGGTGTCAGTCAATTACTGCCGACCTTTCATAATCAACTTCATACTCCTCACTCATAATTTTGATTTTATCTTGGGTTAACAAGAGCAAACGCAAATTAAACAATTATAGGTTAACCATAACAAACTTATAGCGTGTGTTGGCTTAGTGGTAGTGAGGTTAATGTCTTATGCAATAGGTCTCGGGTTCAAGTTCTCCGTGACGCGGCCATGTAATTTAAAGTTAATGTAATCCAATTTTTTTTTTTTTAAAAAAAAACCATAACAAACTTACATAAAATAAAAGGCAAAAGTATTTTCATTTGAATAACCACTTTAGTAGTGATCACGTTCATAAAATTGTTACTCGTTTTGTTATTTTGGTTAATCAATGAAATTGTTATCCAATTTTTTTGGTAAGTGAATCCTTTCGGTTAATACATACAACTTAAAAAACAAGTGTAAATTAAATTATACTCAATACCAATACAGTTCAACTTAACTTATTTTATCAAAACACGTATTGAATAAAATTGAGTAGCTATTGGGATGGAGGAGAATCGCTCTACCGCCCACAGTAGACACAATCTAAACCTAATGTGTAAACGATTGATATAGTAATGTCACATTGCATACGAGTCACTATTTTTGTCGTACTGCCCCAAAAAGAAAATATTGTCATGCATTCTAGAAAACCCAATAGCATTGGGCCAAGAGAAGGAGTTAGGCCAGTAGCAAGAGACTACGGCCTAATGATATATTATTACAACGATTCGCTTATTAAAATATGGCCCATTTAACTGAAACTTGGCCCATGCGAAACACACTTAGTAATGGTAAGAAGTGCTATTTTTTCTATAATTCTATTTTATTATCTGAATTGAACAAATTAAGTTACAATGACAAATATGTGTAATCTTTATGTTATGCAATACAAGTATTTGCCGTGTGTAATGATATATAATAGTACACTTTTCATTTAAATAAACATGACTAATTAGTCGAGACATAAGAAAAATATAGAAAACTAAATAGTTGGTACAAAGAGAGTACCAAATTAGATCAAAATCGGGGTTATGTAGAAAAGAATGCAAATACGAGACTGAGTAATTTCTCTTCATATATACATTTACAACAGAAAAGTATTGTTACCCCTTCAAAGAAAGCACACACATTACAGTTTTGTCAAAATCATAGAAATAAAAAATGGTCAGGTTACAGGTACAGAGTAAATAATAGAACCTTGTTTCTCCGCTAGAATCAAATTTGATAAATACAAGAAACTTGGATACTAAGAGAAGACATAAGTGGTGGAGACACGTCACTTACGACGGACGAGGTTACAAACATATTTCCTGAATACAAATACCATTGTCTTTATATTACAATCCAAGGAATGCACATTGCTTTCTTGCATGCTCAGGTATCAGCTTCCCCAGTAGCTCAGCCGGCACCCCCTTCAGCTCTGATCAGCGGAAATAGGAACGGGTCAAACAATTTAGATGATGTTACATATACACCATAACTATGGAAGTGAACTGGCTATAGCATAGATGAAGAATCGGACAAAGGACAACTCACCGTGTTGCTTGAAGTTGAACAATGGCGGTACAAACCGTCCATTAGGTAGCCTAACATTAGGGTCGCGTAGCTCATCAAAGAATGGATGGACCAATGCCTCCAGCTGCATTAAAATGAAAGCAGTGTTCAGATAGAAGAATATACCGTAGCAAAACTTTGAAACTATTATCATCTGTGCCCCTTTTAAAAGTGTGAATGTTCTTTAACAATGTTAAGAGCGATGATAAACAATTAGAATTAAGTGAAACTCACCGCAGTGCACCGTAAATTTGGAGAATACTGAAGTAACCTTGAAACAAGATCCACAGCCTCAGGTGGCATCCGCTTGTGAAATATCTGAAGATGGAAAGTGCGTCAAATCATGCATGAAGTACATAAATTATCATTAGTGCAACCAGCATATTGCAAGGTCATTACCTTATGCCATGGGTGAGCTTTTATTTGGGGGAATTTGAATTCAGTATAATTGGGGTTCATGCATTTGATCTCCTCCCTTGTTGGAGTGCCCAGGACCTACATACAAAAAGGGTGCAAAATTAAAATCCAATAGCTTACATTACATTAACCATAATAAACAATCGATGTCTTATAAATATTCTCTCATAGAATAGAAGGTCTGGTGTTTCATACCATAGACGTATTATAAACATAGTAAAGGTCTACTATGATTACCTTAATGATCTCAACAAGCTGGTCTACTCCACTTTCACCAGGGAAAAGGGGCTGAAATATTCAATGGAACTTAACTTAGCAAATTAAAAACTCCATAATGAAAGAAACTGAGGAATTGGGCAGCTCACACCAACCTGTCCAAGCAATAATTCAGCCATAACACATCCAGCAGACCAGATGTCGATGGCAGTAGTGTATTCTGTCGCTCCAAATATGAGTTCCGGAGCACGATAGTACCTCGAACATATGTATGAAATGTTTGGCTCTCCTTTGACCTACACATTTGAATCAAATATAACTTTGAAACCTTAACGAAGTTGCAGCCAAAGCCTCAAATCATATTTTGATCAAAACAGGGAAATAATGGTTCTTACAAGTACTTTTGCACTTCCAAAATCACATAGCTTCACTTGATGGGTATGAGGGTTAACCTGCAGATAGTGTTGAAATAAGTAAGTCGTCTGTTACAGCTATAATTGACAATGAATTGAAAATAAGCTTACCAGTAAATTTTGTGGTTTAATATCCCTGTGGCACACTCCAACAGTGCCATGGATATATGCCAGTGCTCTGAATATCTGCCAGGAAAAGACATTTTAGCTTAAAAGGCGATTCAGCCCATAAAAAGAAAATCAGACCTGTATAAATTTTGAATTCGAAGGCAATACTAAAATAATTTTAACATAAAAATAATATTAAAGTGATCCAAGTATACCTGATAGGCATAAAGTTTAACATATATCATTGGCATCCTCTGACTCATCTTGTTATAATGTCTAATCACCCTATGTACAGTTTCAGGGACATACTCCAACACCAAGTTAAGGAAAAGTTCATCCTTCTCAGTCGTTGAAAAAAAACAATGCTTCAAACAGACAACATTAGGGTGGTCTAGTAGACGCATGGTTTGCAGCTCCCGGTTCTTGTACCTCTTATCTTGAAGAACCTTTTTAATGGCAACAGTTTCACCCGTTTCTAGACACTTCGCCTGAAAGAAAACATTAGAAGATATAAGAAATGCAAAATTATGAAAACCCTAGCTAATTTATTGTTGTTCACCAGGAGCAAAAGAGACACAGAAACAACAAACAGTACCTGAAACACTACTCCGAAAGACCCCTGGCCCACAATTCGCTCAGCCATATAACTGATTGTCTGATAAACCAAGTATTGAAGATCATAAATAAGAAAAAAGAAAAAAATTACCAAATTAAGCACAATGCAAATTCAGAGCTTCAAATTTAACCTGTTTTGGTTGGCCATTTCTGCCTCCAATTGTTGTAACAATTATATGACCTGTTTCTGTTCCATTACCATCAACAACAGCAGGTTCCATATCCTGCAACATATGCTAACAGTTAGCACACCCATAAGCAATGATCTCATATAAAGACTGGAATGAAAAAACTATGATTTATTTGTACCTTGTCATCCCTAAGCTTCATATCACTCATCTCATCGGGCAGCCTATCCAGTCCACCAGGTTTCAGGCCAGGATCTCTTACCCCAGTTGCAGGAGCTACACTTATCGAGGCCATCCACTTCTAATTTTTAAAATCGAGGCTGCCTAATCTCACCAAAGTTTTCCGCCAGATAAAGAAACTGACTCAGAACCTATCTGCAAGATGTCCAAAATCAAAATGAAGTTTATTCCATCAGAATTGAGAATACATGATCAAAATTGCGAACAATTACACCAAACAAAAAGCCATACAGAAACGACAACCACTCCCCAGATTCATGTGTTCAAATTTAGTAAGTAAATAAAGTATCAAACTCAGCAGGCACTCATTATTTTGAACATAAAAGATATTATAACGGCATATATCAGTTTAATTGGGAAACACAGCAGAAACAGTAAATCTAACCTCAAAGAAAATATACCTAAAGCATCTCTATAATAACAAAGCGATAAAGGTAAAATAAAAGCGCACAAACTCCCTGCAATTTCGGGGGAAAAAAAAATCAACCGGTACCAGTAGATCCAGATCTAGGAAGTAAATCAGTATTTTACAGTCCGAAAAAACAAAATATATCAAAATCTTCCCCGATACAATCATAACACCGAACCACACCCAAAACAATTCCGTACTTTTCAACAACAAGCGCAAATCCACCAAAAATTATAATTATCAGAACACAAACGGAGGCAAACATGCGAAATAGATCATTCCCAAAAAATCAGCTCAAAATCCACCCTAATATCCGAACAAAACTCAATAAGAAACAAGCTCCAACAAATCAAACGAGAAAAACACAAAAAAAGCACAAAATCCAAGCACGCAGACTTATTCAGCTAATCAAACTCCCCGACTGACGCATCTAAAAAAATCAAGCTCACCGATAAACGACCGCAGCCGATAAATAAAAACGAGATCAATCGACAAAACACTCCTCCAGCAAATCAAGCAACGCCAAAAATCCGCGAAGAATTACCCGTTCTGCCCCGTGTTTTGGCCAGAGATGATCAGAGATTGATTAATGGTGGAAATACGAATAGACAAGCAGGTATTTGATGGGATGGGGTCACTCGGTCAACACGAAAATGACTCCAACCCCCATTATTACTTTATTTATTAATCTCTCTATCTCATTATTTCTAACCACTTTCATCTGATGTCACCATTTTAGTTAAAGTAAACCCAAATTAATTAACAGATAGATTATTTTATTCTATAGGCGGTAATTATATTTAACGTTCTTACCATTTATATATCTTTAGTATTAAGTAGATGAGTTGTCTCTGCTTAACAAATAGTTGGAGACATTTATTTTCTTATAATACATTCAAAGCATTTGTTAAATACGTGGAACCAAAATGAACATATTATTTTGTAAAAGGAGAGAAAAAGTTGTTTCTTTTTAATAAGTATTTGATTTGTATACAAATAGTGTCTGTTATTTTATCTTTAGACATAATTTTACTTATTACTTTATAATATTTCAAACATCATAATATATCTACTTACTTTTTAATCACTCTCACTGTAAATTTTTATTATTTTTAATCGACATTCGTCTAAAAAATAATTTGAGTTTTAATATATTAAATGTTAAGTAAAATGTGCATCCACTTAATTTATTATATTTAATTGAGTTGTATATATAAAGTGAAGGATTCACTTGTCAAAAATGAAAAAAAAAATGAATTATATAACAAATTCGTAAACATATCAAACTATCAAAATAAATATTCATTCGACCACGAAAAATGTACTTTTTTTTACCTAATTAGATTGTTCATCCATTTTCTACACATGAATCATGATCCCAAAACACTTAATATTTTAAATATCTATGACAACACAAGCTTCATAAATGGAGGTGTACATTTAGTCACATTTTTTTATGGACTCATGAAATTTAATTAATATTAAATGATAGTAATTAATAAATTTTAAAAAAAATAATAAATACTGATTAAAACATGACATAAAATTTTATAAAAATCAAGTGTGCGCGTTAAACACCCATTTAAATGTGGGTGAGTGTTTTTTTATTACTGTTTTTAATTATCTTATCAGAAAAGACATTTAGAAATAAATTAATTTGATTTAATAAGACGAAATGAAATGAGAATTATAATATTAAAATGAATTAAATAGGTGAGATGAAATTGAAAAGAAGTTGCATTGCTTTGCGAGTGCTGACTGCTACTTTTCTTTGTTTTTGACCGTTCAAACCCTTCTTTTACTTTTTCAAAAACATTTCTTTTGTCAGTAGTCATTCCACATTTTATTATACGCTTTCCAATTCCATTCAAAATCCTCTACAATCAAACGAAACGGCGCCGTTTGAAACATGTGGTGGTGCCTATAATCATTATTTTCTCATGTCTTTTACATGTGATTATACTTAAGCATATGCTAATAGATCTTCGTCAACATCAACTCACTCTTTCCCATCAATTCTATCTATTGACACAGATTGTGTTTGAATCAGATTGTAATTTTGAATCATCGTTTTTCATAGAGGTGTTTACAGACGATTCTGATTTCCAACCAACGGATTCAATTCTATTAGAACCGCTTTAAAAATATATATTTTATATGAACCGTCAACTACAATTATAGATCCAGAAACGCTAATTAAACAGATTTGGCTATTTGCAAATATTAAACACCAATTAAATGGTTGATCAACAAATAATTGGGTTTGACAAACAAAGACAAGCTCAATACTTAATCCCGAGCTAAAAATTACTTTCAAAAGTGGAGTGTTGATTTGATGAGATTTTTTTATTTAATATTAGGTAATGAATGAGTTTGAAGTATTGCCTTGATTATATGTTGATTAAATTATAAATATATTAATGGAAGAATATTGTGGATTAGGCCAACCACTCTTGACATGTTGATATTCTGTCGTCTTACCTGCTTACAGTTGCAAATAATTAAATATATATATTAAGCATTCACATCTACGTGTCATAATAGTTGTTTCTGTAGTTTTATTTTTAAAAAAAAGTTTAATTTTACAAATAAAATCTATATATATTAATTGCCATAAAAACAAAGTGCGCATTGATTCACTAAATATGCATTCATCATCATTGGTTACCATTTTAAATAATTTTTATATATCTGAACTTTGATTATTATTGTGTACTTAATGAAAGTTAAATCCACTTTTAATTAACTACTCGGACTTACTTTCATTAACTAAAATATTAATAATTAAAGTTTAGACATATATTTAGGCTTATCAACCTTGAGTTCGTTTGAAATTTTAAATTATACTTTTGAAAACTTATTATTCAAGTCAAAATTCGAATTGGACGCGAGTCGAATTCGAACAAGTTCGCAAATTAAAACGCGTGTTTCACATTACACTCAACTCGATAATCTAACTTCAACTTAATTTGTTTACTATCGAACCAATCTATTTTCATTAACAATATTATCTAAAAATTCAAACTATAAAAATTAACAAATTTAAGTTGATTTGGTTGATAACCCAAAAACCAATATGAATAATTTAATCACATTCATATCATTTAGGGACTCAAAAATATTATATAATATGTATATATATATATATATAGAGGAAAGTTCAAATGAGAACCTTACCCTCACGTGTTAACTAGGATCCATTATTGATCGTTGATTTGTTTTGATCTATGGTTATAATTCATTCCATTATTTTAATATTAATTTATTATTTTAAAGGTTATAAAGTAAATTCACCTTTAAAATAATGGAATGAATTATAACCATAGATCAAAACAAATCAACGATCAGTAATTGGATCCTAAGTTAACACCTAAGGGTTGGATTCTATTAGATCCAGCCCCTATATATATATATATCCAATCAAATTTTTAAATTTGTTAAAGTATTAAATCAGGGCAATAGTGAATGATTCATTAATTTTATTTAAATTTTAAGGTCATCCAACTTAATTATATATAAACAACTTAAGCGCCGTCTATCTTTATTATCCTCTTCTTTTCCAACACTATAGAAGAATTTTTATATATTTTTTTTTCTTCCAATATATTTTACCGTTAAATCACACTATATATATTTCTAAAATCTTGTAAAGTTCATACATTGTTCAATCTCGTTGTTACTGTCTGAATGAACGATTGTTTTTCTGTTCCTAGTATATTGTAAAAAAAAGTTTTTTACTTAGAATGTTTTATTACCTTTTATATTTTGCTTTCTTTTATATTTTATTAATTAATAAATAATAGTTCATTTTTGTTATTTGGCCGTGAGCCCAATTTTTATCAGGACCGGCCCTACTATCATCAATAAATTTATTTGGTCATATATGTGGCTATTTATAAACATCAAAATGATAAAATATTTACTAAAAAATAAAATATTGCATTTCCATCTAGAATTTAGTTTTTACATATACTTTAAATTTTCTTTTTAAAATTTTATTTTATTTTATAATAGGGATAATGGCCTTAAAAATCATGACATTTTCATTTAGTTGCAAATATAACATGAGTTTTCAATTTAGCTTTAAAATACACCACCTTTTAAATTGTTGTAATTTTCCCCAAAATTTATGATCATCTTGAATTTAGATGAGGTGGCTCATATGTGACAATAAATTTTTTGAATTACTTTAATACATCATATGTGGCATTTCAATTATCATGTGTCATTTTAATTATATAATATAGCAATAAAATGTACTCATATTCATTTTATTCTACTATTAATTAATTTTATAAGTATGGTGTGTCATTTTATACATATCAATATAAATATTGCATTTTTATTTTTTTTTAAATATAGATCATTATATTATAAATATTAAACATAACAATGTAAATGTTAAATTTTTATCTATTAAAATATAAATCATTAAATCGTAAATTTTAAGCATAAAATACCCACACAAATCTTATCATATTATATTTATATACATAACAACTTATTATTTTTATAATAGTTCACATGCATTCTCAATATCGTTAGGTATAAGGCTAAGAAAATAGTTTTGATCAATTCAGAGAATATAATAAATAATTAAGTTGTGTGCTAACAATATTAATTGATTTTATAAGATTTTTTATAATTAAATTTTTGAATGACATTCCACAAATTCTATAAATATTAACGACAGGCTTAGTTCATATAATAAAGAATAAAAAATAATTTTAATTATTTATTTTAATAAATTATTAGTTATGATTTCATTAACAAATTATTATTTTTAATTAACTTTATAATTTTTAAGATAAAGAAAAATATTTTTATTAGATTTAATTCATTTTAAACATTAATTTTATAAAAATAAATATATTAGATGATTTTCTATTTTTTTTTCTATCATTCATTTAACAAATATTATTTTTTAAATAAATATATCTATATTTTAATTTATTAAAATGATTATTTCATTGGAGTCTTGATTGACCATATTTTTATATTTTTACATTTGTTAGTATAATTCTAAAACAAAAAGGTTTTATGTATATATAAATATAATATGGTGGGTTTTGTGTAGGGTGTCACGGTACGGTATACCTTACTAAAATCGTCATACCTTATACCTTACATTTACCTTCGGTATGGAAAATTTCATACCGTTACCTTATCATAATTTTCGGTATACCTTACTTTCGGTATGACATTTTTACATACATATACCTTACCTTATTTTCGGTATACCTTACCTTACTTCGGTATACCTTTTTTTGGCGGTATACTAAAAATTTGTTTATTTAAAATATGTGCATATATAAAACATAATGAATGACACCTTAAATAACATTAAACATATAAAAAAATACAAAGTATTATTTTATAATAACATAATTTTCGAGATTAACCACTAATATCATATAATGAATTACTAAAAGTTTAACTAATTATATTATTATATTGTTATATATGTACTAAATTTAAATATATGAATCATTTTCTTATTAATTGGTCATATATACGTGATATATTATACTAACAAATTAAGTTATTTTCATTAATTATATATTACAATTTATATTATATTTAAAATTAAGTAGACATAGTTATATTATCATATAAAACAATTTATTTTTATTTTATTATAATTATTTAGATTGATGTGCTAGTTTTAAAAAATAATTTAGTAAAATTATATCACAATTATTTAGTTATGTAACAAAAAATTATGTCTTATTCAATGTTTTCAATTATCAACAAAATCACGTATTTTGTAATTTGTCACTAATATTTATTAACTATAATTTATAATTTATAAATAATTATTTTGTTACGATTAAAATGGAATATATATGTACATATAATTTTATATACACAAAAACAACAATATATATCATTTTTTTCTATTATATACTACGGTACGGTATATGACGGTATATCTCGGTATTTGAAAAACTTATACCTTTACCTTACCGAAAAGTTCGGTACGGTATCATACCTTGCCAAAAATTCCGGTATACTTTATATTCGATATTTTGCGGTATTTTTCGATACGATATGCACGGTATACCGTTTTTTCGGTAAATTTTGACAGCCCTAGTTTTGTGTGGGTATTTTATGCTAAAAATTTACGATTTAATGATTTATATTTTAATAGATAAAAATGTAATATTTACGATCAAATGATTTATATTTAAAAAAATAAAAAAAGTAATATTTATATTGATATGTATAAAATGACACACCATACTTATAAAATTAATTAATAGTAGAATAAAATAAATATGAGTAAATTTTATTGCTATATTATATAATAAAAATGACACATGATAATTGAAATGCCACATAGGATGTATTAAAGTAATTCAAAGAAATTTATTGCCACATATGAACCACCTCATCCAAATTCAAGATGATCATAAATTTCAGGAAAAATTACAACAATTTAAAAGGTAGTGTATTTTAAAGCTAAATTGAAAACTCATGTTATATTTTCAACTAAATGAAAAGGTCATAATTTTTAAGGCCATTATCCCTTTATAATATTTGGTCAGATATATATAATATATACAAACCCAAAGATTATACAATTAGTTGGATTCAAGTAGAAAGGTATACAAAAATATAGTTGGAGTAGTATTTATTTGTTTATGGATGAGGTGGTGGCACAAGTACCAATACTATTGGATTCAATGTTACTGTTCCATTACAAGGAGACATTATACATAATTAATGAATCTCAATTAAATGGATGAGAACTTTGACATAAGGCAAAGGCATGTGATTATGAAAATGAAGCGCCAATACGGGCGCTATTGGGTTATGGGTAAATTTATATATATCGTTACTCGAAGTTTTTCACATGATTCCTCTTACAAAAATTTTAATTGGATTAATATTAAATAGCGTTATTCTTTTTTATTTTAATATAAATGTATTTTTTTATAATTTTTAAATTATGATATTGATTCATTTATTATACGTGAATGCATTAAATTTACAAGACTGCACATGGTATATGTGAGTTAATACATAATTAATTATGAAAGAATTAAGGAATACACCCTTATCTTATATTTTTAATCACCACATTTCACTAAATAACACATTAAGATAACTGGTCTACAAATTTAAAAGTTGATGCTTGCAGTCGAGGAGCACAATACTAACTAAAATATACTACTAACATTTAAAAGAGAAAAAAAGAACAAATATTGGTGTATATTAAAGGTGAGGTGGAGATGGAATATAAAAACAATAATTTAGTCCACAAATATGCGGGATTTGAAATGTTGGGGGATTGGTGGGTCAATAATAATAACTTTAGGTGTATTATTAAAATGATTGATTCCTTCAACCAAATTTTATATACTATTAACTGTTGCTCTTTTCCACTAAAAATGATCATGTTTGATTAAAAAACTCTCGTGAAGTAATATAGTAATATAGATAGGCCATAGACCTTATTAGACTATCTATGCCTATGCATATGCAGGCATCACACAACGCCGCAGATCTTAATCCTTTATTATTGTTTTTAAATGATTAAATAAATAAATACACTTAATTATCTGCCGCTCCCAGTGATTCTCATTTTGAAGTTTTCAGTCCCAACTCATTAAACTACAAATATTTTTGCCAAATCCCAACATACCTAGGTTTGCTTGTTTGAATTGTTGACCAAACCAACTGAATTTTCAGTTCTGAACTAATCTGTGATTCTTTTTATAGCTAAATACTAATTTAATAGTATTCAATTTGTAGGTTTGCGAATATAAATTTGTATGGTTACTAGATTTAATATATATGGTGAAAAATACCTTTAAAAATAGTTCACAAACTTAAATGATTAACAAGATATTTTTAGAGTGAATTTGATCCAATATCCAAATTTAATAGTTCACAAACTTAAAAAAATGAGTCGATTTTTGAATAATTTACGGACATTAATTTACAAATTTGTTCAATTAATATAAAATTATTCAAATTATTTAATAAACGAATTGTCTGAGAAGCTCAAACTCGAGTTCGAGCTCCTTAAATATTTATTTATTCCTTTTAAAAATATATTTTAGAAAATGGAGCAACTATTATAACATATAACGTATATTGTTTAGAGGAATAATCAATGTGTATTTAGGTCTTGTTTGGTACGTTAAATATGATAGGATAAGATTAAATTATCTTACTAAATTATGTGTTTGGTAGCAAATGTGATTAACATGTCGGTCCGCTATTAAACATTAGGCCCGCGTTAAAATCATTATTTTCCCCTATATTTCAATCCTAAGGAAATAGTGAGATTAAAATAATCCTTATACACTATACTATTTTAATCTTATCATATTATATCTTATCTTGGCTACCAAACATGCCCTAAATACCTTGTTTTATCATATCTATATATTGGGCTTGCTATTGTGCCTTAAAAGACCAATTTTGGTTGGGCTTTTCCTTATCCATAGGCCCAATATATTCAACCCAATTTGACACACACAGGCACTCTACATTACTCTTATGCTTATCGGGTGTTTGGTTTGGTGAAACGTGATAAATTAGATTGATAGGATAAGAGATGATAAAATTATTTGGATTATATAATTATGTATTTTGTTTGATTGATTATAATATTTGATAAATTATGTGATTGTAATTAAAATATAGAAAAATACATAAATAGCCCTTTATAGAGATATGTTGGGTGTGTGTTTACTTATATTTTTGTAAATAACAAAATTGATGATGATAATTTTGTAAATTTGCATTTTGAAATGATGCTTGATTATTAAGTCAAGTTTGAGTTGATTAATAATTAAAGAATTTCTTGATTATGTGAGGGCCGAATAATCTATCCCGAACCAAATCAAGCAAACCAAACACTTGATAATGTTTGATTATTTTATCAATCACACCTAATCAATTCTAATCAAGCAAGCCAAACACTCCTTAATTATTTTATTTTTAAATTAATCGAATCTTATTCATATTCAATCTTATTACTTTTGTCGTTAAAGAAAAAAAGAAATAGGTGATGAGGAGAAGATATGGAATTATGTGATGTGTCGTGCTCTAACAAAAGATAAGTACGTGCCTTTCTTGTTATGCGATTTTTAGGTGAACATAGCTTTCCACTTGCACGTTTTTTAGGCAATCAATTCATTCACTTGGCCTTTTATTACATTTGTCCATTCATCCAAAACGTTTGTCTCAAAAGGGATTTAGAGTTAATTAGATATTTATTTTTATATTGCAATTGCTTTTCATACATCTAAAAAAATAGATAAAGATGAATAAAAGAAAATTATAAGCTTTCTCATGATTTTTAACTTCTAATCTTATACTTTTAAGGCATGTATGTACGAATATTAAATTTGTTTGTTATTATACTATTAACACGAGGAATGAGAAAATTAAAATAAAATATCATTCTTTCCATTTAGAGGCATAAACAAACCCTAGTAAAAAATATGGATATAAATAGACGTTATGATCAAACAAAATGCAAAAGTTATAAATTTCAAGAAAACACATCAAAATAAGTAATGAGGACTTTTCATACCACATGGGTATCAAAGATAAATTTAATAACCCACCCTATTTTTGACTCGTTCTTTGTATACGACCCGAACAACAATAACTAAATCATAAATTAAGAAGGGAAAATAAAAACTTAGACAAAATGATTAATAATAAAAAAAAATTAATATACTAGTATGAAATTAGCAAACTGTGGCTTAATCGCAGCATTGACTTTTTAGAGACAAAATTATTGCAATTTACAAAGCATGAAAAGGAGAATTGATATGAGAGAAGTCAACGGGGTTATTTACGTCAAAGCGGGACAGCTTTCGCGCGTCCATCTCCATACACGTCACGCGTCCCTGTCCCACGCCCGGAAACCTCCACGTGTCCGTTTCACTTTTCTCTTGCGTATGCCATCCACCTATTTCACACATTAATATTTCTTTTTATTTAATAAATTTGTTATATTTCTTGGGCTGCATTCCAATCGAATTATTTCCAAATTATTAGAGATTTGATATGAAAAAGTTATTTTTGAAGGTTGGCTTGTTATAAAATGAGTCGAGTGAGTGCGCCCATCAAAAACGGCTCTTCTTCGAATGAAAGTCTTACCTCTTGTCCACTCCTGACACACGAGAACACTAATTATTGAGCTAAATTTGAGTCGGATGACTCTCGACTAGTTGTGTTTAAGAACATATATAAATTCATATTTTCACGAGCATATTTTGAGAGCCTATTTGTGATTATTCAATCGAGCCAAAAACGATATTGGATGCATACAATGATGCAAAAAAAATAAATAAATAAGAGCATTGTTTGGACTCGAAAATCATTAATATACATATCAAACGAGACGAGATCGAAGTCAAATTCTTAAAACATGTCAAAAGTTCGAGCAAAGCTCGAAGCAAACTCAAATACCCTGCTATTTAAACAAGTAAGCTCGAATTGGCTAACATCGAGATCCGGTTGACTCCTTTATACCCTTATACATTTACTTTTGAAGGAGAAAATTAATAATACCCAAATTTCAAAACTTATATGTTGAAAATACCCAAAGTAACTATCTTTGACCAATAATGGTGGACCACTTTACTCATATTCCCCATACATCTACTCTCTCTCACCTTCATAACTTTATTCTCGCTCCTCTCCCCACTACCGCACACTCACCTCACTCATGCATTCTCTCTCTCCTTCTCCCTTCATACCGCACATATAGCCTTCCCTCTCCCCCTACCGCGTGCACTCCCTCCTTTCTCGCCCACTCTCTCCCCCATACCCCATACCCTCCTTCTTCCCCATTGCATCTACCACAACTGCACCACCGCTCGGCGCCACCACCGCTTCTGCATTGATACATTTGTATATAGAAAATATCTATCTATGCAGGGGAAGTGATACTGCTCGCGTAGGGTGAACCGTTTGAAATACCGCTGGTTTGGGCACCAGCGGTAGATGCTCCAATGCAAGCGGTATCGACATTTTATTATTGTGTATTATTTATTATACATGAAAGCGTATTGTTGGGAAATATTTTAAAAGTGTTTTGATTCAGATTCCAATACCTCCCCTGAAAAGATGTAGTAAGACCAATACTGAATCTTAGTGTTTTGTCTAAGAACTCATATGTTAGGGAGTTCTAATTTTTCAGGTACACTGAAGGACATCCCCACTGAAGATTCAAGCTATCCCAAAACTGAAGGACCTTCTCTACTGAAGTATGTCCTGAAGTTTTGAAGTTGAAGTAAGAAGCCAAGTCTTTGCCAAACTGAAGATCAGTACTGACTGCCTTCACTGATGTTATCTACTGAAGTCTGCACTGATGCTCCAAACTGAATTTTTCTACTGAGGAACAGCCTAGCCCGTAGGCACTTCCACTTATGGCAAAAATCTCGGTAGGTAAACGCAATCTTTCTGCAGACACCTAAAATGGCAAAAAGGACGAAGACTCCAACGGGAAGATTTCAAATGCAGCTCTATCTCACAACGGTCACATCCTATTAGAGCACTATAAATACCCGATGCTTCAAACACTTCAAGACACCGGTTACCCCTGCTATCAACTTGCTATCGCTATCTCTGCTTTCAAGCTCTCAAACTCTCAGCTAGAACACTCCAAGCTTTCAGTTTCCATTCTTTAGTGTTCTTAGCGATCTTTCTGTAACCGAAGAACAATCTTAGTAGTAGACTTAGTTCTAAGCTAGTAGTGATCAGTTTGACTGTAAATCCAACCTTCACGGTTGATCACTGTAAGATTGTTACATCTCCATTAAGTTGGAAACCCTCGACTAACATCGAGTACTCGTGGACGTAGGAGTTTTTATCTCCGAACCACGCAAACCAAATCTCTGTCTCTCTCTCTCATTTAAATTTCAATACTCATTATTCTTTATCTATCATCAACTGAATATTGATTAAGTGAAAAGAGAAACAATTGCATTAAGTTTTCTGAAACAAACGAGTAAGATTTAAAGCCACCACATTCCGCACACTTAAGATATTAGTCCATCAGTCAAACACTCAGTGTAGACTGAAGGATTCCTATCTAAAGTACAACTCTCACACTGAAGTACCTCCCTGCAGTTCAGGAGCACAAAAGTTTAACATAAAAACTGACTGGTGTATTCCTCCCCCATACACTCAGTTCACTCGTTTCGGGACCAACACGTATATACCGCACAAAAATAATTAACCTACGTAAATACCGCCGATCTATACAGCGCACAATATTTCTCCCTAATCTGGCGGTTTTGGCGGTTTTGAAATTCTACGGAAGAATAAATTATTATCTGGTAGATAGATATTATTTCAACAACATAATAATTATAATTCAAAAGGTCAAAAAATGGGTATTTTTCATATATACATTTGTTAGCGGGTATTTTCTCCGTCCACATTTTGAGAATGAGTTAATTTTCGTATTTAACACTACTTTTGAATTAAATACTTTTATTTTTGCTATAATTCAATTTATGTTAAAACAAAATGACTTCATGGAATGAATATTTCAGAAAAGAAAATCATTTCTTACCGACCTCCAAAAATTAAGTTGTTTTTTCTTCTTCTACCTTTCACCTCATTGCTCTTTATAATTTCCAAAATTTGTGATTATATTGATTACCTTTTATTGGAATTGGCTTGTTTTGATGGTGGAAAGGCAGATGCCAGTCACCACAAGCTAAGAGCCGGTTTGCCGGTATCTCTCCTCCACCTATAAGTAAATATTCAAGCCCACTTGTTTGCAGTTTTGGTCATCTTTCCACACGCTCAGAAATCCCAAGAAACTCCTAGAAGAAAACAAGATCACCATCTTTCCCAATTATATTCATTGCCTAAAACTTAAAATTTCCCAAGAAAATCGTTGCCTGATTGAAGAAGAAGAAGATGGGAGCAGAAGCAGAGGTGGTAGTTAGAACAAGCATCCCTATGTTGGATGTGGTGGTGCCCTCTTCAGAACTTGTAACATTTCTAGCTCAATTTTCCTTCTTTTTTCTTCTATTTTTTATATTATGATTCAAGCAGAGGTGTTTTTTTTAGCTCCCTTCTTACATATGCATCCCTTCAGCTATTGGTTTAGTTCTTGAATGATGAAATATTTGATTTGCTTGTGATGTGATTTGGGGAAAGAAGAGAAAAAAAAGGTTCTTGATATAAATATTCAATCTTTTGGACGGAAAAATATTTGGGACAATCTTGGATTCTTGAATAATGAAACAGTTCTGCCTTTGGTTGCTTTGCTTGTGATTAGATTTGGGGAAAGAAGAGTAAGAAAGATTCTTGATATAAGTATTCAAGCTTTTGGATGGAAAAATATCTAGGATGGTTTTTGGTCAAGAAAGTGTTGGACTAGGGAATTGAATATGGAATGACAAATTCTATTATTGATTCTTTTTGTATGTGGGAACCATTTTTTTTTTCTGTAGGGCAGATTCCATGCTTTTAAGATGCTTTCTCTACTACCTTTGCTTTGATGAAATTAGTTGATCTTTGATCGAATTTGGGAATTAAGTCTATATGGTAGTACTAAGTGTTGTATTAATTCAGACCATGTATTCTTTGATGTTTAGTTTAGTGATATAACTGAACATGTTTGTCTCACAATGTGTTTGCTTGTGTATTGTTTGTGCATTTAGGATGTTAAATCTCCGGAGTCGCCTGTGCTGTTCTGCCCGAGCATTCGCTCGGGTGGTTTTGCTGATATCGGTCCGCGGAGGTACATGGAAGACGAACACATCAGGATAGACGATCTATCAGTGCACTTGGGGTCGATCATCACGGTCCCTGAACCTAGTGCCTTCTATGGGGTGAGTGATTTTTCGCCCTCTCTTTTGAGTTTTGGGATATGTTGGCATGGCAGCAACTGATTGATGCATTTTTGCAGATATTTGATGGTCATGGAGGGCCCGAGGCTGCAGCGTACGTTAAGAAAAACGCGATCAGATTCCTTTTCGAAGATCCTAATTTCCCACGAGCTACAGAAGTGAACGATACCTTTGTATCGGAGGTTGAGAACTGTTTGAGGAAAGGGTTTCTCCTAGCAGATATGGCCTTAGCTGATGATGGCAGTGTGAGCAATTCTTCGGGAACGACTGCTTTGGCAGCCCTTGTTGTCGGGAGGTACGTTTTTGTTCTTTGATCGCACTTCATAAGTTTGGAATTGCATAAATACAGCGACTGAGGGACACTTGAATACATTTCAGGCTCCTAATGGTGGCGAATGCCGGCGATTGCAGAGCAGTTCTCTGCCGGAAAGGTGAGGCAATTGACATGTCTCAAGACCACCGCCCTACGTATGCATCGGAGAGGAGGCGTGTCGAGGAATTGGGTGGATTCATTGACGACGGTTATCTCAACGGGGTTCTCTCAGTTACCCGGGCTCTAGGGGACTGGGACATGAAGCTGCCACGAGGCTCCTCCTCGCCTCTCATCGCAGAGCCGGAGTTCCGCCAAATAATCCTAACTGAGGACGACGAGTTCCTCATAATTGGGTGCGATGGGGTCTGGGACGTCTTGTCCAGCCAGCAAGCAGTGAGCCTGGTCCGAAGGGGGCTCAGACGACACGACGATCCCGAGCAATGCGCAAAGGAACTCGTGATGGAGGCGCTCCGTCTCAACACATTCGATAATCTCACTGTGATCATTGTTTGCTTTACGTCTCTGGATCAAATGGAGCAACCGGCGACGCGCCAGAAGAAGCTACGGTGCTGCAGCCTCTCTGCAGAGGCTCTGTGCAGCTTACGGAGTCTCTTGGACGGAAGTAGCCACCGGTGATGGCCGGTTTCGCCTTTTTTTCGGACTACACTTTCCCGGTTATTTCATGGGGAGGAAGCTGCTTGTGTTGTGGCTTCAGCTTGAGTTATAGAAGTTTTGGTTATTACATTCTTTCCTGTGTTTGTATCCTAATTGTTTCACTCCTTTGTTGTACATATAATTAATTGATCTTTGGATAGAATAATAGTAGTAGGTGGTGTAACAATTGGACTATGTATTATTGGTAGAGCAATGCATATTATGAAGGTAGATGTTTTTTTACCTTCACCTTAAATAAATAAATTTCAAACATACAGAATGATGGTTTGCTCTTTACAACCCTATTTTTGTTATCAATATTCAAGTTTAAATTATTTATTCAAAATTTCAAGATCTCAATTAAAGAAAATTATACCATGCCTACATATTCATTCCATGTCAGTGATTTGATTCTGTATTTACAACGAAGTTTGATAAATTATGAGAAAAAATAAAAATTATTGAAAGTTTATGTACTTAGGTCGAATAAACTCTTAAAAGGAAGACAGTAGAGTTAAGCAAGTGAATTTGATGGTGCTGGTAAAATAGTGGATGAATCAATTGAAACCTCTATTTGGGAGCAAGAATCCATCTTTACAAGTATCTCAGAGTTACCATTTAACATCTCATCTCAATAAAATAGAAGAAGGCATACATACACTTCAGTAACTATGCAGTTGATTCGGTAGAATAGCTTTTAGCGAACTTCGCAAACCGTTCCAAACCGCGACTGAGCAAGCTCTCGAGAAACGGTTGCAGTGCCTAAACAGCAGAGCACACAGTTGCATAAATAGACGACAATCTAATACCTTCCGGGCTGTAAGAAATGGCTGCAGTGCCTAAACATCAATACTTACCGATGCAACTGGAGTCAGCAGTGCGGGAACTTCATACGAAACTGTGAGCTGCAATACAAGAAAGCTAAAAATTGTTGAAATCTTCTCTTAGTTCTATTATTTCTTGAAAAACATCAATGAGCACTGTAATAGACATTGGTGATATGTATATATATACATATATATATATATACATACATATATATATATATATATTTGAACTACTTATTCTATAGGACTGTTAAATCATTTTGTTAACGATTTTGAGATAAAACTGCACCATACAAGGTCACGGGGTACAGTTAAGAGAGGATTTGGAAGGGTGTGTGGCAAACAACGTATATAAAGTAGATCAAGTATAGGAAAATGAAGAGGATTGTTTCTAAAAAGACGTACTTCTACTGAACAAGAACCAGCACCTTTAGGGAAAAATCTTACAGCTCCTCTGCAAATAAGCAAGCAAAATTTTGTGTCAAACATAAGTAGAATACATCAGTTTTGGATTTACTAGGTTTGAATATGTATATTTCTTTAATCATTTCGACATTTATCCATTTAATGGAATGCCATAGAGCATTTTTAGACAGCAATAGCACCAC
The DNA here is from genome assembly GCA_026898415.1 of Leonotis leonurus. Taxonomy (NCBI): domain Eukaryota; kingdom Viridiplantae; phylum Streptophyta; class Magnoliopsida; order Lamiales; family Lamiaceae; genus Leonotis; species Leonotis leonurus. Next base: position 950,927 of record JAPKLX010000017.1, read on the forward strand.
ATTAGTATTTAAGGAAGGAAATAAATAACTCAACAGATCTCAAAGGAGATATTATGGAAATGATAGTGCTATAACTAAAAATCTCTTCCCCTTTTCTATATGCTTGAGAAGACTTTAATGACTACTGATATTGCACTGAAATCATAACGACTGCTTATATTGTCAAGCATATACACTGAGACAAGATCTTCAAACTTCTAAGCAATCAATCACGCTGAATTTCATTAATCAAGATGCGTTCATTGCACAATATCTGATACCTATTAGGAAGACCATCGAGAGATCTCCAGTGGATCTTCTGGTTCGGTGTTGGCTGCAAGAAAGATGCAACAGCAACACTTGGTAAACCAACAAGATAGAACCAAAGATGCTGAAACAAATACTCGAATTGATCTTGATTTATCAGTACCTGCATGTTTCGAGCTAGCCACGAAAACTCAATATCCTGCCCAAATGCTTTATACTTCAGTGACCATCTTGATAGGTCAGGTTTATCCTCCAGAATCTGACATAGAAATGTAACTCATTACCCAACTAAATAAAATATTCTAGACAAAAAGAAAGTTAGAATCAGAATCATGAAAGGTCATTGTCTAAAAAAACCTTATCTTCGTCATACATATTCTTCATTACATCCAAACTCAGGCGAATATTAATCCAACAATCTTAACTAACGAAACCTAAACTGGAAAATTAGCAGCTGAGAGCTCCTCTTCAAATTAAAAAAGTGGTGCAAGTCAACACACACCTTCACCGATGAAATGAAGGGCATCCACTGAGGAATGGCTTCACGATCAGAGTAACATTGATAAGCAACTGAAATCGGTACATCTATATCCATCTTCACCCTGACCACTCAATCACATAGCATCAAACTAAGGTAATGCATCAATCGGAACTAAACGGAACTACTTGCACGTAAAAGAACAAAAAGGAGGAATCGATTACTTGCAATCCTGCCACTCCATGACGGGGGAGAAAGGTCGGCGAAATTCGACGCCGGTGAGGTGCTTGTAAAATGTCCTACTTGGGGAAGCATGGAATTTGCCGACGCGGACCACTCTTTTCGCGAATGGATTCGGAGAAGATAAAGGGCGGGGCTTGAGCTTCTCGGCGCCGGAAGATGCGCGGTGGTCGATTACTGCTACCACCGCCGTCGCTGTAGCCGCCGACATTGGGAATGAGAGGAACCGCCGCCGATCAGAGATGCCTTTCCACGCACAGTATTTGTGAGCAGAATCTGTTGCTCCGAGTTATGGACCTATGGTTGATGACTCAGGTCGCTCCGAGCTCTTTACCGGGTCAACCCGATTTCCAGTCGTTCTAATTTTTTTCATACACTATACTACCTCTATCCGCCAAAGTATTTAATGAATTTTTTTTTTCGGGCAGTACACGAAAGTGTTTAACACTAAAATTTTCTATTTATAATAACTTTTCTATACACATAATACAATTAAAAATTATAAATCATGTGAGACTCAAATTCCACTAACTCTACTTTTCTACGCACATCTCCACACTTTACACTTTTTTCACACTCCACTCATTACACTTCTTAAACACTCTACACAAAGTTAACAAGTTTTATTAAAACTCGTGCAAGTCAAACCGTTAAACACTTTCCGGGACGGACAGTACTATTTTTATATAAATTGTATTGAATTATTATGAATTTAATGCCAACTTAAGGTTATACATAGAAAGTGTGGGTGGAGGAAAATAATTTGAAATACTTGTAAATTAGAAAATTAGTATTTAGACCAATATCATGTGGTGTGAAGGAAGCCAGTGCAGATATTCTTTAATTTTTACAATTATTTTGTTTACGAAATATTGAAACTATAGAAAATTGGATTAGGCTTTGGTATAAGTTTATCCTAATATAATAATCATGTAAATTTATAAATAAATGTATATTTAACATATCAACTAATAACATGAAATTCTATATAACATAACGTGTAGAAGATAAAATAAACAAATTTTAGTGTCAATTTGGTTAAAATTTAATATAATACTCCATATTGCCATCTGAACTTTTCGTCAATAGAATTGATTAAAAGGCTAAAATTGTCACATGATCCTAATATACGGGCTTGAAATTGTTTGCTAGAGAAAAATTAATGCTACACATACTCAAAATATGAACTCACAATTAGAGGGAAGAAGTCATTCAGAAAGGGAAACCTGTATGCAAAAACCTCTTTGAGGACTCTCCTAATCTCTTCACACATTTTGCATTTCCATACACCGTCAGCAGTTCTTGAGCCACATTTTCGGGGTGGCAAGATATGAACGCTCGGATGAATCTCTCATTCGTCATTCTCATTGCTCTCAGCAGCAGAGCTCCCTTGATCTGAGGTTCAAGCCCCATGTCCTCCACTTTACATGCTACCTGGAATCGCGGTTTCAAGACCGTCTCTAGGTTGAACATGATCAGAAACGGGTTCTGTAGCACCGCAGTGGCTGGCAGCTTCATTGTGCCTAGTACGTATGTCATGTTTCTCTGGACTTTTTCGACAGATAGTGTCAGCACGAGGGGGGAACGCCCAATGAGACCAAGATAATCATCCTCTGAGATCCCGTATCTGTCCATACACATCAACTTGTCACGGATGGTCTCTATGCGTGACACGGCAATTATGGAAACCACGTGTTTGTACATCTTTGAGTCCTTTGAGACTCCAGTTCTACGGATGTAATCAAGCTTCTCGTCGTTAATGTTACTGCGTGGGATCAGAGTGGGGCGAGAAATGAGCACGGTTGACAAGTCAGTTTTGCTGAGGCCCATCGACTCGAACATGGTGATAACGGGTTTCACTTTGTTGTGGAAGTCATAGGTTAGTAGAGAAGGATTCCGCACAATGGCCTTGACTAGCACCTGTCTTGAGCCAAACAAGCCCTCCAGGTACATGAGGCGTTCGCCCATATCCACATTAATTTTGCAGTTGAGCAAGCGGGGACGGCAGTTTACCATTTTCACAAGTTCGGTCGATTTTATGCCCAGCCGAGAAAGTATGCCGAGCTTTGACTGAAGGTTATCCACATCCATCTTACGTATAGATGAACGTCGCTCAAATATCTTGGATATATCACTCTCAGTACAACCCCATTCTCGGAAGATGTCAGCTGCGTCTCTAATTTTCTCATGATCACCCCCTAATCCTCTTTCTTCGTCCACACTTTTATCGGGTTCACAAGCTGTGGTGTGAAAATGACCAGGATATGAGCTGAAGGGGAGCCACTTAAAACTCGAAGGCACAACATCATCAGTTCTCTGAAGCTTATGCAGTCCCTGAAGAAACCAAAAGGAAACAAAATATGATCTTTATATACTATCAAAGGGGCAATTGTCTATCCTGTACGCACTAAACAGAGCATGGCACCAAATAAGGTCGCTAACATGGCTACTATTGAAGACAACGGAAATAAAAGCAAACGCCATAGTGAAAATCTGTCGGCACTGAAGAGAATGTGGCACCAACAAGATCTCAATCATGCTAGTCAAAAATATTGAATGCAAAAACGACAGTAAAAACTGTTGGCAGTATAGAGAATGTGGCACCAACAAGATATCTTACATAATAGCAAGTGAAGACGACAAAATAACCAGCAGTTCGTTCGAATCGAGTTTCTATGAGTCTAGTAAAAAGAATATTTTTTTTTCTACTCAGTACAAATCCTACTAGTCTGAAAAGGGGGAAGAAATTTGTAGAGTGTTACTGAATTAGTGAGCATTGAGACAGTTAGGGAGCAATGAGAACATTTCTGGTTCACTTTTCATTCCATCTGGATTTGAGTGATTCAACGAAAAACAATCTGCTCCACATTACATCCTTAGCTGAGAAAATTTGAACACAAGGAATTTCCATCAAGCAATAATTCAGAACATCGCCAATACAATAAAATAAGCAATCCGAACACTGAATAACATAAAACTTACTTCTGTTGTAAAAACAAAAACGTAAAACATAGTTAACTACAATTAGAGAGAGGCATCTCCTTTACATTCCCTTCATTTATGCTAATTCCATTACTGGCATAAAGTATACTTCTAATAGCACGCTGTACTTGCAACCACAATTTTTTCGACATTAACCAACAATCAGATGCAAATGCTTATTATTTATGCACACAGAACGCAAATTTTCCAACCTTAACCCATAAATTTCCACAAAAAAAAAAAAACATTAGAACTCACTGCACGTAAACATGCGGAAAAAGAAGAGGCGCTTCTGTGCAATCGGCGGCCAGAAAAAATAGCACCAACTCGCCTGCCGGCGTGCAACAGTACCATTTATTTATCGATAACTGAAATTAGATCCAACTAAATAGAGCGAAATGGAAAATTAATATGAAGAAGAGGGCTAGGATAAAGACGATGATGACGAATCAAGCTGAGGAGATGAGGAAGAAGACGATGAGGACGAATCGAGCTGCAGCTGCTTCGCTCCACCAAAGAGAAATACAAATCCGACATAAATTTGGGCTTTCAGTTCCCTCTCTTCAACTGTGAGGCCCATTAAATCCCATTAGTGATGGGTAACATTTCCCGTTTTTCACTATCTATACCCTTTTCTCTTTTCTTCCTACTTAGATTTTTACTGCTAAAACGTTCCATACTTCATAACTTCTTCAAATAATTGATCCAATCTTGAGTTGGATATAAATGGTATGAATTTTTTATTATTTGTTTTTTGGATACTTTTGAATATTATCTTTAAATATTTCACCGATTTGGAAATGGGATTGTTCGTATAGATTATAAATTAAGTTTTAAGGCTTATGTGCTGTGGAAATCGAGTTTAACTTTAAATATATATAAACGTTCTAACTTATCTTTATCAACACGAATAAATAATGTCTCGATCATATTTATATAGTATTTGAGTTTGATAAATTTGGGTGCTTTTATTGTGATAGAATGTAATTTTAACTAGACACTTCTCAAATTGATAGATTTATGAACAAAGCATCTTGAAATTTACTTTTAATTAACGTTAGGGTATGTAAGAACTGCACTGAATTAAAAAAATTAACTAATTTTTAACTTGCAGTTTATGCTTTTGGTTCAATATTGACCAAACCGAACAAAACCTATTAATATAAACATATTTAATAATTATATAACAATATATATAATTATGAAAAAAAATTTAAATCTAGAAAAATTAGAAGTTAAATATATATATATATATACGAAAATAGATTTAATTATTTAGAACTTAAAAACGAAACAAACCGAAACCAATCAATTTTCGATTCGATTGATACACCTTGAACAGTAGATTCAATTAATATTTTTCATCTTAGATTCGAGTTTCGTTTGATAGAAACATTACTTAAATTTGTTGCTCGGCGTGCATTTCCAACCCTTTTCATATCAAGTGCAAGAATTTCAAAATCCAAGTTCTAATTCTCCAAAAGAAAATTAATTGCATGTGGTGATATAGAAAAGAATTGTAAATTTGAAACTCGCAAAGAAGGATATTTTGCTAAAATATATCGTCAATTTCCCATGATGACCAGTATGGATTATGAGAAATAATTCAATTATTACGAACTAAAGCAAAACCATGTTTTCTAAAGAATGTTTCCCCATGCAATTGAGAAACAAGAAAAGTTGAGCATGGTAAATACACGAAGGTCAAGACAATACAAGTGAAAAAACTAAACCTTTTAGTAATGGAAGAAGTACGTGTGTTTGTGATTTAGAGGAAATGATAAACAAGATTCATACGAGAATCCCCGTTAACACCCTTTTCACATCTCTTCATATCAATAATCTCTTGTCACCCCTTGATGCACTAATCATTCAAGGGGTGACAAAAAAATTTCACAACTTCTTTCACCCATTAATTTTTGTCACCCCTTGATGCACTAATCATTCAAATCATGCCATAATACTCATACTAGCTTGCCCTAGATAAAACAAACCATAATTTCAAAACAAACCATAATTTTAAGCTTAACTCAACGAGGTTCTTAGGATAGTAAATATCAATTCTTCAACAAAGAAGGGACATTTCTAGAGCAATGCAAGCATCGCTTGCTTCTAAGAATATCAATTTCAGCACACAAAAAACACGGTTGAATCAGAACATCTATGAAAAAAGCTCAGCTCTAAAATTTATAAAGAAATCTACATTATCCAAAAACCATAATTTCACGTTAACACATATCTCGGTTAATGAAGACTCTACAAATAGCTAATCAGAGCAAATGTGATGCAATAACATTCATGTAACTAAATCTACGAATATAGAGATACAGCGAATAAAAAAAAGGATAATTAGCAGTAAACTAAAGCCAAAAAATGTGATTGCAGTATCATAACAATGCTTAACCAAAATCCATATAGCCAGAATGATAAAATTCAGGTTCCGAAATTAAAACAAAAAACAATTCAGAAACGACGTTTCAACATGTAAAAAGGCACTTCACGAACCATCTAAACACCTTCCCCGGCCTTGTTGTAAACATAGGTGAGACCGCACTTACCGCAGTAGTGCCTGTCGAAGTGGTTGGCCATGAAAGTTCCGGCGCCACACTCAGCGTTGGGGCACTCCTTCCTCAGCCTCTGCACCTTTCCAGAATCATCTACCTTGTAGAACTGCAGAACGGCGAGCTTGACCTTCTTCTTCTTGTGCTTGATCTTCTTCGGCTTGGTGTAGGTCTTCTTCTTGCGCTTCTTCGCGCCACCACGGAGGCGGAGGACGAGGTGGAGAGTGGACTCCTTCTGAATGTTGTAATCGGCCAGGGTGCGACCGTCCTCGAGCTGCTTCCCGGCGAAGATGAGACGCTGCTGGTCCGGAGGGATTCCTTCCTTGTCCTGAATCTTGGCCTTCACATTGTCGATGGTGTCGGAGGATTCCACCTCAAGGGTGATCGTCTTACCCGTTAGGGTTTTGACGAAGATCTGCATCGTCGCGGCGGAGGAGAATCACTAGCTAGGGTTTGGTTGGGGTAACCGATACTACAAAGTAGGTAAGAATGTTGTGGAGAGGGTTATATATATTAGGGTTTTGTAGTGAAAATGGGCTTTGTGTTGTTGGGCCTTGGTTGCCCACTAAAGTTTGGTTTTTCTTTCTACTCGCCCCACAAAAATTTTAAACATTTTGACATAATAAATGTTTTAATAGAGTATCCTTCAAAAAAAATGTTTTAATAATGTATTTTTATTTTTAGTAAAAATATTTATTAAGTGAAATTTTAATTTCTCTGGTTATAAATTATTGTGTGTTGTGAGTGAAGTTTGTGTTCAATTTAATTTATTATTTTTAATTTAATTATATGTATTAAATATGATATATTAACTTACTATGAATATCACATTTCAAATTTAAAAAATATTTAATGGATTGATTGAGGGAATTAATTTTTTTTCAAGTATGCAATCTCGTGTGGTACAGTAAAAATAATACATAAATATCATCACATAAGCGTAGGTTCCATTCAAGTATTGTCTGATTCTCTTGTTGCTATAATGACGAGAAATCAATAGAGTGTGAAGAAATGTTGGAAGCTATTGAGATAATGTCTATTTATGTCTTGAAAAATATGGTACGTCTGAATGAAATCAACATGGTGGCACATAACTTTAACAAAATATGATAAATCTACTGACACGGTGAAAAATTGGTATAGTTCCTGACTTTAATGGTTACACTAGTCACTCACCCGTGCCATGCACGGGATCAACATTGTATTAAAAAACAAAATATAAAATATAAAATATTAACAAAATAAATAATGGTCACCATCATAAACTATTTACATTATAATTATTTCTCTTTTTTACATGAATATCATTCTTATCATTATTATTTGCAATCATTCAATTTATTGCTCTCCTTATCTCCTCGTACACAATGATGACAATGAGTCGGGTTGCACTGGATTTCCTATACTCAAGTTCGTGCCGTGATTTTATTAATAGGCTCAAACTTGGCTCATGCGCCGATCGGGCCTAGAATTCAAGCCCAGGTCCATGCCTATGTGGATTGAGCGGGTTTGGGCCGGGCCTGCAAATTTTATTTATTTTTAATTTTTAATTTACTTAATTAATTTATTTTAAAGCATATTATATAATTTAACATTTGCTGTATTTTTTTTGTATATAAATATTGATAGATAATCATATCATTTATATATTAGTAGTATGATTCATACTTTCTATACCTGGTTGATACTCCACGTATTTAAATCCTTTTGCACTTTGTTAATTACGTAAATAGTCTTTGAAGTCTGACTATTTTATTAGTGATAGGAAGTTTTTGCAATGTGTACGTGGATGCACTATATAAATTTTTGAGTACTACTACCTCCGTCCCACCAATAACGACCCATTTGATTAAAATAATACACTCATCTACTTTACAAATGGGTCGTTATTGGTGGGACGGAGGGAGTAATTAACAAATGCAGATTTGTTATGGTCCAATATGACGTAGCAGAAAACTCAAACATCATTCTTTTATTGAATAATTTTAAATATACCCATCAAATATTTTGCAATAGCCACCAATTCAAAATAATAATAAAATTAATAAAAATATACATTATATTTTCATAGCTCTTAATTTTAATAAAAAAAAAAATATTAGAATCATAACTACCAACTTCAAGTTAAAATTAAAAAAAAATGTGTAATTTTAATCCAAAAATATAAAATACACATATACACGATTTAATCATAGCTGTCAAATTTAAGTCGCAATAAAAAAATATAAATTTTAATCAATCGGCAAAATTTCATCTATGAATATTGGAACCTAGTGTTCAAACTTAATCACATTTTACGTATATATCCAATTTTTTTTTTTCATTAATATAATTTTATATGTAAGTTTTTTCATCTGACAAATTTTATTTTATTTATTTAACTTTGCATTAAAAAAATGGATTTGTGAATTTTGAATTTTTGAAAAAAAAAATATTTTTTTGTTGATTATAATTTTAAATTGGATGATACTCTCTATGTCCCACTATTATTGTCCAATTTTGATCAAAACTGTGACAGTTTTTTGGTCAAAGTATGACAATAATAGTGAGACAGAGGAAATATAATGATATAATAATATTTTAAATTTATTTTTGTTATTATTTTATTGTAATTTTTGTTATTATTATTTTATATTGGTGGCTATATTAAAATATTTGTGAGCTATATTTTCAAATTACCCTTCTTTATCTTTATTTTTAGACTCTGACTTTTGTTTTATGGACTTATTATGCCTCGCCGTTAGTTTAGTATTAAGGCTCCAAAATAATAACTATTGGCCCATAACATTATTTATTTGGCCTATTCTATTACAAACAGAATCCTATTGTTTCGTGTATAAAAACCTTCACCCTATACTGTAGACTTCATTTCAGCTTCTGCGCCTCATTTTCGATCTTATACTTCAATTTCGATCTTCCTTCTCGGCCCATCTTCTCCCTTCTATGCATCTTTCTCCCTCTATCCCCATATTCCTCCATTCGTTTATTTGTGTTTTTTGTCGAACATATTTTTTCGTTTACTATCTTTTGCATTTTTATCTACTCTCTTGTTCATTTCTTTTGTTTATTGTTTTCTTCACTCTGATAATTTTTATTTATTGCATTTTTATTATTTTTGTTTTACTTTATATAAATCTTAGATTTCTGAAATAGTCTTAAGCCTAATTATTGAACGAAATTATTTTTATTCATATTTCCTGAAGTTTAATTTTTAATTTTTTTAATTTTTTCAATTTTTAATTTTTTAAGTTTTCGATTTCTAAACAATAATATGTCAAGTTAAGGATTTTCGTCCAATGGTGATAAAATCTACTAAAAGAATATTAATGCGAAAATTATATAACTAAATTGTTTCGTTGAATCTGTCGCAAACTCTTTCAAAAAAAATTTGCAAAAATGAATCAATTCTGTATATTAACACGTTTTTGTATAACTAAATTGTTTCGCTGTATGGAAAATTTTGTATATTAACACGTTTTTTTAAATATAACTGAATCAATTCAAATTTTTTTGAAAAAAGGCGCTAAATTCTAGCTGTTAAAAACCTTCTTTTTATATATTAATTGATGATTTTATACTTCAAGACATACATTTTTTGATCAATGAATATTGTTTTCCCTACAAAAACATCACATACTCTAATTGGAACAAATAACAACAAATCATAGTTAATAAAAAGTGTTAATTATCGAAAATAGTCATATAAGATAGTGAAAGATAAATACTGACCACCAACATAATAATACATAAATTCTAACAATTTTTTAATTTTTTGATAAAAAATACCCTTTTAAATACCCTATGCCGTATCATCCGCATTATAGGTATAAATGATATAATTAATGATTCATACCATTCATACGTGATTTATATGAATAGTACTATATAGGTACGAAGAATATGAATAGGGCTGTCGAAACGGGACCGGGAATTCGGGTTTCCCGATACCGAACCGGTTCCCGGAACTTTCGGGAATTGGGACGGGAACCGGTATTCACTTGTGGCTATTTTTCGGTTCCCGGGAACCCGGGACCGAACCGGGAACCGAACCGGGAACCGCTTTTTCTTAATTAATATTATTTAATATATATAATACATTTATAATATATTTATGAAATTTAATATTATTACATAATTTACATTTACTTTACCCTTTTTGTTTCTAATTCTTTCTGCCTTTCAAATTTCAATTCTCTCAGTCTCAGACCTGAGACCACTCCACTCCCGTCGCGCCGAGCACCACTCCACTCCCGTCGCGCCCAGCCCACGACGGCGACGCTGCCCAGGCGGCTTACCATCGCCCGTCGCTCCGGACCCAACGCCGCCCATTCCTCCCCGTCTGAGCCAGTCTCCTTGTATGTTGTGGAGTTCTTTGATTATCTTTTTGTTGATGCTTTCTCCTGCTTGTCTTGAGCTCTCTATTTCTTCTTCTTCTTCCAATTGTGATTCTTGTAACTGTAGAAATATGAAATAGCGGTTTGAATTAGGAAAGAGAAGAGTGAATTGATGAATAAATTAGGGTACCTGAACCTGAGACTAGGGCTGTCGAAACACTAGCTTCTATCTTTTCTTTAAAATAATTTGGAACTTAGAAATATATTAGTATTTCTTTTCTTCATATAATGAATATCTCCAATGCAATATAAATTTGATCTAGTTTGTACGTGTGGCATATAGAAATTTGAATGTTATTGGTTAATGGCACATTCAATTTCAATTTGACAGAGGGTTGCAATTTGAGATATTGTGCATATTTGTATATCTACTACTACAAGCGCTCATATGGTGATGTGAACAAAAGTAGGTATTTAAATTACGTTTATGTAATGATCACACTTGTTTTGCTATTTTTGATAATTTTTCCAAGATTAAAGGTGAAGAACAATGAAGAAATTGGGGAGAGAAATTAGAGATAGATAGAGGATGAGAAAGACACAAGAGAGAATTAGAATTTGAAGTATTTCTTTTTATTTTCTTCTTCTCCACAACATAACCTAAATATAGTCTCAACATTAAAGTAACCTAATTTAAATAAATACAGGCCCAATACTAAAGTGGACTTAAAGTAAAGAACAACATAAACAATTAAAATATTGGCCCACTGAGGTACATGACA
>JAPKLX010000017.1:970670-1123304 GCA_026898415.1 Leonotis leonurus
TGGGACAGTACTGGTATCATGAAGATACACAGGCATTTTTCGATGATTCAGATCATTACAAGATGATAAAGGCAATGTGCAGGCTTTCTTGCAGTGAGTGTGATAAAATGGAGGACCAGACAGAAGATGGTCCCAGGAGAAGAGCAAGGTTTAGGAACATTGATCAGCTGAAGGGACATTTGTTTCACAAGCACAGGTTGCTCATGTGTAGCTTGTGCTTGGAGGGAAGAAAGGTACAATATATCTTATAATCTTCCTTCCTAGCCAGCGCATGTATATTAGCTTTTTTGTTCTTTATTCTCCTGATTGTGTCAGTTTAGTTCAGCCTGATCAGTAGATTTTCTGGGTTATCAGGTTTTCATCTGTGAGCAAAAGTTGTATACAAGATCACAACTTAATCAGCATATAAACACTGGTGATTCAGAGGTGGATGGAACTGAAAGTGAAAGAGGTGGCTTCTCAGGACATCCTATCTGTAAATTTTGCGAGACACCACTTTATGGGGATAATGAGCTTTATACACACATGTTGACTGAACATTATACCTGTCATATATGTCAAAGGTAATCCTTTTAATTTTTTGTTGTAAATATGAAGCAACTTTTCAGGCTTGCATATTCAATGGGTAATAATGACATGTTTTACATGCAGGCAGCACCCAGGACATTATGATTACTTCAAAAATTATGATGACTTGGAGGTAGAACATTGTCTGGCTAATGATAATTAACATGTACTTACCTAGTTAGCTTGCTATTCTAAATGATTTGATTGTTCTTAGATTCATTTTCGTCGAGATCATTTCCTATGTGAGGATAAGAGTTGCCTTGACAAAAAGTTCATTGTCTTCCAGTCTGAATCTGAGATAAAGGTAATTTACTGTTGTCTTGAAAATGGTTGCATTCTTCAGTTACTATTTTGTTTTAGTTGAGCCATTCCTCTTACATGCCTTGTTTCTCAGAGGCATAATGCTTTGGAGCATGGAGGGCGTATGTCCCGTTCACAGCGGACTGCTGCTCTTCAGGTACATACACATCAAACTGTGAATAGTTACTTTATCATATAAACCTTTTTTACTTTGCTGATGTTTTCTGGGGACCTGCTGTAGTGTTTGGGGTGTGGTTAGGAGAATGAGGTTGCCTGCTCAATTTTCGTCTATTCCTTTGCTTGAATTGTTTGGGTTCGTCGAATGTCCTAATTGATGGCATTAATGTTTCCAACTTGTATAGATACCTACCAGTTTTCGTTATAGACGAAGTGTTGAACATGAGAATCGCCGTGGAAGAGCGCGCACCTTTCGCCAGGACCTTGCAGATAGTGATCTCTCTGTTGCCATTCAAGCAAGTCTTGAGGCATCAAATGCTGATTATGAAGAAAGTTCTGGCGTTGACTCACTTATTTCACCTCTGGGATCTATGTCAACTACAGAGTCTGACACACCATCAAGATACCGACAAGCCGTGTCTCAAAGCTCAATGAGTGGAACATTGGGAGACTCTTCCTTTCCTCCTCTTGCATCTGGTCCTGGGGGTAACCAACAGAGTTCTCAAACTGATTCTCTCTCTAAAAAATCTATGGCTGCTCATCTGCGCCACCAGAGCAAGAAGGCAGCAAATGCCTCAAGCTCCAGTCCTGCTTGGCCAGCAGCTAGTCGTACAGTGGGCCAACCAGTCATAAACCGCCAGACCCAAAAAAAGGTGATCTCCTCGAGCTCAGCTACTGCTTGGCAAGCAGGTACTCGCACACCTGCGCAGCCAGTTATCAATTCTAACGCATGGCCTCCAGTTAATGCCATTTCCGGATCAGCATCTAGCTCGGGACAGAGCATAGCATTTCCAGAAATTGGATCTGTGTCGTCTAGTCGTTCATCTTCTGCTCAGTTTCATCTGCCATCAGTTTCTACTTCATCCTTTGCTGGTTCTTTGATGCCATCACGGGCTTCTTGAAGCAGTAATCGGTTAAGTCATTCTTCATCAGCCCCAAGTCTTTCTGAACGTGAATCTTTTGAGTCTTCAAGAACTGATTTCCCCCCAGTTTCAGCAGTAGTCCAATCACGCAAGCCAATCACCAATGACCAAGCTGTTGGGAAGGCAGGAAACGTTCATGTAGCAAACAAATCTCTGGTGGAGAAAATGCGTGCTGCTCTAGATTTTGATGAAGACAAATTCGCTGCTTTTAAGGACATATCTAGTGAATACCGTCTAGATAGACTTGATGTTGAAACATACCTAACATACGTAGAGCAGTTTGGTTTGTCTCATCTTGTTCTTGATCTCGCTGGTCTCCTACCGAATCCTCAGAAGCAGAAAGAGCTAGCAGATGCTTACAATCTTCACATGGCATTCGGCGCTTCAAGAGAAGAGGGTCTAAGTAACGGCTTACAAGAGGGCAATGGCTCCAAAAAAGGCAAAGGAAAAGGGAAGTCCGTAGGAACTGGCAATAACTCTGTTAAGAACAATCTAGCTGATAATGTTATAAGTACCATAAGACAGCTACAATCAAGCTACAACGCTCAAGAAGAAGAGGTTGAAGTTTTGTCAAAAGATGGATATCGAAGTGCCAGGGGGCCACCATTAGAATCAACCAAACCAAAGACCCAGATTGAGCCATTGAATGCTGCCGGTGGAAGCAATCAAAATCAAGCCAACGACTGGGAAAGGCAAGAAACAAAAGAAAACATCAAAGTTTCTGAGGGCTCGCCTTGGAGATGGCCTCTTAGATCTGAGAAATCCTGATCCTGATCCAGATACCGATCCTGGTGAAGCTTCATCAAATGGTCCAGACGGGAATGTTCCTGTTCGTGGTGTTTGGAGAAACGGTGGGGGTCAGAAGCTACTGTCAGCAAAGTCGGGGGTAAGAAAGTGAATGGGACAAGGCGCAGGTTGAGAAATTTTGTCGTGGCCCAGACCAAAATGAACTATATTGAATATAGATCAGTGTTGAATGCATTTTGTTCTATGATGGTGGATTGGGTTTTTGAGCATCTCTGTTGTATGCGGAGAAAAAGGTTTTTTGCACAAAGAGATAGTTTTTTTGTTATGATTTTGGACGAAGTTGTGATTTTGTGAAGGGTACTGAGATGTGGTAATCCTCAGCTCGTTCCCAAACATAAAACATACTCTACTGAACTGATCATCAAAATTCAAAAGAAATGTTGTTCTGCTATGGATTGGGTTGTTACATTTGATGATGTGTTGCATTTATGTTATTTCCTTAGTTTCCCAAATGTAGTTCTAGTAAAGACCGACACTAATTTTAACAAAATTATGCAAGTGTATTGTGAGTGCAGAGAAGTGGTCTACTTTTTCTTGTTGTGGGGTGAGATAAGGGTTTTGGGTGAGATACTTGCTATGAAAGTAATAGCAATATATTTGGGTAATTTGATGGTAAATTGTAATTGTGTTTGATTTTAAAGTCAAATATTTGAGAGGTCAAGCACATAGTAAACTGATTTATTTACCTGATAGTGTTTTGGGAATATAATGTCCTTTTCTTATGAATAAAAATTTTGTGAATAAAAGATAATATATTTATTTTTCAAAAATACTGATGTATCAATTTAACCAATACTAATATAATCTTAATGAAAATTCAAAATCCAATATTAACAATATTGTAATAACCTGACTAACGAACTTCATTTATATCGTACGTCGATGAGATGAACGACTACATATCTAACTATACTTTTTTTTAACATAAGAATATCGTGTAATTCATGTTAGGATGTATAAATAGAACGAACAATTTTCATTCATACTGTTTATACTGTTTATTACTTTGACGTGTACGACTAATTAGTTCAGTTCATACTAAGAATATAAAATTGTAAAAAATAATTATTATTCAATTAAAATTAAATTAATAATTATTATTCAGTGTTTAATATCTCAGGTGGCTACTTTTCACTTTACCCAAATTTATATTTATTAACGTGACATATTCAAAGGGAGATATGACTAATTGGATATATTAAAAGGGACAAGTGAGTAAATGAGTATAAAGTTATGTAGAGAGACGAGATCAAGATGCTATTGTAATCAACTAATGAAACATTTATTTAGACTACACAGCTTGATGCCTCTTATTATTCACTAAACGTGCAAACCCCAACTAAAAAACCAACCACTAAAAGAAAGAAGAAGAAATTAACCATTTATCCTCCACACCGTTACTCCCTTCCTCACAACCAAAGCCACACCCACACCGGGGGGACTCCTCAAAATTCTCCACCGGAAAATCGGCATATGTAATACCCACAGAAAACTCGAGTTTCTCGTTGTTTCGCTTAACTTCAACGATGTTAAGCCATAGCAAGACCACTTTGACACTCACACCGCTGAGCTTCCACAGCCGGCCTTCGGAGATCAATCCTTTGATCTCCGGCTCGTAGTGGAGGTCGTACGAGTTCTCCAATGTGAAGCTGCATGAGCCGTTGAGATGGGCCGAGAACTCACCCGTGGCCCTGTCGAGGCTGTAGCTGGTGGCGCCTTCCGGTAGAAGCCCCACTGGAAAGTTGTACTGCTGCAGAGCTTCGTAAGGTGAAGGCTTGTTAGGGTAATGGGATGAAACACACATCACAATTGCTGTGAGATAGATGATGATGGTCATGGTGGTGATACTTCTCCGACCCATGCCCATGGCTTCTGTCTCTCTGTCTCTCTGAAGGTCAAAGAAAAAAGAAGAGGGACTCTGAGGATGGTCACTATTGTACAGGTGTTTTGGGAGGTTTTATTATGTTGGTAAAAGCTCTCCACGTGCTCATAGCTTCTCTTCCCTATGTTCGTGTTGGCACTTTTTGGAGGGTTACCATTACCACTATCATTATCAATGTTTCTCGTTTTATCAATGTTCATATTAATCTAATGATTAGATTATAATCTTTAAATATACAGTCATATTAAAGCCAAAAAAGAAGAGGAAAAAGGCTAAAAGACCTATATATAAAGAAGCAATAGGAAAAGGATGGTTCAGTAATCTAATAAAGTCACCTTTCTATCTTATTTTACAAGTAACTATTATTGTCTCAAACAAATTTAAGTTATAAGATGCATGATGATTTCGTACTCAACTAATACACATCATCCACAATAATACACCATCCATCCATTCATTCAATTTATCATATTTTTCTTCTATATGGTTTCAATTCGTTGATTTTTCTATTTAAATATATGATCCCACATTGAAATGATTATCAAAATATAACAGAACTAAAATAAAGTTGGCCAAAAGCAATAGATCTTTTTGCTATTTCAACTCTCCAGCATGATCTTTTTGCTATTTCAGTTTGTTCCGTAAGTGTGATTTTTCCATTTAAATATATGAACCCACGTTAAAATGATTATCAAAATAGAACAGAGCAGTTCCTGTTCGAGAATCATATATCAAATATTAACGAACAATCACTTTACCTTGGTAGCTACATACCTGTGTCTTCCAGCCTTGCAGTGCTTCTTCCAAATGGTTGCAAAGGCTAATATCAGATGGCATTGATACATCTGCAGTATACTTTATCAGTTCGTTCGTTCAATCGAGCAAGTCCTGTTCTTAGCTTTCAAACCATATGAACGCAAAATCCACTAACCAAAAAAATCATCTACTCAAGATAAATTAATGCTCCTACAAAAGCTGCGAAACAATGATAATAGGAACATAAATCATAAGGTACCCATTGACAAATTTCTGAAGAACTCAATACAACAAACATGTGCAAGATTGACATTATACGTACAAGAATGGGTTCAAACTTTTCAAAGAGAAAGAAAGTAACTAGACAGACAGGAACTGGCAATCAATAAATTGTAAAGGAACTGACATAAGGTTAAAAGTGATTTCAGTTAGCATCCTTCAGTCGTTTAATCAATGTATCAAGAGACTTCTTCTTAGGATTTGGCCTTGCCCCTCTGGTTCCGAAAGAACCGAATAAGCGATCTGATTGGTCCCTTAATTTCTCAGAGATTGTAACCACCTTCCTGTAGTCCAGTGCACTGTAACTTCTCTCTCTGATAACCGGATTCAGAAAGTTCTCTGGATGATTGCTCAGAAGCAAATTCACCATCTGCCTTGACTCGATAAGTGCTGATTTCAACTGACTTGCATCTGTCTCGGACAAAAGAGGCGCTTGATTCTCTGCGAAAGATTCCAATATCCGAACATCGACATCAAGACCCATAATAGCGTTGACGTTGAATCTTTTAACTGATTCTCCAAGTAGAGCCCCAATTATCATCTCTGATATATGAGCGAGAACATCTTTCATAATGCGCTTCAGCACCTGTACGGGTAAAATCTGCTGAGCAGTTGAAACTAAGGTTTCCAAGAAGATAATCACCTCATTCGCATATTCGTTTCCACCTTGAGGAGGCTCATCAGTGATCCAATTCACATTCTCAATCAAGGTTAGAAACCCATCAACCTTTTGTTTTAGCAGCCCCGATAGGGTCTCTTCAGCCGCATCACGGGCTTTGGTAAGAGGAAACTGCCTCTTTCCCCTTTCTGCTATCCTCAAAGGAATGCCTGAGAGCTGTGCAGCATGACGGAATAAGAAATCACAAGCGCGTTCAAACACAGCCATATTTGCTGCCATCTGCATAGCCTGAGTAACTCCGCTTATTGAATTGTTGATGACTTTCAACAATGCCCCATCCAACACCTCAGTTAAGAGCCGGTCTAAGTACTTCTTAACCACATCATAAAACTCAAGCTGCCCACCATGGGACATGAAACTCACGGAATCCTCAATAAACGACCTCACAATTCTACAGCAATCAGGAACTGTAGAGGAAAAGGGCGCAACATAAGGAAATGCAGGCATGATGTTTGAAGTCTGTATCTGAAACGAGAGCACATTCATCGAATATTCGTACTCTTTCTTCATGTACATCTGCTCAAATTTATCAGCTGCCAAAGCCTCAGCAATCTGCTTACGACAATCAGATAACAGTAGCTCATGATACTTGTCTCTGTGCTTGCTAAGCACATCAAGCAAAGCATCAATAGGATACCCAAATCTACGCAATGTAACTCCGAGCAAACTAACATAATCCTTGATCAACAACAAATGATTTGCTGTTTGCATCCTAGAAAATTGATCCTCTAACACAGAGCACATTTTCATTACAGCAGTATCCCACAAATTCTCCACTTCCATCTTCTTTATCAAACCTCCTCCCGTCCTTAGAACCCGGTCCTCCACTATGAAAAACCCAGCGATTTGTGCAAAAAACGTCTGGTGCGACTCCAGAAAAGGCGTCATCGACGACACTTGGAAATCAGAAGTGAGCTGCAACTTCCTGTTCTCGAAGTAATACTTCCTAAATCTATCCTCAAACCCCAGAGTTTGATGTATGTGATAAGCCTTGTACAATGGCGTCAAATCAAGACCTAAAATCCCATTACCACCGTTAGTTCCATCAATAACCCCGTCAATCTCATCACCGTCTTCTTCTTCTTCAAGAGCGTAAACACAATCTCTCAGGCTAAGCCGGCTCTGCTCCTCGGCTTGGCGCTGCTTAATCCTCAGTTCTTCTTCCCTCTGGCGCGCCGCAGAAGCTTGTCCGATGGCGAGCTGACCCAAGTTCCGGCTGACAGTACGGATCTCCACAAGCCAATCCCCGAACTCCCTATTCACTTGCCTCTCTATGTGCACCCTAATCGCAGGGATCTGCTTCTCCACCATTCTCTTCAGCGTAGATGACGGCACTTTTTCCTGAAAATCCGTCTCAATCGAGTCCAAACACTTCAACGCCATGTAGAAATTGTTCTCGGCTAGATGAGAATTAGCGCGCGAGCAGAGCTCCATCAGCCGAACGCACGTGTTGAGCGAATTGATCGCGAGGGTGATATTGGAGCACTTGTTCCTGGCCTCGACGTACGAATCGAGCGAGTTGAGGAGCGGGAAGGCGACGTTCTGTAGCTTCAAGTTGGAGCTGGAGAGCGAGGATTTGAGCGAATCCACATCGGAGAGGAGAGATCGGAGATCGTCAACAGCGGTGATGAAGTCCTGGTAGTGAGCGCGGCAGACGTCCTCGATCTCTGATTCCTTCGATTTAGAGAAGCGTTTGAGATGGTGAAGTAAGGTTTCTGGCTTGCCGGAGGCGAAGACCTTCCGAACGAAGGAGCCGAGGTCCTCGCCGTTGCATATGGCGGCGGAAAGGAGTATCTGGTCCTGCTTGTCCGCAGTGTCTCCGTTCTCCGCCGCCGGAACTACTTTCCGGCGAACGCTCGTTGAATTCATTGAATTTTCTTCTTACAGTAACTGCTAATGTGACGGAGCCATTAGAGTAGGATAAAATTTAAGAGAAAATGCAAACTCTTCGTCGTCTACTCGTCTTCGATATATGGGTAAAAGAGGAAATTCGAATGAAGGGGAAATAATCGAGACAGGTAAAATGACTAATATGCCCCTTGGGTTGTATGAAAGCCTTGATTGGCTGGCGTGTAGTTGTTAGGAATTTTATTTGGAATCCATTAATCTCGCTACTTCATTCTCTAATGAAAATAATTATCTAAAAAATCTTTATACATGTATGTGTGTGTGGTGGTTGAAATGGTTGACTTTGTGTTATAGAGTAGTTTTCAGTTGGCAATGATTTTTTTTTTTTAGGAAACTCTCCAAATAGAAATGCTTAACAAAAAGATCAGAATTCAAACCAGTTTACAAAATTTAATAGAGAAATGACAGAAGCACTAAAGCCAAATTTCTATGAGCATGATTCGGATTCCTAGCAAAATTTGCAAGTTGATGAGCTAATACATTGTTTAAATTTGATATAATTTATTATTTTAATATATTATGTCAAGTTTATTGGGACGATCAGTATTTCCTAGCAACTTAATAAAAGGAAATACGATGGAAATGTACTTTTACAACTACCTAGCAACCTAATAAAAGGAAATATGATCGAAATGTACTTTTAGATTTAGATGGAGAATGCTTCGCAATGATAAAGCCTACGATAATCTTGGCAATGATTTTTGTTACTCTATAGTTTATCATTATTATTTGTTTTATGTCACTTCACTGATGCATTTATAGAGCATAGCTATTTTTGTAGTAATAATGTTGGAAATATTTTAATTATAAAACCTGCATATGTATACAAGTGTAATTTTCTGGTATCTAACACATTTATTTTTATATACTTAATCCATCTCGTTTATTTTAACTAAAAAATATATATGTATTTGATCAAAACAGACTAATTTTAACAAGACATATATATTATTAAATATACGTGCCCCTCAAACTTAATTTAAAAATAATATTTATACTATTTGATACTGACATTTATTCATAAGGGTAAAAATTAAAGTGATAATAGGTAAAAATACCCAATTTTAAAATGTTATATGTTAAAACTAACCAAAAGCTAGAAGCACATGTAAGAATTACCCACTTTTTAAAAAAACAAGAAAGATGCCTCTCACAATGTCTTGATTTTAACAATTACAGGTAGAATTCGACAACCGGTTGAAGAAGAGCACAAACCGTCAGTTGTCTGACCAGCGGTTGTTGCTTAATTTACACCCCTAGCCACCGGTTGTCATTGTTTTAGGGTTTACAACATGTTTCTAATTTAAAAACGTTACAACCGCCGACACAAGAGCAACCACCGGCGGTCCTCTGACCACCGGTTGTTCTCGTTTTTGCCCTTCAACCGGCGGTTGTCATTGATTTAGGGTTTATAGAATGTTTCCAAGCCAATTCAATGACAACCGGTGGTGGAGCTCTTCGCGGTGGTGGAGCAGCAGCGGTGGTGGCGACGGTGGTGATGACAGTGGTGGCGGATTCTCGACGACCTTACGTGAGGGCAGGCTCTAATGGCTTTTTGATCTTCTTGTCATCCACATTGGAGCTGAGACGCTCGAACTCGTCGAGAATCTTCAAGAAATTCTCCAGCCTCTTGTCCTCCTCCATCACTGCCGCGGCGCAAGGAGGAGGTTCAGGCTTTGTTGTAACCTTGTTATTTTCTCCCAAAGATTCAAGTTTTCCGATGAAGGGTTCTTTCTTGTCGGGTTTAACTGGGGTTTGGATCAAGATCTCAGATGGGTTTTCACCTCTCAGCGGCGCCATTGATGGAGGGCCGAAGAAGAAGGAATCTTAGCTTGCAACGGTTGGAGGTGAAGGAGGTGCAGCTCCTGGGCTTGGCCACCGGTTGGAGGTGAAGCTTACAATTCAACTGTTGGAGGTGAAGCTTGGCCACCGGTTGTAGCTTGCAACGGTTGGGTTGAGTATTGGGGGTGGAAGAGAGATAGTGGGTATTTTTTACATGTGTATTAAGCTTTTGGCTATTTTTAACATCTAAATTTTAGAAATTGGGTAGTATTAATTTTTACCCAAAATTAAAACTACCCAATTTTGAATATACACATCTTAAAAATACCCACATTCTAAACCTACATGTAAAAATTAGCCACTTTATCAAAAGTGGTCAAATTTGTCTCTATTTTTCATCAACTTCAGTGCCCCCTTTAACGGTACACACACACAATTTCTCTCTCAGTGGGGCCCACTTGAATATTAAACTATACCATCAATTTTCTCTCACCATAAACTTCTTCTTCTTCCTCTTCTTTCGTCGACCACCCCACCGGTAAGAAGTAGCCATCTCCACCGCCCTCTCCACCACCAATTGTTCCACGCAGCCCCCATTCTTAGCCTATCCCCATTCCTCTACTCCCCACACTGCATTCACCACCGGTGGAGGAACATCACCGTGAAGAACAATCACCGGCGGGCTCCCTCTTGTGCACAGCACCTCCGAAGCTCCAATGGCCAACTCCGACGACGAAATTCCCCAACATATTCAGGTAATCTTCAATCCTAACCACAATGCATTCCAATTTGTTGAATAAAAATGGATCTACAATGCTCTTTTTCGTGAATTATAGAACTGTTAGTGTAGCATGTTTCGTGTTTTCCTCTTTTCTTTACATAATATAGTTTAATAGCATGTGTAGCACCGGTTTATGGTACAACCGGTGGCACAAGTGCAACAACCGGTGGTGATACCAACCACCGGTTGCAGCATTCTACGATGCTTTGACCACCGGTTGTACTCTTTCTACGCATATATGGTTATTCTGATTATGAAAATGGTACAACCGGTGGTGACATGTGAAGGTAAAGCAACGATCGGTGGTGATGCCAACCACCGGTTGCAGCAATCTATGATGCTTTGACCACCGGTTGTACCACTTTTACGTATATAATGTTATTCTGATTCTGAAAATGCTACAACCGGTGGTCAGATGTGAAGGCAGAGCAACGACCGGTGGTTGATACCCTCCACCGGTGGTAGCTTTTCGTCGACAGTTGACCACCGGTTGTTGCCTCTTTGTGCTTTTATATATTTTTAATTGCATTTTAGTGTCCCGTCTCTAATTAAATGTTAAAATTTTGTAGGAATCGGAGCGTCCGTGGTACCGTCGGCCCGAGTCATTGAATCGGGTGTCGCAGGTGAACACCTACTACAGGGTTGGCCTGTTAGAGATTGTCAGGGACACACTTATCGAGGTCGGGGGCCACGAGCTGCTCGAGAGGTTTCGGAACGGGCCGTTTGGCCATTTTATCGGCTGGGCACCGGGCACGCTGTCTTCCCAGGCGATACACAACCTCACTTGCCGCGCTATATGGTCAGTTAGGGGAATCTGGTTCCACATCAACGGGTCTGACGTGCAGTACACGGTGCAGGACCACGCACTGATCACGGGTTTGAGATTCGGGGCCTCGAACTTCGACAGTACGGCCCCCTGCGATCCGAGCGATGTACGTCTATTTCGGATTGCGTGCGGCGGCGATCTACTTCATAAGACGACACAGCGAAATCGGCATACACTATAGGAGACGGGTGGTTCCTACACAAAACTTGGAGTTCTTCATCGGTGGTCATTCGAAATTTGATAAGCCGACCATTCCTCGATCTAGACAAATAGGAGATCTCGTATTGTGTGCCAAGTGAACTCCACATGTACTCAATGCAGCCTCTCAAACATGATATCGTGATGTTATTCATCGGGAGAGGTGCTATCCTATCCTCACCATCCGTGTACGTGCACCCGACCCAAGATCCCCCAGTTTTCACGGTCACGTACATGTATTCCTCCATCTGCATCGACATTTATAAGAAATTAGCAACTAAATAGATTAAAGGAGCTGTAAAACATGCTGTATCCACCGGTGGATGCTTGATTTGAACCGGTTGTCGTTCATTAAGGTTTTAAACATGCTTTAAAAGCTGAAACAACGACAACCGGTCGCTAGAGGTGAAAAACATTCAACAACCGGTGGCCAAGGACCACCGATTGGTGGTACTTGTGCGACCGGTTGTGGTGTAAAATAGGTGGAAACATGGTTTCCACCTAGTTTACACCACAACCGGTGGTTAGAGGAGAAAATTAAGCAACAACCGGTGGCCAAGGACCACCTGTTGGTGATACTTGTGCCACCGGTTGTGTTTTAAAATAGGTGGAAACATGGTTTCCAACTATTTTATAATACAACCGGTGGTAAAATGCCAAATTTAGCCAACAACCGGTGGTCCTATGGCCACCAGTGGTTGCACTTTTGCCACCGGTTGTGCATTTTTACCGAATAAAATGGATTTTAATGAGTGAATACCTGGTTTCTTGGCAAAAATCTCTTCAGATGGATGAGCTCGAGCTTGAAACCGAAGGTGTAATTGATATGCTTGAGAGAATATTTAATTTGTAATTGGGTGAATTGTTGGTCAAACTACAATAATGATCTTATCATTTATAATTATAACCAACACTTTTGAGGAAAACAAGAGAATAATGAGAGAATCTTTTCTTTTTTTAATAAAAAGTGGGTATTTTATGCATGTGTCTTTATGTTTTGGTTATTTTATACATGATCCATTTTAATATTGGGTACTTTTACCCATTATCACTATTCATAAATAATAAATTATTTGTGATGTGAATTTTACTCAATATATAATTAATGTCAAATCAAACTATCTCCTATATATCTTACATGATTTGTGGAGACAAACTGAATAGGAAATTAGAAACACACCCATGAATCGTACGAGTTCGGAGTCGCGGGATTCGTGAGTTTTATTATAAAACGTTAAAACACATGAATTCTGCAAGCTCGGGGTCGCGGTTTCTTTGTAAAACGGTAAAACATACGAATCTCACGAGTTCGGGATTGCGAGATTCGTGTGTTTCTATGAATTAAAACATACGAATCCCGCGAGTTCGAGTTCGCGAGATTCCTGTGTTTTAACATTTTACAAAGAAATACACGAATCCCATGAGTTCGGGGTCGAAGAATTCGTGTATTTGTACGGTTTATAGAACAAAATACAAGTCTCTCAGGAGCTCGAGTTGTGGCATTCATATGTTTGACTAATAAATAAAAAGGAGTATATTTTACTTATTTTTTAATCCAAAAAGATACTCCATTATTTATCTTTTTCTAAAGCAAGGGGTTATTTTGATTTTTGAACCATTAACCCTCTAATAAAATTAGTGGTTGCCCGTTTGTCATTTCAAAAGATAAAAAGAATGAAATAAAAATAGGCCCAATAGGCTACTTCAAATTCTAGTTCCGAAGCCCACACCATAGGTTTAGCCGCTTCTCTCCTTTATAATCAAGAGCACAACAAAAACCCTACTCGTTTTCTCCAACATTTCATCGAGGAAGAGAAGCAGCACCAGCAGCAGCCATGGTTCGCTCTTCATTTCTTCACTATTTTCCTTCCCTGATTGCTGTGTTTCGTTTCGAACGCTTTTTTTTCCTTTCTAATGTGTGATTCTTTTGCTCTAGGGTATCGATCTGGTCGCCGGAGGTAAGGTCAAGAAGACCAAGCGCACAGCCCCCAAATCCAATGATATCTACCTAAAGCTTCTCGTGAAGGTTTGCAGATCTTCCGATTTTTATCGCTGGATATTAAAGTTTATGTTGCAACTCAAATTGTTCGTTACTCATTGGTGTTTCACAGCTGTACCGGTTTTTGGTGAGGAGAACCGGAAGCAAATTCAATGCTGTCATTCTGAAGAGGCTCTTTATGAGTAGGATAAACAGGCCTCCCCTTTCCCTCTCTCGTCTCTCCGCTCTCATGAAAGGGAAGGTACGGTTGTTGCTTATACAAGTTTATGTTTGAGGTTGAAATGTATTTTCAGTTTCTAAATTATAGACGTTAATTGATGATAATTTAGCTATGGCGGTATTTGGTTGTTGAAAATGGTGCATTATTCGTTAGTTTGGGTATATGTTGTAAAAACTTTTGTTTACTTTTATAAGTACGACAAGTGCGAGAATCATTAATGTAATTGTTTGAAATTATTGGAAACAAGTGACTGATGATTGAGAAATGTGAATTTGGTGAATGGATTGTTTTGTAAAGCTTATATGACGAATAAGATATTCAGCTTGGTTCTGAGTAATTAACCCATCATATTTGTTTTTATACTTGCGTAATTAACATTGTTGGATACTTAGTAGGTTCTCAGATATGTTTTGTTACTCGCAGGAAGACAAGATCGGAGTAATTGTTGGTAGTGTTACTGATGATATCCGCGTTCATGATATTCCTTCAATGAAGATAACAGCTCTGAGATTCACAGAGAGAGCCAGGGCTAGAATCGAGAAAGCCGGTGGTGAGTGCTTAACATTCGACCAGCTTGCTCTAAGGGCTCCTCTTGGACAGAACACGGTATATATGCTTTGCACCTTTGTTATCCTCTATTGGAGAGTTTTTTTGATTGTTCTATTCTACACTGTTCTACTCATTATTCCTTTAGATCCTTTAAAAAGTTGTATATTTCTTCGGTAGCATGATATATTGGATTGAAGATTCAGTTTTTACAAATTACAAGTTAATACTCTTAACTATGCATGATGGCCTGCTATTAGTTGAAAATATGCGTTCTATGATTATATTATTCTTATTATAAATATAATTACCATTGATTGAGTGTAGTGAGGTTCATTGCAAGTAGATAGATATCAATTTGTGGTTGACATTGCCCTATTTCCTCTTACCTCTGATATTTTTCGTATAACTCTGCAATAGGTTCTCTTGAGAGGATCAAGGAATGCCCGTGAAGCAGTTAAGCACTTCGGCCCTGCTCCTGGTGTGCCACACAGTCACACCAAGCCCTACGTGCGAGCCAAGGGAAGGAAATTTGAACGAGCCAGGGGAAAGCGTAACAGCAGGGGATTTAGAGTTTAACATAATCATAGTTTTGATGTTTGATTGCATAATTTCTATTGAACTGTTTGATACAGTTGGTAGTGCTGCTCTATTATGTTCCATCCTTTTAAAATCATTTTGGACAATTTTTTGTTTCTTAAGATATTTTATAATCAGTATCCTACCTGAAATGTCTTCTGCTATTGGTTTTTGAAGCTCGATTATTCCTGAAATCCCAAAAGTAATTTTCTTTGTATTGTTGCCTTTTGGTTTTGTAATTGCGTTAAACTATCTTATTTTGTTTTGTTAATACCATTGTTTAAAGACATTCTATTTAGCAAATGTAAAGAAGCTGGATTAATGACTGCTGATCCATTGAAGAAGTTGGAAAAAATAAGTAGTTTTGTGCCATAATGTTTTTACAAATATACCATATCTAGACCATTAATTGTAGTGTTGGCTTCATAGAAATAGACTAATTTTACAATCGAAAGTAAGTATAAATAGGTTCGGAATAAGCAAGTTACTTGTTAAAATGCGAATCGAGTCAAATAAAATAACAATTTTGTAAGTAGAGAAAATAATAGGTTCGGAAGTAATTTAAAAACGAAATTATTATTCGTTTTGTTATTGTAATTAGTCTAATACGACTTTGGAAAACACTTTATTTTTTTTATTTATTTATAATAAATTGATATTTTTCATAATTTAATTAAAAAAATTAATTAAATGAAATTGAAGTCAAGAATGAACATTACCTCAAATAGTATAGAGAGTGAGGAGTCATAATAATCATATCATATTCAAAAATGGAGAAAATCCGGCACAGAAATATTGAAGCGAGCGGCATAAACATCCATGTGGCGGAGATCGGCGAGGGCCCTGCTGTCTTGTTCCTCCATGGCTTCCCGGAGCTTTGGTACTCGTGGCGCCACCAGATGCTGTTCCTCTCCTCCCGCGGCTACCGTGCTATCGCCCCCGACCTCCGCGGCTTCGGCGACTCCGACGCCCCACCCTCCGCCACTAGCTACACCGTCTTCCACATCATCGCCGATTTGGTTGGTGTGTTGGATGCTCTAGGCGTGGACCGAGTTTTTCTGGTCGGCCACGATTGGGGAGCGGTTATGGCGTGGAATTTCTGCTTACTCCGTCCGGATCGAATTATGGCTCTGGTTAATACGAGTGTCGTTTTCCAGCCGAGGAATCCGAGGAGGAAGCCCGTGGAATCCATGCGGGCGATTCTCGGCGACGATTACTACATCTGCAGATTTCAGGTAATTTCTATATGATTTCGTAACTTCGCTTTTACTTTTTGTTAGTCAACTTAGTCAGTGTTGGATTTGTTGTAACTTTTTGGTGCTGCAAAAGTGATTTATAATGAGATTCGTTGCTTCAACTCCGAATTGATGGATTGGTGAGGATTTTTTACAATATACCTATGAAATATCGTAGTTTTGGATTGTAATTATCTTTCGTCGATTAGGTCCCAATCCTATAATGATGATTGCGTAGGTATTTTTGTAGAGCTTCTACGATATGATCGGTGTTGTGTTTTGCAAACGTATCTCACAGTTTTTAAGTTTGCAATTTTAACCTTCCTAGATGATGATTCCGATGGAGTACGAGTGAATCACAATAACCTTTTAGTATTAAGGATATCTTCAGAGCTTGTTTCATAGCTCAAAAGATTATAAGAGGCGCCATGTTGAATTCAGTGCCACAGAAGTATGATTGTAAATCATAGTATCTATGGCTTCTATTCTGTGATTGAAATTCTTCTAGCTGAAGAAGAGCCTTTGAAATGGATAGTAGCTTGAAAAAGAATCCCATGATATTTGGTGCTGTAACACTAACATTCACTTGAATTTTTCCTCATCAGATCACTCATTTGTTTTTTCTTTTTTTTCTTTTTTTTTAATTCCACGCTGGATCATTTTACAATGAAATCCTTCCCTCTTGTGATGGTAGTTATAATATAGATTTATACATGTAGGAACCTGGAGAGGCTGAGGAAGAGTTTTCTCGAGTGGACACTGCAAGATTGATCAAGAAGTTTTTAACTTCAAGAAATCCTGCCCCTCTTAAAGTTCCTAAATCAGTTGGCTTTGGGGGGTCGCCAAACAATCCAATTAAAATGCCATCTTGGTTGTCGGAAGAGGACGTTTCATACTATGCCACCAAATACAACCAGAGAGGCTTCACGGGAGGATTGAACTACTATCGAGCTTTGGACCTGTAAGGCTTCTTTGCTTTTGTAAAACAGTAGCGTTTTCTTACATCTAGAAATGCTTCAACTCTAGGCTTAACACATCCTATGAGGCTATGATAGATGGTGTGTGCATCTATCCCGGGAGCATAGCTTGGAAAAAACATGGTGTGTCATAGTTATAGTATTGTTACAAAACGAGGTTTTAAAATCAACTCTAAGTGTATGCAGGAAATATTGACGTTGTTTTGTTTATGTAGGAACTGGGAGCTCACTGCACCATGGACAGGAGTTCAAATAAAAGTTCCGGTGAAGTTCATAATTGGAGATCTTGACCTAACCTACAACACCCCAGGTGTGAAGGAATACATACATAATGGGGGCTTCAAGAAACATGTGCCGTTTTTGCAAGAATTAGTTATCATGGAAGGAGTGGCTCACTTTCTCAACCAAGAGAAACCAGAGGAAATCAGTCAACATATCTATGACTACATTCAGAGGTTTTGATCTGTTTCGGACTTCGAGCCACATTCAGGTAAATAAACCACATCAAATTCCTCGTTCATGGTTTATGCATACTTACGAGTTGTTCTCAATTGCTCTGCAGTGAATTGATGTAGCCGGAAACTACAATGCTATTGCTTCAGGTAAATATATAATCTTATTTTAGTCCCCTAAAATATTTGTTTGCAGAAAATTCGCATAACCCCAGTTCTCTATTTCTCAATTTCACATTTTCCGCAAGTGAACTCAAAATTTGGGAATTTATCAAGAAGACACAAAGTTGATGGTAATTGTTGTTAATGATGAACAAATATCGAAAGATTTCTGGGAGTAAGTTTGTATTTTATGGCAGAAAATGCTAAAATTAGTAAGAAGTATCAAAATTGCATGAATATGAAAAAGTTGCTTGTTTTTTTCCCCCTTAATCTGTTTTCTGTTGCTACCCTGCAGGCTTGAAATTGCTTATCAAATTCAAAACCAACAATTGTATCAGAGATTATATCCTATATTCCTATGTACCAATAATTACTTATCTCAGCATATTAACTAATCTGCCTTGTGTTTAAATTATTATTTTGAAGTTTTTGGTTCAAGTTCAACTAAACACATTACACATATATATGAGTAAAATTCATCTGCTGTCTATAGATATATAATGAGAAACAGAATCTGCTGAAGAAAATGCACCAGAAATACTTTTGTTAACTGACATTATATTTTAAGTACTTTGAAATTTATTCAAGTTTTACACAAATTTGAGATTTCTCCTATTACCTTTTGGAGTGGTCCCAGTCTAAATCTTGACACTTGACGAATTATGACGAATAACTTTAAGCCAATTCGAATATGTTGTCACAACTTTAATCTCCTATTTTTAATTGGAAAAGTCGTATGAATAAAAATTTAATAATTATAACATTTTTTGTCTAATGGTAATTGGGAAGTAGAAAATGGTTTTAGATTCCTTATTACCTTATCCACTTTTTCATGTGAGCAACTGCCAACTTGGATTCACACGCAGTGGAAGAGCTATCCTTTCAAATGGTGGGGCAATAATTTTTTTTTACTTGCTATCAACTATGTTAAAATCTATAAATTTTGTGTATAAATTTATAAAATTTATCATTTTAATCTAGTGTAACAAACATATCTTAACAAACGATATATTACATTAATTAACAATAATAAAAAATAAACATTTATAATATAATAAATCATAATTAATCTTTATTTAAAAAAAATTAAAAATTATATACTCTACTTTTACAATTAAACTAATACATATGAAATTTAAATTTGAAAGTGAGGTGAACATCAAATTTAATTTATCTTAATACTACATATCCACAACTTCTATTTTTTTTTGGTAATTTTCACAAAAACTGCCGATTGAAAGCTTTATCTACCCTTGAATTTCAAATTATTTATCAATATACAATTTTATTAATTTTATTTTAAAATAAAAAAGGAATTAGCACTAATTCATCCAAAGTTGTAACGGTTCGACCACTATAATTATGCAATCGCATTAATACCCATCATTTTTTTAGAATCTAGTCATCAAAAAATAATGGCCTTCTATTACATATCTAACTTCACACACATAAATATATATATAAATGTACGTAAATATTTTCTTTAAAATCTTAAAACCACAAACCCCATTACAAATCTCAATCTTCTCCTGCTCAAGAGCTCCGATCACAGAACAATGGACGAGAAGAATCAAGATTCAATCGGCTACGCCTTCAAGGGCAAGATCATGATCTCCTCCATCGCAATCCTCTTCTCCGCCTGCTTCGTCATCGTCACCTTCCACGTTTGCACGCGGTGGTGCGGCCGCCGCCGCCACTCTGACCGCAACACCCGCCGCGTCACCCCTCCCCCAACCACCGCCGCCGTCTCCCAAGGGCTCGACCTCAGCGCCGTCAACTCGCTCCCCACCTTCGTCTACGCATCCGAGGATGGAGCGCCGCCGCCGCCGGAGTGCGCCGTGTGCTTATCGGAGTTCGAGGGGGGAGAAACGGGTCGGATCCTGCCCGAGTGCAAGCACTGCTTCCACGTAGATTGCATCGACGCGTGGCTTCACTCGCACCGACATTGCCCGCTCTGCAGAGTCCGGGTCGTGGGCCGGGTCCCCGATAGCACAGTAGTTCCGATACATGCGCTTGAACTCGGGTCGGGTTCTGGGTCGATCCCGAGTGACGAAACAAGCAGCCCGTCCTCTTCCGCGGAGGATGCGGCTAAAGCTGAGGAGGGTCCGGATCCGGAGGCGGGTTTGGGTCAGGATCAGGGATTCCGTGTATCTCGGTTCTGGTTGTAAATTTTTAATTCACAAATTTGTAAAGGTAAAAGTAATATATTAATATTACTTAGTACTACTATCTTTTAGCAATCAAATGGTATAAACTAATGTAAACTGTGTGCTTAATTGCAAACTGTAAACATTCGAGAAATTGGAAAAAGGTCCACTATTTATTCCATATAATTATAAGTATAGATCTTATGATGTAATTAGTGGAGTGACGTGGCATCCAACATCATAATAATACACATTCTTTTTTATTAAAAAAAGTAAATGGAATTTGAGAGCATTAGCTTCTCAAAGCAGTGAAAGTAGCTTATAAATTGATAAAGGTAATTAGTGTCTTATGTGACATTCAAGAATCAACATAGTACAATTATAATTTATGCTTCCTGAATTATTGTATAGCTTATATATTATGGGGCTAACAATTATATATTGATCAGTGTAGTTTGGATATGAATTATTAATTGAATTGTATAGGTTGAGTTATGAGTATAATTCGGATCATATTTAATTTAAGGCTCTTAATTAATTTGTATGCATTAAGTGAATGGATTTATTTACCAAAAATGAATAAGGAATGGTATAATAATTTCGTCAGCATATTAATGAAAAATGCAATAATTTTGTAAATGAATGAAGTAAAAGATAAAAATGCAATACTTAATGAAAAATGCAATAATTTCGTCAGTATTAGACTAGTTAGGTTTTTTAAAGGGGAAAAAATGTTAATAACTAAAAGATAAAATTAAACTACTCATTTTATCATGTAGTGTAATTGATTTTTATATTTTATTTTTAAATAGGTATTTTTTTTAAAGTGAATAATTTTAGCGATTAATATTTTGTTCAATATAGGCTTGAATTATCGGTACACATATTATATATACATATAATTTTGGAGGGAAATGTTTTTCTAAATTTTATTATTGCTGGGTTTCTAGCATATTTTTAATTGGGCCCAATTAATATATAATCTGATCATTTTAAATAATTGGGTGATCATAGCTGAATTTTATAATATCAATATAAATAAAAAAAGATCTAAAAAACATGATAAAGTAAACTGTTTATGTTCCCACATGATATATCCAAATATTGGAACATTAAAATTAATATAATTACCTAATAAATATATTTAACCAAACATTTGAATAGGCAAATTGACATGTCTAACCATAAGCATTATCCTCCACAAGGAACACAAAAATCATTTATGGTCTTGAATTTTACCATATTATCACCATCATTATTATATATGTAATATAAAATTGAAAAGAAAACAAAATCATTTAAGGAAATCCTTTTTCATGGAGATAATTAAATCACAATTCCTATCCATTCAAATTTCATGCATGCAAAAGGAATACTATTGTTTTAAGCCAATCCTCACGTCTCATTTTCGCGGTTGGAACAGCACAAGAAAGGAGGGGAAAATAAGATAATACAAGAGGAGAATTAAATAGCAAAAACAAAAACAAAAACAAAAATAAAAATAATCCAACAAATAAAAATGTTGTGTAGGTTGGTTTTGCTATTAGCACTCCTCTTCGGCGTCGCCGCCGCCGTGAGGCCCCAATTCGGCCACAAGCTCCGGCAGGGTCGGAAAATTTTGAAGCCCTCCGGTGACGGTCTGATCGAGGCCGCATGCCACGGGATCGACGACGTCGAATCAGAATGTATATCAACCCTCCGATCTGCCCCGTTGGACCAAAAAGCCGATGCTAATGTCCTCATCTTGTTCACCCTCAAGTAATTATCTATCTGACTTATAAAAACAAAAAATAAATAAGTTATTAAAGAATAGAACAGAAAATGGATTTGACTCAAAATGGATTAATTCTTCTAGCTATATTAAATTTTGTCTATTATATTTAGTCAAAACTATTAGTTTTTTATTGACTTTTGAAATAAAAAATAGTAAAATGGAAAGAGTATTAAAATTCGTGAAGAAAGTATATAAAATTATGGTCTTAGTGAAATGGAAAGAGTATAAAATTCATATTAAAATGACTATATTTTGCAACCCCTTATATTTTGAAACTATAAATAAGTATATAGTTGTTTAAATTTTAGGATTGTAGCAATATGAATTTGATTATTATCAAATTTATCAATAAATCTCCTCTGCTTGAACAAATATTAAAATATGGAAAGGCAACAATCATATTTTCTACATATATATATAAAATATGAGAATGATTAAAGAAACATTAGAATAATAAATATGAGTACTGTACGGTGCAGGTTCGTAGAGAACCACGCAGAGAACATCACTGTGGGAATAAGGGAAATAAATGCGGTGGCTGACGTTGCGCCGTTGCTTCAATCAGCACTGACAGATTGCATGGATCAGTACAATTCTCTGGACGATTTGATTGAGGATGCCAACGATGCAGTTAGGTCGCGTTCTTACTCCGATGCCCAGAAATTCATCGCCGCCGGCCTCTCCGGTGTCCAACTCTGCGGTTCGCGCCTCAAAACCAGCAACTTTGAGGAGACAGCAGAGAACCGAACCGGAGAGGATTACCTCATGGCCAAGCAACTCACCCACTACAACCTTCTTCATTACAAGTTGTTGTCTGCTGCTCTCAACTTGCTTACCCTTCACTAATTATTAATTAAATCAAACTCCGACTATGCATGCATATGCATAACGATCATATAGTCTTGAGAATTTGTGTTGATTTGCCTTGTCATTTGTGTTGCTATTCCTTCCATTTATTTTGTTCTCTGATAATTAGAGGGTTTTACACATTTCTGGACAATTCGTACATTGGGCCCGCCGCCCGGCCCACTAAGTGTATTGGGTTCTTTTATATATTGGATAAGGTCCTAAAATATATGACCTAACAAACTCTAAAATGCTATTAGTAGCAAAAAAGAAATTATGTGAGTCGGACTGTGTCCACTAGATTTTTGATCAATTTGGACGCATAGTACGATTTGAAATTTAATCAGACCTCAATTATCTAGATCCGCATTCGTCCAAAATCAGGTGAGCAGATTGAGCCGATTCGGTTTGAACTCATTTTGCGGATCTATTAAAAATTAGCAAACGCCTTTGATCTTCCGTTCATATTATTTATAGTTTGTTGAGAACAAAATTGTGTGTATTTTGATCAAAGTAAATCAGAAATAATGAAATAAACAGAATAACAAAATTGTGGTAATAATTATTCAAAAATTTGGTTCATGAAATATATATGATCCAGTTATATTTTGATTGGATTGTGTATGGTGTTGTAATGTTAACAGGATTGTAATTGAATTAGGGCCATTATAATTGTATACAATTGCTTGCAATATGAACCAATCAATGAATAAAACTAATTAAATAACAATTGAAGTTTAAACTCACATGAGTAAACTAACGAATCATCCACGAAGTAACTTAATAAAAGTATGTTCAATCAAACTATTATGTTAAACAGCTTGATGTGACGTGAGGAGTTAAATTGAGTAATAATTTTGTGTATATATACATAAAATAAAATATAATAAAATGGTAGATAGTCAAAGCACCAAATTGGCATACACCAATAGTCATAAGGCTCGCTGGAGGTTTGACTGACAGAGAAAAAAAAAACACGTTTACGTTAGTGCAGTTTACGTCGTAAATCTAACATAACACCGTTGCAGTTGGGATTTGAGTTTGAAGTTTTTGCACTCACAGCCTGCCTGCCTTACTCACTTTCTAATTTTTCTTCCTTCTATTTTGTCAAAAAAATAAATTATTATCACAAGTTCACTTTCAATTTATCATGAATTTATGATGGACTAAGTGCAGTCTCTTTCATAGTTCCCAAATTTCTATCCATCTTTTAATTTATATAAATCCCACAGAAAAATAAAAATGAAAAAGAAACACAGCCATCAAAATCACAACCTCCAATTCTTATTAATATTCGTGTAGTTTGTAGCACTATATAATGGATTTTTTTCATACAAAGTATAAATTATTGGGGTGTTATTGATCAATTCAATATCCTTTTAATTCGGAACCCACTTACTATAAAAAATCAACAAATTTAATCGTCCAAGATGTAAATTATTTTAAAATTTTAATTTTATTTTATACTTGGTCTTTTAGTCTTAGAAACACTCCAAAATAGTGCTCGAATAAAAAGTTAAATGTTTTGGGATTCGTATACAGCCTTAATTAAGTGGAGATTAGGAATTAGTGCATCTATATTAATATTGCTTTTAACTCATGATTAATGTTTCTTCCTTCCACCAAGTTTCTTCCTATTTTGTCATTTAGTGTGTTCATTAAATTTTTCTCACTTTTTTTTTTCTATTTTTTGCCACTTCTTTTTCATTCATTATACTTTAATGTGAATCTCATTATCCACTCATAATACATTACACATCATCTAATTTTTTGTGGGTCATATTCTTCGCTCACTACACTTTACTCTTACTTTATTTTTTATATACTAAAGTCAATTTATTTTATTAAAATTCGTGTTGGATCAAAATGAGAAGAACCGGAGGGAGGGAGTAACATATATAGTCGTTGAGACATGCACTTATGTTTATGTAAATTAATATATAAGCCCCACGAGTTGAAGCAATGTTTAAGCCGTAGAATGTGGTTACTTGTTCTTCTTTTTATAGAGCCTCACAACTTTATTAATATTTGTAAATAATATATATATATAAAATCTGACAAACTAGGTTGATGTGTAGTGAAAAATTTATGCCTCCCCATCACCACTTTCCAGTTTATAACGTCACTCTTTCATTACAAAACTTCTATGAATACGTCAAAGAAAAAATAAAGTCAGTCTATTCAAACTTTTCTTTAATAAAAGTCAGAAGTGGGCACTTGGTATGTTCTTTGAAAGTCTGGCCTACAAGCTAGCGACGCTAAACTATAGATGCTTTATTTTATCTGGTTAAATATTATTTAATTTTCAATTATTTTATTTCTATCAATAATTATTATTATTTCTATCATTAACTTCCATGCAAAAGGCTAATTAATAATTAATCATAATAAATTGATCGAGGTCAGCACCGTCAAGAATGTAGAGAAAGAGAAAGTTAGTTAATTACCCAAATACCATTATACCAACCTCTTAGCTAGATTATTTTGGTAAAAACATCAAAACATACTGTATAATCGTGTAATAAAATGGAAGCTTTTCTCAGAAATAAAGAAAATAAAATCAAAATATAATGAAAATAATGTTATCTTATAAAATATACGAGGCTAGATATTACTCCATCCGTTCCGATAAGCGTGATATAAATTTTTTTGGCACGGTTATTAAGGAGAATGTATAAAGTAGTGTAAGAGAATAAAGGTGGTAGAGTCCACACTTTTTTAAATAAATAATTTTTACTATTTTATAAATATATCAAACTTAGTGGGACATCCATATAAGAAAATTATTTTTATATTTTTGATAAATTTATTTAAAACTTTAAATTTAATAGTGAAACCCTATATTATCATTTGTATATAATAATATGCAACGGTACACAATTAATGCCGGTGACACAATATTATTAAAAAATCGAAGTTAACATAGATCGAAGTTCAATTAATATTGGATAATAAGTCATAATTATGTAACGTGCCACCTGGGCCAGCCATGTTGCTCTTTATTGTTTTGTCCTAGTTCAGATCTTGTAAGAAAATCAAATCTATTAAAGTAAAACAATTTGAGAAAATTAAGTCCAAGTATTTATATAATTGTATTTGTATATATATCTCACCAATCCCCTTCATTGCTTCCATTAATCCAACTTCAATATTTCTCCATTTCCACAGCATGTCAAAACTCACTCTTTCCCTCCTCCCTCTCTTTTTCCTATTCGCACTCTTTTCTCTCATTTTCCACCCCACATTTCTGGGACATACCGCAAATGCCCCCACAAGAATCCACGTCCACAAGGACGTGCAGTCACTCGCGGACACCGCCTGCGACGGCACATTGTACCCGGACCTCTGTGCCTCCACCGTCGTGACCTTGCCGGAGCTCCGGCAGAAGACGCTGCCGGAGGTCATCGCCCGCACCATCAACGTCACGATGAAGGAGGTGCGCGACTCCGCCGACAACTGTAGCAGTATCCGCCGCAAGCTCCGGCGGAATCTGGAGCCGCTCGAGCTCCACGCGCTCGACGACTGCCTCGAGCTCTTCGCCGGAACCGTCGCCGACCTGCAAAAAGTCCTCGTTGAACTCTCCTCCACCGCAGCGCCGGAGCGGTACTACGCCGATCTGCAGACGCTCCTCAGCGGCGCGATGACGAACCAGTACACGTGCCTCGACGGATTCGCGTACAGTAAGAACAACACGCGCCGCTTCATCGAAGGCAGGCTGAAGCGGATCTCGAAGCACTTCAGCAATTCGCTCGCGATGCTGAAGAAACTGAAGAAGAAGAAAGCCAAGCACCAAGGCAGGGAACTCACCGAAAAGGAGCAATTTCCAGAGTACGGACAAATTCGCGGCGGATTTCCGATCTGGCTGAGCAGGACCGATCGGAGGCTGCTCCAGGCGGCGGCGAACCAAACGAAGGTAGATCTGGTGGTGGCGAAGGACGGCAGCGGGAATTTCACCACCGTAAACGATGCACTGAGCGCAGCGCCGAACAACAGCAACACGAGATTCGTAATATACATAAAAACGGGAGCCTATTTCGAGTATTTGGATTTGGCGAGGAACAAGATGAACATTATGCTGCTGGGGGATGGAATTGGGAAAACATGGATCAAAGGGAACCGTAGCGTCGTCGATGGGTGGACTACCTTCCGATCCTCTACAGTAGGTCAGTGCTTTCTTCTTCTTCTTCTTCATCTTCTTCTTCTTCTTCACTTCACTTTAATCTCTCTGCGGTTGCTGCAGTTACTTACTCCTTTATTGATAGAACTGCATGTAAGTGTGGGGAGAGATCTGGTGTGGGCCCCTGCATGCATCGCCTTTATTAGTCTGATTTGTTTAACTAGTTATAGTAAGAGTTGCAGGAGCTATTTGCAGTAAATTTTGTCTTAATTGGCACCTTTTATAAGGTTTACATGACGAAGAAAATAATGCAATTATATTAGGTTTGCTTTAAGAATATTAACTAAAGATTCTTTAGGGTAGTTTAAGTCTGAAAGTAGGTCAACTTGGAGTCTAACAGATTCAAAGAATCATCTCTTAAATTTATTCAATTATTCTCTTCAGATGTTTTTATTTCTAGACGCGACTCAATTATTTCCTTTTATTTTAAACTTAGTAAATAATCAATTTTAGGAATAATTTTTTTCACTTAAAATACATGTGACACTTTTATTAGACAGACAGGGGTAGTGATTATGATTATCACGGGTTCATGTTGGCGAGAGTTAAATGCCTTACGACTCTTATTACTCATAAATGATTATAATTTGTTTCTTCTTTTGTCGTGAATACTTGAA
This sequence comes from Leonotis leonurus, assembly GCA_026898415.1. Lineage (NCBI taxonomy): Eukaryota > Viridiplantae > Streptophyta > Magnoliopsida > Lamiales > Lamiaceae > Leonotis > Leonotis leonurus. The sequence continues at coordinate 998,267 of JAPKLX010000017.1, forward strand.
AGATGGACATCTAGTTGGTGGCTTCTCTAATAATTTAACTCTACTATTACGTGGTTTCAAATAATTGAATTTGGAATTTTCGAATCAAATAATATTGAAATTTATCAAGTATTTATTGATGATTCCTAAGTTTTGGTGATCATCTTTAAAAAATTAGCCCACTTGAACAATGTCGGTGATTTAAATCGGCCACAAAACGTGTCTTGAATAATTACTCAATAATGCTACATTAATAAACGACAATATATATATATTTTTAATTATTTTTGAATATTAACACTTGAAAATATACAGCGGTGGTGGGGAACGGGTTCATCGCGAAGGGCATCAGCTTCGAGAACTACGCGGGGCCGAGCAAGCACCAGGCGGTGGCCCTCCGGAGCGGCGCGGACTTCTCTGCCTTCTACCAATGCAGCTTCATCGCATACCAAGACACTCTCTACGTCCACTCCCTCCGCCAGTTCTACCGCGATTGCGACGTCTACGGCACAGTGGACTTCATCTTCGGCAACGCCGCCGTAGTGCTCCAGAACTGCAACCTCTATGCCCGCCGCCCCGACCCCAACCAGAAGAACATCTTCACCGCGCAGGGCCGCGAGGACCCCAACCAAAACACCGGCATCTCCGTCCTCGGATGCAAGGTGGCAGCTGCCGCCGACCTCCTCCCCGTGCTCGCCAACTTCTCCACCTACCTTGGCCGGCCATGGAAGCAGTACTCGAGGACGGTGTTCATGTACTCGAACATGGAGAGCGTCGTCCACCCCAAGGGCTGGCTCGAGTGGGACGGCAACTTCGCCCTCGACACGCTCTACTACGGCGAGTATATGAACCGGGGCAACGGATCCAACACTACCGCCCGGGTCACCTGGCCCGGTTACCGGGTCATCAATAACTCGGCCGAGGCTTCGCAGTTCACCGTCGATACTTTCATTCAGGGGACCCAGTGGCTGCCGGCCACGGGGATTCCGTTCTATCCTAATTTGACAGCGAGTGCTTAAGGTTTTCACGGTTACGGTTACAAAACGAGTAGAGAGTAGGGATTAATTATTGCCTCAATTTGTATCAATTCTTTTGGTGAAGGTTTGATCTGTACTATTTTACAATCATTTGTCAAACTAATTTCTTAAAACTCATGTCACATCAAAACGAACAACAAATTCACGGACAGAAAGAGCAGAGCATATTATATTGATCCCCTAAAGAAAACTATTGTCTATATCCCTATTCATAATTCCATATTCACAAAGCAGCTTCATACTTTCTTATTATAATGAATCATATAATTTACAAGAGATATCAACAACATTTAAAATAAGTAGTGGTAACACTAGGTGCAATAACCATCTTCAATCATGGTAGTACTAGTAGCAAAACAATGCACACATACTCTGCTTATTCTCGTACATCAACTTACGATTTTTTCTTACTTAAATAACCTCATCAAATCTTCGCGCTTAAGATAAACCGTCCGCAGCCAAAGGAACAGATTTTACCTACAACACACGCAGCATCTCACGAGTCAAGTTAAAATTCGGTTGTGCGATCCAACATTTAAAGCAAAGGAAGATCAAGAAAACTCACTAGGGGCCGGAATTTGAGAATGTAGAACATCTCAAGATAGCGACGAGTTTCAAGCCTCTCCAGCTTCGAGACGTGTTTCCAGAAGCCATACACACCGGCAAGTGTCATCAGCCTCTCGGAGTAAATCTTCCACGTATACCTTCATACAAACGTTCCTCGCCATTCATTGTGAAATTCGATTCTCGTATTTATAAGCTTTCCAAGCGGAAAGTACGTACCTTTCGATAACCCTGCGAAGAGCTCCCTCTGAGATCTTTAACCAGTAGTTCGGATCTTCCTTGCATTTCTGAAAGAAATCTGCCATCAAGGCTCCAGCCTTTTCAGGATGGTACGGATCTATATGAAATCCCGATATCCCGTCTTGAATAATTTCCAATGGGCCGCCATGGCAGGTGGCAAACGTTGGGAGCGCACATCCCATAGCCTCGACTACCGTTAAACCGAATGCTTCGTAGAATGCAGGCTAAAGCAAGAAATGAAAATTGTATGAAATTGAAAGTAATAATCATACACAAGTAGTAGAGAAGACATTACCTGAACGAAAATCCCCTTCTTGTCGGCTATGTAGCGATAGAGCTCACCGTTACGGGCTCGGTTAGTTTGTGCCGATATCCACCTTATATGGCCATCCAAACCATATTGCTTAATAAGGGAGTGCATCTTCTCGATTTCTGCTCTTTCTTCTCTGTCGTTTGATTTCTTTGCGTCGTTGAAACCAGCCACCACCACTAGATTAGCCAGTTCCTTTAGATTTGGATTTTTACCATACATCTCAACCAGTCCTGTAATGTTCTTGACCCGATCGAGCCTTGCCATCGAGAAGACTATGGGCTTTGATGGATCTTTCAGTATACCACTGTCACGTAGAATGGGAGATATACAACCTAGATGTCAATTTTCTTCTCTAGACAATAAAGCAATAAATTCACGAACACGTAAATTCGACTTACATGTGCTCATCATTATGTTCGGGATCATATATAAGCTTTTCAATGGATTCATGGAAAGAAATGAGTCGTTTTGCCTCCTCAGTATAGGGGAAGTATATGCTCTCGTCAGCTCCTGGAGAAACTATATTGAACTTGGGATCGAAAACATCGATTCCGTGTACAACACGATACAGACCAGGCATGGTGAAAGCTGCATGACTCTCGTATTGGCCAACAGAGTTCTTCCTGCAAACAAAGCATCAAGCACGATTTTCTTGAGACATAAACCTGTTCCTCTTCCGTGCTTAAACAGTTGACGAATAGAAAGTCGTATCAAACTTTAACCGAGACTGAACCAAAATTTTCTAAGCTTATTATATCATAACACAAGTTATAGTTCAGCGTAGCTGAAATAGACAAAAAAATCGACATAGATAAGGAAAATTGAGTTACTTACGTTCCGGCAATTTCTTGGTATGTACTGGTGATGATAAAGTCGGAATGATTCATCGCAAGTAGATCAGCAGTGAACTGACACGAGAAGTGGTACTTATCCTCGTATTTTTTCCAATATATGTCGGAATCAGGATACTTAGTTTTCTCCAAAGCGTGTGCAATGGTACACTTGATACAGGAAGAATCGCAGTTACATACAGCAAATATAACTTTATCTAATCCAAAAAACTACGGAAATAGAAGTATCGTTCACCTCCGTGACTCCCATCTTATGGGATAATAACGAAGCTACGAGATTTCCGTCACTGTAGTTGCCGATGATTAGATCGGGTACACCTTCTAACTCAGCAGAAATTTCACCAGCAGCATCCTAACAGTAAAAGAAAGAAATATATATACATATACATGCATATTGAGTGGATCAGATAAGAACTGGTCATTCAGTAGGAACTATGAATTAATCTGAACCGTTGATTTTTCAACCATACCTCTGCAAACTTTTCCAGATATGGCCAGATATCGAATCTCGAAATCCACTGGCGGAGTATCCCTTGCTCTGTTTTGAAAGGGACACGTAGAATATGCGAGTGCTCGCAACAACTAATCTTTTCGAGTCGCTGGTTGCATGAGGAGCCTTTTGCATCAGGTATTAATCGTGTAACCTGGAAAACAAAAAGGTGTATGACCGTAGAAAAATATAAGCAACGCATAAAAATGCAGAATGAGAAAAGATTCAAGAGCATACAATTAGGATTCGAGGTGTCACGTTCAGCCCTTGCTTCTTAATCCTTTGGATCATCTCAGTTTCCAACGCCCGCACTTGATCTAGTATATACACAACCTGCAGAACACACATTAGAGAAAGTGTATGTATTCTTGTTTCGGCTTGTTTCTGAACATGATAAGTGTAGCTGACTCATCAGTTGTCGAACCCAAATGACAGCTTCAGAGATTATTACCTGACCACCGGTGTCGGGTAGACCTAGGACATTTGCTTGGCCAAAATATCCATGTATCGATAAAACGACAACGTTAAACACCATAGGCATTCTACCAAGAAAGTTCTCCAGCGTCGAAGGATCGGGAGCCTGAAGGATGTCGGAGAGGAGATGCATCATCTCAACGACCCGTTCTGCATTATCTCCCCAACCTCTCTCAAAGCCCATACCTTGCAATCTGCATATCGACACAGCATAACAACACATCAAATAACACGAACTAACTTCTATAAGGTAAGGAAACCGAGACACTGTATGGATAAAAACTCACGCATATTCGAACTCAGAATAAGGTGTGTCAGGTGGTAGTTTATTCACGTGATCCTCGGCCTTTCCGAGCGCAGTCTCAAGCTGAGATATCCTCTGTATCCGATCATTTAACATCAAAACCTACGCAGATTAAACTTTTGATAAGCAATAGTTGAATTGAGCTCCACAAAATCATAATAAGATCGTTGCACTCATTTCACGTATGAAATTTAGTACACTGAAATATCTCAAAGTATTTACCAAATTTTGTCGGTTAACCATTAAAACATCAAATACCACAAGTCACTACAAGTCAAAACAGAGGTGCTACATTGTGTGAGAACTTACATGACCTTTATGTCGGTGTAACCTAAGGAAATCGAGCAATGGATCCAGAGATTCTTTACTCTGAAACATGATTGACGAGAGATGGCGATTGAGGAACTGGACCCCGTTGCCAATTGATGAAGATCGAGATGGGCGAGGAAACGACGCATTAAAGGGCTCGAAATCCAGTTCGAGAAGATACGGATCATCTTTCCTGCAGAATATTGCAAGTGAAATACAACGAATATCACATTACCAGCAACTGAAATCTGCATATGTGAATATGACACTCACTCCCCATCAACTAGATCTTCTTTAAAGCGTAGATATTCAGAAACTTTGAGCTCCTCCACACTAAGTTCATACACATTAACCCGAACGAACTCCCAAACACCGGGCCTCGGTCGAATAGCTATAGCAACAAAAGGTGGTAGAACGATTGCTTCCTGTCATCAGAATCCAGATTACCCTCTCAACTAGATTATAAAATGCAGTTACATGCTTAGTTTCAAGATTTTTTTTGAAACACACACGCCGTAAGAACACACAAAAAAAGACATAATACCAAGACTATGTTGTCACAAGAAAAGTAAAGATTACCCTCTCAACTATATCATAAAGTGTAGTTCCATAGCTGATATCAACATACAATGATCTCGTGGAGCACACAAACACACCAGCTCACACAACAAACGCATAATATCAAGACTGTGGTCACAAGAAAAAAAAAAAAACCCTCTCAACTACATCATAGAGAGCAGTTCCATAGTTGATATCAACATACAATGATCTTGCGACACACCCAGACCAGCTCACATAACAATGCATAAATCAAGACTATGGTCAGAAGCAGATCATCAATTAACCACTTAAGAGATGATAAAAACAAATTGCTTCAATAAAATTTGAGCAATTTTTTGGTACTCCCTATTATAGTACTAACTGCAATTATCAAAGCATTTGAAATATGATTACTTGAGCAGATTTCAGAACTTCACTGAAAGGGCCATCGCAGAAAGTTTTCTTGGCAGAATCAGCGCAGATGATGTTCTCGAGCTCATCGATGAGGTGATGGGGCTGAAGTATACTCTTCCCCTGCGCCACATATCTTCACACAAAGAAGAAAATCAGTAAAAGCATAGTAATCGGTGAAATTATTCTTCGAAATCAAAACCCTAAACCAACATCAAGCTAAAAAGGACAGCAAGAACAAGTCAGAAAATGTGATCTCAAAACTCCCATTTTCAAGAAACCTATCCGCTGCTTATCAGTTATCACACACTAATTTCTGGGTCGGAAAAAGTTTAGATTTTGATGGCATTTTCAGAGAGAGAGACCGGGAAAGGAGAGCGACGAGCTCATTTCTGTGAGCAGAAAGAGTGTCTTCAACCCTTTCTCTCATGCTGGGCAATTTCTGTAATTTTGGGTTCCCCATTTGAGATCTCGAGGTGGTGAATACCAAATACAAATTCTTGAAACTAAATTTTTTCTGTTTCTGGGGATTGAAGCTTCAAAACCAGACGCGAGAAAGTAGGAGTGATCCTAAATCAATTTGTACGGAAGAGTGCTGTACTCAGAGAGAGAGAGAGAGAGAGAAAAGGTGGCGGTTGATGGATTACGCCACGTAGTACTTCAAGAACGATTTTTTAAACTTCTACTTTTGTTTTTCCTATGATTGTTTGACCTTTCTTTGTTCTTTTCCAAATTGTAGCTACCTTAGAATGTTTATACTTTTTCTTGTAATAAATCACGATGTTATGTAAGAAAGTAAGCTTATGTGATGTTAACCTATGATTAAGAATAGAGAGGGAAAATTAAATTAAATTCCCAAATAAAGAAATGTGCAACTCTCCACAAAAATGGCAAAAATATGGATAAGTTATGAGGTAACCTCCAATTTCAAGAATGTCTAAAGTTCATAATTTTTTATATATTTATAATCTTATTAAATACTGTATTAAATTAATGTACTCATATAATTATATAAATTTTTCACAAACATATAATAATTAATTATAAAATTAAATTTTATTATAAATTAACTTTAATTTTTTGTCGATTATAGATTAATAAAAATTAACCAATATGCGCTTATTTCTGCAACATAATATGTAATTACCCTATATATATTATCTCATAAAATTTACTTTACCTATTTAAATTAATGGTGGCTAAAAATAACTCAAAATGAACGTGGGAAAGTAATTATCGGCATTGAACGTGATCAATCATATACACAAAATCAAGCATTTATAAATCCCACCACGCCTCGCCTTAAATTACATGCAACATTGCAATAAATTAAACATATATATATATATATATATATGCACACATCTCTTCTTGTACCATAAGTTGATAAAGAAACAAACGACTAAATTAAATTGTTAATAATATCATTATGGGTAATTGTGGAAATATGATGTGTGGGTGGCTTGTGTTAGGCCTAAGCTGTCTGTTAATGATCAACGTCGACGCCGCTCAAAAGGATCGCCGTTTGCTGCAGTCGGAGGCCGTTTTCGATATCACCAAATTCGGCGCTAAGGGAGACGGCACCACCGACGATGCAATGGTGAATTAATCAATAACTAATTTTGTGTCTATGTCATGCCGTGTCGTGTCGTGTAATATTGCATGCATGTTTGTGGCGGCAGTCGTTTATTCAGGCGTTTCGGGCGGGATGCGACGGGGCAGGGCCGTCGAGGATTGTGGTCCCTCCGGGAAAATTCATGATGGGTGAGGTGGTGTTGTCTGGACCGTGCAAGGCAAAGCCCCCGTTGGTGATCGACATCCAGGGCACCCTCCTCGCCAACCCCGACCCCAGCGCCTACTCCAACCTCATGTGGATTTTGCTCGAGCATGTTGACAATGTCAAGATCCTCGGCGGTGGAACCCTCAATGCCCAAGGCGCAAACGCATGGAAATATGCCGGTGAAACCAATCACATGCCCGTCGTAAGTATAATATTCTCCCTTTTTTACTCCTTTTGTTATTTCAGTTTGTTCATTAATTTCTTACTCAATTACTTTTATTCTATCGTATAATTCAATTAAAAATAATAAATGATGATACCCACAGAGTTTTACGTTTCAATCATCTACAAATGGAGATATCAGCAACCTAAACCTGGTTGACGCGATGGGGTTCCACAGCAAGATGATCGACAGCGAGAACATAAAGATCACGAAGATGACAATCACGGCCCCCGAGGAAAGCCCCAACACCGACGGCATCCACCTCAGCAACGCCACCAACGTGGAGATCACCGACTCCGTCATCGGCACCGGCGACGACTGCATCTCCATCGGCACCGGCAGCAAAAACATCCTTGTCAAGAATCTCAAATGCGGCCCCGGTCACGGCCTCGCGTACGCATGCATCTCAATCTCAATTTCATTACGTACAACATTGATTAATGATGATAATTGAAAGAGATGAGCAATTAATGAATTCGTTTATATTATATATCCATGCCGCCAGCGTGGGGAGCCTTGGCAAGAGGCCCGACGAACTGAGCGTGGGGAACATCACCTTCAGCAGCTGCACCTGCACCAAGACCACCAACGGTTGCCGGATCAAGAGCTACCACGCCTCCCCGGTGCTCACCGCTACCACCATCATCTACGAAGATATAACCATGGTCGACGTCAAGAACCCCATCCTCATTGATCAGCATTACTTCTCCAAGACTAAACCAGAGGTGATCATCATTTCATTTCCATATTCAGTTTTCCTCTTGAAGAATAGAATTTTGCTTCTTTTTTTTTATACTGTTTTTGGATATTATTACTTTATTCTTTATGAATAATTAGCTCGTGTATCGTCGTGTATCTGTGCAGCAATCGAGCGTGAAGATCAGCGACGTGCACTTCAGGCGCATAAAGGGGACGACGATATCAGAGATTCCCATAAAGTTGAACTGCAGCAGCAAGGTGCCCTGCGATAACATTGAATTAGCGGACATTGACTTGAAACCGGTGTCGCCGGCGACCTCCGTCGCCTCTGTGTGCTCTAGCGCCATCAACATCAAACCTGCCGGCACGCTCAACCCTCCACCTCCCAAGTGTTAAAAGCCCTCCTCTTTTTTTGTCATAATTAACATAGATTTCCATCATTGATTATTCCTCTGTTTTCATTGCATATAAAAGTAAATACATGGCCTGAGGAATTTATGATGATGAAATGTATTTCTTTCTTTTTTTCTATTTATTAAGGAGACTCTCATTGTAGAGGCTTTTGTGTCAAACCTGTTTTACTATTGGATTTCTTTCATGACTCGCGTTTATTTATTTCTATTTCGATCCCTTCAAATTTATTTATTTCAACAATCATATTGGTTAGTCTTTGATTTAATTATTACCAAGTTCGTCTTGCGATTACGTTTGGGAGTCATATCAAGCCAGAATTTTTCACTATATGATTTTTTGATACTAGGTTACAAGGAGGATACGCTATTTATAAATAGCAATATAATCCTAACCCTAAAGTCCATTAGGATTAAAATTGAGCTAATAAAAGCTTAAAATATTTCCTATTCAGACTCCACACCCCAACAATGTGGCCATTTTTAGTGGAGAGGGAGAGTAGTATTTTACTATTCATTAGTGTTCATCTTTTAATATTCAATATGTCAGTTTTAGTTGAGGTCATGAGAGTTGGTTTGTATGTCATCATACACTCATATACAGGGGCGGATCTACCCTTTGCTTGCACCGGGCTTCAGCCCAGTGCAAGTCCAAAATCTTTAGTGTTATATATGTATATTTTTAAGGTTTAATATAATATTAGTCCATCCCAAAATTTTTATGTATGTATAAAATATAGTGTTAAGAAAAATTTTATTTTTCAACCCACCAATGCAAATCCTGGATCCGCCCCTGCATATATATATATATATATGTAAGAAAACAAAACCAAACAAAACAAAGAGCATAACACTACCAAACCAATATTCATGCTGATAAGAATTATTACAGCAATATAAATTATTACATTATTTGGTGACAAACTCCTCATCCAAGTCTTGAAACAACATTAATACCTTAATTTAAGTTGAATCAGCATACAACCCTGCTGTCGATTCAGCAACGGGTACCCGTAGTCTCCAACAAGAACACGGCGACGAACACGACGAGGCAGAGCTTCACGAAAGATAAGTCAAAGAGCCACGAGCATGAGAGCGATGACACCACAGAAAGCACCCATAAAACCATTTTTCGCCTTGTTGAATTCTTTGCGACTCCCTTGTCTTCTTGAAGCTTTCCTCCCACTTCATAGCTCTTAAGCTTCACTTGCTGAGGTGCTTTAGTCCATTCTGCTTGCCACAGAGCCTCCCAGTTGGGCTTGGACTCACCTCTTTCCAATGATATTTCATTCTTACTCAAATCTTTGATTCTGTCAAGACCATAATCCATAACCATTGTTGCAGAAATGTGCACTAGGTTATTCTTTTTGCTTTCTTCAACCTCCCCATACATAACAGTGCTACTCATTGTAGCTTCACTATTTTCTTGATCAATCAACTCTTGCTCAGCATCACCTTCGTCTTCTTCTAATGCCCCTTTCTCAATCAACTCTTCCCCGACTTCCTTGTCGAAGCATTCATCTTCATTTTCTGGTGATAGATGAGCTACGCAGCTAGTAACGGTCTTCTCCTCGATGCATTCCACTTCATTCACTCGAACCATTTCTCCTTCATCACTCAAATCCACCTCACCTCCACTTTCTATGACTTCTGGTTCCACACATTCCTTCTCATGGATTTCTCCATTTCCATTGCAAAAACCTTCAACATCCTCTTGATCATGGTGGACTTCAACATTAACCTCCTCCTCAGCAGCGCCGATTTCACCATCACCGTCGCTTTCCCTCACTGCGCTCTCATCTTCAACATAGGCTTGCTCAAGATTTGTGCTTCCATCTGAAACATCTTCTCTGGTTGACTGAATTTTGTCGCCTTCTGCATCGCCTGGTTTTCCTAAACCAGTCTCAACCTTGGCCTTGTCATCCTATCAAAAGAAAATCACTCTTAAATTGAAAAACTTCAGTCATCTAAATTGATCCCCAAACCCAAAATTCAGACATACGGATCAATTTTGTGGATTTAATGAGATTTTTCTTTTTCATTTTCTTTGCTTGCAACAGGGGAAACAATAGCCATGGATCAAAAAAACTTAGTTACCACTTTCAATAAGTGAGCAGGGATCATAATGGTAGAATCCTTCTCAATTTCTTCTCTTGCTCCTTCGCTGCAAAACCAATCTCCGGTTCATCAAAAAAAAAAAAAAGATGCTCACGCACACACACACCAAAATAAAACAATTCGTCAAAATCGTAATGAAGGAAATGAAATCCCCACAAATTCACAAACGCTATTTGATCATCTTCTTTCTCGCGCTTCTCGGTGATCTGAGGTGGAGAATTGTGGCGGCGGTCGTCGGGGGAGCTCCGCCTCCTTTGGCCGAGCACGAAGGCAGATGCAAAAGCAGCGGTAACTAACGCGCCACCCAACAGAACAACAGCTCCAATGCCGCCGCCGCCGCCGCTGCCCAGTTTAATGACAATTCTCTTGCTTCCTCCTCCTCCTTTATCATTTTTAGATTCCTTGATTTCCTCCATGCTAACGATGGATGTTCTTGGCAAAGTAAATTTTGTTGTCCTAGCTTGGGGGTGGGTTGGTGGGATCTACGTTTTTGTATGCTATTGGAATCTAAACTGTTCGTATCCAGTATTTTGTCCTAAGATTGTTTTGGAATATATATATATATATATATATATATATATATATTCGTTTCACTAATCTGAATTATAATTCAGTACTTGATAATGATAACCCCATTAGATATTTTTAGTGGGATAACTGATTTAAAAAATAAATTTATTATATTTATTTTATACCATTACTCTTATTTTAATTTTCGAGATAAAATATATTGATAATTATTTTCGATGTTGACTATTCAATAAAAATATCCATTTATAAAAGAACAATAAGAAACGTATCTTCATTTATAAACATTTAATAATATTAAATTAAAGAAGAAATTCTTAACGTATAACTAATGACATATATAAATAAATATTTAAATTAAGTTTATAATATAAAATGATAGTACGTAAAAATATTAAAATTTTACTTAAAATTGTATATTATGATAAAAAAAATATTAAAATTGCAACTTTCTAACATCATTTTTGTCTTATTTGTTGGTGGAATATTGTTAGAATCGAAAGGGTGGAATAAATTGTGTTTGCTCACGTGACACACGAGTCGAAAATAGTGATTCTAATTTATAATTTTAATAATAATCCTATCGATTTTTTATTTTTGTTTTTTGAATGAAATTGCAAAATTAAACATATATATATTCATGGTTTTTATTTTTCGAAAACAAACATTTTGCTCTATATAATATATATGCTGTGTTTACTAGGATAAAATATTTGATTTTATACAAAAAGTCAAAAAGCATCAATGAATTTACTAACATATTCATCACAAACTACAGTATATAAGGATAGTGTATTGCATATTTTAAAGCATGTAATAATTATGTGTTCCTACATATTTTATAAACTAAAAACAATTAATTAATAGAACAATGAAGAACAACTCTAATTTTGGGACCACTGCTAGATATATCAACTTTCAGTTATTGAACATTTTTTTAATAGTCAAATTTGTGGTACCTAAAAATATTAATTTTTGTAGGACCTTAATCATGGTCATATTATGTTAGGTGTGGTCAACATTATTAAATTATATGTTTATTTCCAGTACTTGTCACACAGTTTCATATTTGACTACAACTTATTATATTCAATAGTATATTATACAAATGTGTCACTCTGATATTTCATATTTGACTAGTGGCAATTATTAATTGATACATAAATTAAAATTTCAAACTTCCCTTTCTTTTTAGACTAACAAAATAGCTCGATGATGTTAGCATTAAAAGTATTTAAAAGATATTTAAAAGAATCATAATAATCGTTATCAAACTGTGATCAACAATTTTTTATAACTATAAAATTCGTAATCTTTTTCGATAATTTGATTATGAATCGTATAGAAAATAATTTGATTATAGTTTAAATGTTCATAAATACGAACCTACAATTTTGAACTATTGATTTTTCTACATTTTTAATAGTTTTTTATTCATAATTAAATTGAATCTCTTATATTATATAATTATTGTTTATAGTTTATAAAATTACATTTAAAATTATAAATTCGTGTAAAACACATTTTTTAAGAAAATTCTATAAAACCAACAATTTAAAATTGAGATCGGCGGTTACAAATTAGAATCAATCTTGGACTCTTATTTCCGAATGTAACCTCAATACCCATGGTTTCTTTAAATTTTCAATACAATATAACCGTAAACTGACAATTTTTGTTGGGGCTTGAACTGTAACGGTAGCATTAAACACTTCTAATTACTTCAATGCATATAAAAACATTTACAAACACTTGTAATATGCTTGCAACAAATATAATAAAACTATAAAAATTATTAACGATTAATTATATAAAATAGTCAATAAAAAATTGTAAAAAGACAAACGTGGAGTTATTCACTGTTTATGAATAACGGACTTTTAGTAATTATACTATTTTTTTTGCATCCCTCACTTATCGAATATTTATTATACAGTACATTTTTAAAATTTAAATTATTTATCACTTCAAAAGAAATTATATGACGCCCAAAACATGTATGTATAGGCCCAATATATGGTCCGACAACAATTATCATAACATAACATTGGGGTTTACTGCTAGTATGTACATAACAATAATAGCCCATTAAATAAAGTCCCTTTATTTAGTAGGGAAAGGACATTTTTTTCAAATGCAAACATTACCTCTAAGTCATGAAAATAGCATCTATACTCTCTATTATGCATGATAAAATTATGATAATATCACATACTCTCCCTCCGTCCCAACTAGCTTGAGTTATATTTCTTTCCGTACCGTCCTAACTAGTTTGAGTTATTTCATTTTTAGGACATCTTTATTATACACACAAATTTAAATAATATATATTCATATCATCACTTTGTATTTTAAACATACACTCTTTAATTCCTTAATTCTCGTGCCGAAAATAAGTGCCTCAAACTAGTTAAGATGGAGGGAGTATCATTTAAACTTTAAAATTTTATTTTAAAATAATATATGTAAACAAATCAGTTAACATATGGATGACACATCGTTAGAAACAATCATATAACGAAGCATAATATATGTACTGAATTTAAATATAAAAAAAAAACACGGTAGTGTGTGTATTCAGTAAATGCTATAATCAGATTTAAAGTTATTTTCAGCGTAGGTTCAATATTGAGTGGAGGTAACTTCAGTATGAGAGTAATTTCATATAACAATCTTTCAGTCTACATATAGTATTTGACTGATGGACTAATATCTTAAGTGTTGCAGTGCGGAAGTGGTGGTTTTAAAACGTTACTCGTTTATCAGAAATCTTAATGTTAAAGTTCAGCTTTGCACTTAATCAGTATTCAGTAATGCAATAGATAGTTAGAAAAATAAGGAATACATAAAGTAATAGTGAAGACACAAAGGTTTGGTTTGCGTGGTTCGGAGATAAAAACTCCTATGTCACAGTTCTCGATGTGAGTCGAGAGTTTACAACTAAGTGGAGTGTCTTACAATGATCAACCTTGAAAGGTTTGATGAACAATGGATTCTGATCACTTCCAGCTAATAAACACTAAATCTAAAGCTATAACTATTCTTCGCTTACAATTTTATCACTACTTAAAAACACACTATGGAATAACAAATAAAGCTTGAGTGTTCTAAGATATGAAAGCTGAGAGAGATTGAGAGCTTGATCAGAAAGTTGATAGTGTTAGAGCGTATGAAAGTTTGGTAACTGGTGTTTGAAATGTTTGAAGTAGTGGGGTATTTATAGGACACTCTCAATAATAGATCCGTTGCGTAGCATTTGAAATTCTTCTCGTTAGAGTCGTCGTCTTTTTTACCATTTTTGGTGTTTGCAACAAAATTTGCTTCACCTACTGTGATCTTTTCTAAAAATGAAAATGCTTATAGAAAGTAGTTGTATCACCCAGTGGCGAGCTTCCAGAGACTTGTACTTCATTGCAGAACTTCAGTTCAACTCTTTATACTTCAATCATTTTTTGCAATTTCAATAATTTCGGACCGAAGTAGATGATCCTTCAGACTATTGACTTTATACTGAGTTACTAAAATTTTAGTACTGGTCTTCATACTTCAGTCCTGAATTCTTGAGATTGTACATGTAAAATTGAACTCCTTAACACATGAGTTCTAAAATAAAACTGAGGACCAAATTTCAGTTTTGGACTTAATACATCTTTTAGATGAGATTTTGGAATATGAATCAAAACTCTTATAAATATTTTCTAATAATAATTATAATCAAATAGTTTATTTATTATGATACCTATTTTTTTTTTGACATATATAATATATTTTCACACAAAATATTTATGAGAATTATGATTTACTGGATAAACTTACAATGCATATTGTACAAGATATTGAGTGTTTCATGTTGGGAGATTATTTATTTATTTAGTGTGGTTCCTTATTTTCGAAATGGCAAAAAATCATCAGTATTAATTGTTGTATCAAAACGTGTTTTAGTTATAATATACCCATTTGCACCACTAATTAGTTTTAAATGGCGCAGCCCTTATGCTAATTAGTTCTATATAGTACTGCAGGGTATTCATATTATATTCAATACCTTTTCACTTGCGCCTCAATATTGTGATACAATGTGCTATCTGCTTAAGAGGTTTTATTCGTCAAGTTAATCATGCTAAAAGATCAGCTTTGGCCACTCACCAACTTCCATTCATTTTAAATTGATAGTTCTTTCTTTCTTTCTTTTTTTGGCGTTTGGATGTTAATTATAAAACATAATAATCATATTCGAACAAATAAATAAGAAACACAAGATAAAGAATATAAGATGTTAGGAGTGAAGATAAAACAAATTAAGGGACATGGTAAAGTTTTACCAAAAAGAAACAATAAAAATCTTTAAAAAACGCATTGAGTTTCAATCTAGAGGTCTACCAATAACAAACAAGAAAAATCTTTAAAAACAGCATACAAAATATTGATTGATATAATAACAACACTTAATTAGCATCATTAGATGTATAATAAAATACAAAATTATAACATTTGTAATAAACTATTTTCCTTGTTCTAAATTAATGTGAAATAGTAATATATGTAAAGCGCGGGGAAAGAGAAGCATGCAGCATGCTTTGCTGATTCATATATATAAGTTAAATTATCACTTCTCTTTCTCTCATAGCCTTCATATTACCAACTCCTAACCTTAAACCACAAAGACTTCAAATCCTCATTTCATATTCAAATCTCATCTCAATTTGTACGGTTATCTCTTTCTTTTTCTTCTCCAATTTTCTATCGATCCATACTATTACCAGTACAGATCAGGAAGTAAATCACCGAATATGTGTGGCGGTGCAATCCTCACCGGAATCATTCCCCGACGCCGCGTCTCCTCCACCGATATCTTCCCCACCGCCGCCGACTTCTGGCCCGCCGCTTTTAGCTCATCCGACCAGAACGATGCTGCTCCTCTCAAAAGATCCAGATCCGGATCCTCTGCTGGTAATCGTATCCGCGATCGGTTTGGTTTAACTAGCTCCTATTTTATTTCGATCGATTGATATTCTGATTGTTTGAGAGATTTGTTGACTTCAATCGATTAATTGATGACCGGATTTATGTAGGCGATGAGCAGATGGCGAGCAGTGCTCCGAAGAAGAAGAAGCCGAGGAAGAATCTGTACAGAGGAATACGGCAGCGGCCGTGGGGAAAATGGGCGGCGGAGATCCGCGATCCGGGGAAAGGCGTCCGTGTTTGGCTGGGGACGTACAACACTGCTGAAGAAGCCGCCCGCGCTTACGACAGAGAGGCGCGCATAATCAGAGGGAAGAAGGCGAAAGTGAATTTCCCAAACGAGGACGACGGTTACAGCTGTAATTGCGAGCCTACCCCTGAAAAACACGACGTCGAGTATTACAGTGAATTCAACCAGGTTGGGTTGGGGATTTGTGGTAACGTGTTATACTCTGTGGATAACGAGGGGAAGCCTGAGGCGAACGGAGGTGGCGGCGAAAACGCGGTGATTGGACTTGAGGAGGAACAGGTGGGGGTAGCGGAGAATGAAGTGCAGAAGCTGTCCGAGGAGCTTATGGCGTATGAGGACTACATGAAGTACTATCAGATCCCGTATTATGACGGGCAGTCGGTGGCGCCGCCGGAGACGGTGGAGCTTTGGAGCTTCGATGAAGTTTCCGGCACACTCTAGAGGTGTGTGATGAGAATGTTTTTAGTTTGGTCTATTGTAATCGGTTGCCGTTTATTTCTTATACAAATTATCGAATATTTTGTAATCGCATTTTCCTTAATCCTTTCCTTTCTTAAAGGTTGTAAATTGTTGCTGTTCATTTTTTTTTCTTCGTGCAGATCCCGTTATTCATTATTCATTTTCTCCCTTTTTGCATTGCAATACTATCCCATATAGTAATTCAAATACTCACACCACCATGATTGATTTGCAGTTTGATTTCGCACGATTTTATTAATGCGTTTTAATTTTAATGAAAATGTATAATTAATGAAGTTTGGATCTTGATATATTATTTTTAAATTAAATTAAAAGTTTTGATTGTGTATACATTTATTATAAATATAAATTTTAAATAAATTATTTTTATATACATTCGAAAATAATAAAATGTAAATTATTTTATGGATGGATAGATGGAATATTAAAATTTGATATGATTGCATTATTATAAAGAGTTGATACCGGTTATCTAATAAAAAGTTGAAATTACAATAATATATACAAATTATTCTATATCAGTTCACAAAAAATGAAAATTTTACATATTTATATTTTTAATAATTATACTCATATTATTGAATTTATTCTTAACTTTATACATATTTATTATTTACATTATATATTTAATTATAAATAATATTAGATACTCGTTCTAATCCAAACATATTTAATTAATTTATTTATTATAAATTACTTAAAAAATTTTATATACATATATTTAATTAATAAATAGTGTGATATCTTTATTATGTACACAACACCTTTCAATTATTTCTTAAAATTTATATGGAAGTACAAATTTTTCATGAATATAAAGAATATAAAATATAAAAGGCGAAGTATTGAATAGAAGTCATGATATAGTTAAAATATAAGATAAGAATATAGCAATTGGAATAATAATAAATAGAATAAGAAATGGCTTGTGTGCATGCAAAAAAAAGAAGGTGAAAATGAAAAGCGGAATAGCAGTGGGCGCTGCATGAATGACTTTTGATGGCGGCGGCGCCCGCTGCTTTTCCTATATGACTTTTTCCTCCTCGCACGTAAGTTCTTTTCCTCATTGTACGGAACTAACGGAACTTTTGTTTTTTTATTTGGGTTGTTCACCATTTCATTTAGTTGTAAACTTATTATTATTACTAGTATTTCCTTCATACCAGTATTACTGATTTGAATATTTTTATTATAAATAATTTTATAATTAGTAAAATTAATTTTTGAAACTTATAAATCCGAACAAAATTTTTTATATTTTACATGAGTATATTTATGCAGAGTCGAATTATAAATTAGTCTATAAATCCACGAATTTTGTACATTAATTTATTCTATATATGTGATCGACCTAATCAATTGACTTGATAATACTAATTTTTAAATTAAAATGTATTTTCTTAATTTTACAGCCGAGTCATTTGCCAAATTATTAATTATTTTAGGATAGATAAAACATTAGGTGCAAAATTATAGTACAAAGTACAAAATTTATGAATTTATAGGCTCTTTTAAAATTCAGAGATAGTAAAACAAAACATTCAAAGTTGATGGAGTTACATGACAAATAGTTGATGTTGGGTTTTTTGGTTTAACTGTTTTTGTTATGATAGTAATAAGTATACAAGTACAAGGGAATAAGCCATACTAAAAGCCCAAAAGAATATTTCATAGGCTCAAGTAGTAAAAGCCCATTATTAAAAACCCTAGCAGCAAATATATTTGAGTGCCGTATAAATCATTGTCATCGTCTAGACAGTTCATTTGGCATTCGCACACCTATCGCCGGCGGGAGAGAGAGAGAGAGGAGAGATGGTGTCGCTTAAGTTGCAGAAGCGGCTTGCCGCGAGCGTACTGAAGTGCGGGAAGGGAAAAGTGTGGCTCGACCCTAATGAAGTGAATGAAATCTCCATGGCCAACTCTCGTATGTTCATTTCTTCTCTACGCTCGCTTACATGAGTTTTATTATACGTTCCCGAATCTCTCTCTGAGATCCGATTTGTTTGATGTTTGCGATTTAGTTTCAATTTGTATATGTGATCACCGAGAGAGTAGAGAATTATTTGAGGATTTTATGTATTTTGGATGAAATGATTATGCTAAACTGTAATCGTTAACATTGTAAGACTTTTTTTAGGTTTGCAATTTAGTTTCAATTTATATAATGTGCTCACCTAGACAATAAAGATTTGTTTGAGGTTTACATGCATTTTAGATGAAATGATTCCGCTTAATAATTGTAATTAATTACTCTTGCACAATTTCAACTTATATTTAGTTATTCGTTTTCTGATTGTGAGTATCTGCTAATTGAGCTTATCCTGCAAAACTTCGATAGTGAAGAATGTATATAGTCGCATGAAACTGTGAGATGATTTCTTTCATGCTGCTCAATATATCCACGGATAGAGTTCCTAGTACGAAATTGAGGTGAATAAAATTTAATTTTTACCAATTTGTTGGTTTAGTAGTAAGTAGAAGCAGTAGGTCGTAAGAAAATGAAATTAAGAAAAATGCTACTGTATCAATGGCCGATGAACTGATGGTAATATTTTTATCTTGCTTGAGATCACACCATTACTGCCTATCTTCTGATTGTAAGGTCTTCAAGTCTTTCATCTGTTTTGGGACTATTCTCCTGTGTTATTTATAGCACTGTTACTTCTTTGGTTGCAGGGCAAAATATCCGGAAGTTGGTAAAGGATGGTTTCATCATTAGGAAGCCAACCAAGATCCACTCGCGTTCCCGTGCCCGCCGCATGAAGGAGGCGAAGAGAAAGGGACGTCACTCAGGATATGGTATTATTTCCGTCTTTGTTTTTATTTTCTAAGACTTGCTGTCTCAAGTCTTCATTTCCAATGGCTGATATTAATACTTATTTATCGTAATATTTGATATTGTCCAGGTAAGCGCAAGGGTACCAGGGAGGCCAGGTTGCCCACTAAGATTCTGTGGATGAGGAGGATGAGAGTTCTGAGACGTCTGCTCCGCAAGTATCGGGAGTCAAAGAAGATTGACAAACACATGTACCATGACATGTACATGAAGGTCAAGGGTAATGTGTTCAAAAACAAGCGTGTCTTGATGGAAAGTATTCACAAGTCCAAGGCTGAGAAGGCTAGGGAGAAGACCTTGTCTGACCAGTTTGAGGCCAAGCGAGCAAAGAATAAGGCTAGCAGGGAAAGAAAGTTTGCTAGGAGAGAAGAACGTCTTGCTCAGGTATAATTTTGCAAAATATTTAGTTAATTAACTTGTAAAAAATGCTTGCAACGTAAATTTATAATCCGCAATATGTTTTGCTTATATTTGAACTTTAAATATTGTAACCAATATAGGGACCCGGTGAAAAGGTCACCCCACCTGCAGCTGCAGCTGCAGCTGCACCGGCACCTCAGCAAGCACAGTAAGTGTACTGCCATTGCTGCAATATATATTTGTTGTTGTAATCTTAAGCTGCAGCTGCTGTACGATGACACATGTCTATTAACTTTGTAGGCCAGCGAAGAAGCCAAAGAAGGGAAGTGCTTGAAGACTAGTTCCATCAACATGTACCTCTGTGACTTGATTACAGTTTTGTTAGAACTGTACTTCCAGTATTTTGATCTCTTGTTTTTGAGTTGTCTTTATCGTATAACTGTTTTGTTTAGTAAAAGGAGTATTGAAATTATACCCCCTGTTTTGATTATTATATGTTCTACAAAGTGATTTATTGTCCAATCATGTCGTTTCTCTCCTAGTTGAAAGACTGTACTTTCTGGTTTGTATTGTCTACTATTGCTGTTATTCATGCTTCGTGTTGAGCCGATGAACATATAGAAGCATAACATACATAACTAGGGATGGCAATTTGCTGCATTTGGCTAGGTTTCCTTTTACCCATATTCCGTCTCAACAATCTTTGACAGAGGGAGTATAATTATTATACTTTAATACACAATTAGAAATAGATGTTTACTATACCTTCCAATTTTAATGCATCTGTCTCATTATGAAGTAGGCTTGTTTATTTTCCATAAAGTGTTCCTAGAATTTGTGAGTCTATTTAGTAGAATAGATAAGAGTAATAGTATTTAAAATATAATTTAAATATCCCAATCCGGTTTGGGTGGACTGTTAATCCGTTAAGCTTAAGATTTATATATTTGTCATCCACACTCATTATTGTATTAGTCTGGGGGATAATAATATAGCTACAGATTTATTTAACACGGAAAATTAATGCTTGATACCAAGCATAATGCTCAATGTAGAATTCTATTTATTCTGTAAAGCGTCACCATTGCAAATGGGGAGGCTTTCCTCACCAAAATCATGTGGTTCCGAAAATCTAAAGACGACATGAGGGAAACCTCAAATAATAACAAGTCCCTGTAGATATTACATCACAACTTTATCAGGAACTTCTTTTCAACATACGTTATCAGAATGGTTTAATCCGAGGGGCCAATCATCTTTTCAGGAACGACAAGGTTATCAAATTCTTCGGAAGTAAGTACCCCAAGCTTCAACGCAGCTTCCTGTGCAGCGGAGCAAAACCTCAATCAGCATAATACCATGGTTCACAAGTTCTTTGAATGTTTTAGTAAAATGTGTGAAAATGAAAATATAGCCAGTGAAATTGACGTCACTAGCTAATAAAAGAACGATACAGTCATAATACAGCTAGACAAAGAAAAACAACGTAAGAAAGTCCCTAACCTTCAAAGTACTTCCCTCCTTGTGAGCAGTTTTGGCAACCAATGCAGCATTGTCATAGCCGATTTTCTAGAATATAAATAGCACATTTATTCAGTTATGAGAAGCATGATATATAGGATGATAACTGAAACACTTCAATCGTAACGAGAACTTACGGGATTTAAAGAAGTGACAAGCATGAGGGACTGCAATATCATAGAAAGACAACGTGTCACAATTCAACCAAAGTGTGTGTGTTTCAAATATTAAAAATCCATTACTAACCTCATGCAACAACTTATTAATTCTTTCTCTATTGGCTTGGATTCCCCTAACACAGTTCTTTTCAAAGGAAGCAGAGGCATCCCCAAGCAGTCTCACCGACTGACCAACAAATGAAAACAGAAGGTAAGATTAGATTGTACATGTTATTTATGTTCAAGGTATCAGCATAAACGCACATATACATAGGTGAATTTTTTCATATATAATTAGCAGCGTTTTTGTTTTCAGACAATAAAGTAAAGAGGTGATAGGAGAAGTGGTAACAGGAGATGTGAAAATAACGAGGTAAGCAATGTGTTCTTTGCTTGCATAATTGGAATATTAATCTACTTTGACCAAAGAAAAGGATATCTTAGTATTACTATTAGCTATGGAAAGGAATAAATTAAAGAATTAAGGCAGCGATTCATAGTGGAACATACATGTAATAAGTTGCTGGCGATGACTGGCTTAAATACGTTCAACTCAAAATGGCCATTTGATCCCCCCACTGTAATTGCAACGTGATTGCCCATAACCTGAGAAGAATGGAGTATCAGAAAACCATTTTACTGGAAAATTACTTCTTTATCCTCATCATTGCAGATTATTATTACCTGAGCGCAAACCATTGTGATGGCCTCGCACTGTGTAGGGTTCACCTTCCCCTGAAATGTAAGATGATTTCAGAAGCCAACAGTCGCAAGACAATGAACCTACATGTTTCCAATAAATATGATGAAGAAAAACATTACCGGCATGATACTGCTTCCCGGTTCATTTTCAGGAAGGATGAGTTCTCCTAGGCCACAGCGTGGACCACTGCATAGAAGGAAGAATGTGACAACTAAACTCAAAACCAAAGAAAGAACTATGAGTACAGGAGAAAAAAAAAAAAAACTATGAGTACAGGAGAAAATTCTCCAGATCTCATTTACCTTCCTAAGAAACGTATGTCATTTGCTATCTTCATGAGAGAAGTAGCAACAGTATTTAGTGAACCACTTGATTCAACAAATGCATCATGAGCAGCCTGCCAAACAATACGGAAAGCAAAATTTCAAGATAGTTAATTCTCTCATTAAGTTATTGCGGAGACCCACAATTTTAACTTATGCTGAGGTACATTTCCAGTAAGAAAAACTTTGCTCGGGATCTAGCCTTATAAGCAATAACCCAGAGAAATAAGGCTCCAGAGCCACAACAGCCACAGAGAAAATTTGAGAGAGATTTTACCAGGGCCTCAAATTTGTTTTCAGCCGTCACAAAAGGCAAGTTCGTCTCCTCCGCTACTGCTTCGGCAATCTTTACATCAAACCTGGCACCAGAAGGTTTATATTATATAAAGCCAGAAGAGAACTTCTTAAATCTTACTACCATAACACAAGGTAAAGAAAGAGATTTGAATGCAAAAGGTAGATGGAAACAAAAAATAAATAACTTTAATACTTTACTTTTCTTACCCTTTCTTAGTGTTCAAACCAGTTCCTACAGCAGTGCCCCCCTGTGCAAGCTGTATATGTTTTCCAATTCTTAGGATCACAAAGAGAAGCTATTTGAAAAACCAGATTGCAAGGCCATCGAAGAGATCTGTTAACCTGATAGATGCGTGGAAGGGTGCATAATACTCTATCAATTCCATACTTCACCTGCAACCACAGATAAAACGCATGATTTGTCGCAATCATTTAAGGGATGTCCCTCAGAATTATACTGAAACAAATTCACGATAATCAATCTCAGAAAAAAGTTACTAGAAAAGCTTACTTGTGTGGTATAGCCACTAAACTCTTGTCCAAGTGTCAAAGGAGTAGCATCTTGCGTGTGTGTACGGCCAATTTTAACAATGTCATTGAACTCAATAGACTGAAACACATTTGAAATAATAAGTTAATGGAGTATATATTAACGCAATCCAACAATGTGCAAAATGATATCACTCAATAAAACCAATAAATAATAAACATTTAACAACATAAAACCATATAACCTATTAATAGGATAATGGATAAAATAACCCATTGCAAATAATTGAAACGTATAATATTTCCCCGGAAATAAGTCAAATAACTCGACCTCAGATAAAGAAAAATACAGAAAGCATTGCATATTTTTGGACCATTCTCAATTGCATACTAACTTTTCCAATAAGATTTACCAAATTTGACCAACCAAATTTTCAGCCAGAGTACAAGAGAAAGACGTATCCAGAGCTATAGTGAAAAGATTGAGAACCCAAGAGAAAGAGAACTGGGAGTGGAGAGAGAGATGAGCTACAGTTGTTAAATTCTATAGAAAATCGACCTAAAGTTCATAAACCTTTTGTAATTAACTCTCACAATTTTTCAAACCAGTACCATAAGATCATATATGGCTAATAAATGCATTACATGCCCCAACAGGCCAACACTTCACACCTCAAGCAAAGAAAAACATTCATAAAATCATAAATATTACTCCCTCAATCCCGCCCTAAGTGTTACGTTTTCCTTTTTTAGGTTGTCCCAACATAAGTGTGTTACATTTCTTTTTTAAAACAACTTTATTACTCATACAACTTTAAATAATACATATTTCAATCATCATTTATACTACTTTTCAACTATCCTTAAATCTCGTGCCCAGCAAATGTAACACTTAGGGTGGGACGGAGGGAGTAACAAAAAAGGGAGATGGAGGTGAAAGAGTTAGAAGGTAGCAAAACCTTTGCATGTAGTGTTGAATGTAACTGTTTCAATTTTGGTATCAATCTCGAATTAATCTCTGTTGCAGCAGCAATGTGCATTACCTGTGCATAAGAAAAACCCAAAATTAAATCATTTCGGTAAATGGTACTGAGATAAAATAAAACAAAAGATGGTCTTACTGTTGGAAAAGTATCATTAGAAGATTGTGATCTGTTCACATGGTCATTTGGATGAACAGCCTTCTCACCGCGCTTGTGCCCAAGGATTTCGGCTGCTCTATTAGCAATAACCTATCAGATAAAATGTAAGTATCAGCTTCCTAGAATCATCATAAGCTAAGATTTAGGTGAAGTGAAAGAAAAGATCACAAAGTTCTGAAGCAAATACTTTCACTCAACTATAAGAAGAAAGTTTCCGAAGCATTTTATACCTCATTGGCATTCATGTTGCTCTGAGTGCCACTGCCAGTTTGCCAAACAACCAAAGGGAAATGATCATTTAATTTTCCCTCAGCCACTTCTTGTGCAGCTTGCATTATTGCATTACCTATGGCAGGGTCAAGTCCATATCCCATGTTTACCTAGGAAGCAGAATATATTTAAGAACTTGAGATAACTATTCGCTTTCATCAAGTTCTATCTTAGGGGGTTGGTAATGGCAGCCGCGGTGGATAAAAATCTTAAGGATAATGTAGTAACTATAAGCACGTTTCACCTTTGCAGCACATTTTTTAAGAATACCAAATGCACGTATTATTGGTTCAGGCATCCTCTCCCTTTCGCCTCCAATTTCAAAATTCTGCAACGACCTCTGAGTTTGAGCACCCCATAATCTGAATATAACCAGGAGAGAGCACAAAAATAAGCTACGAGCTTACACAATAGCCATTACAAGACTCTGTAAACAAATTTAAGCAAACATTGAAAATGCTAATGTCTGCTTCAAATCGTATCGAGAGTATATCATGGATCTACATGTAAAATATTCAGCTATGCCAATTCCAATTTCATTTCATTGCTCAAACTATCAAAAACTAATTCAGCTTATGTAGTGTCCTTTACTGATATCATAAGTGCTTGAATAAAAGTAGCACGACAAATAAAACGAAAACAACGCACATCAATCAACAGTAGTTGATGATTGCGACTTCACTACAATATAGACGAAGATCCATTAAAAAATTTACGCAAGATAAATAAATAGAAACTAGCTCACGTACTTGTCCGATGGAACTTGTATGGGGCCAAAAGTGTCTCTCTCTTCTCTAAACGACGATGAATACCATCTGAAGCTCGCTCTGTAGTACGAAGCCGTGGCCGATAACCGGCGGCTAGCTAACAGCGTCGCCATTTCCGGAGTAAAATTTCCGCCGCCGCGATCGGTAGTTAATTTCGTTTATCGCCGCCGCGAAGAAGGAAAACGGAAACTTAGGACAGAAATCGATGGATCGGAGATTGATTCAATTTTACAGTAATAATAATATTCCGACTAACAAATTCTTCCAAATGATTGGCACGCCAAACTATGCGTAGTCTACGGCCCATTTGAATGGGCCCATTTCCGTATGAAATTGGAATAATTCGGGCTGTATTTCGATGCAGTTCGGCCCAATTATGAGTACATTATTTTAAATTTTGGGAATGATAATCTTTAAATACACAAATTTTTCATTAGTTATTATTTCTAACATGAATTTTGAAATATTATTATAAATACACTAACTCTTATACTTTTATTATTTAGTTTTAATTTCACATCACAATTAAAAAAATATAAAAACAAATTTAAGATTTTTTTTGTTTCTCTTTCCTATTCTGTATTTTGTTACGACAAAAGTACATATCCTAAAATATTGGGCCACAATCTTAGCAGTAGACCACGTAAAAAATAAAATTATATGATTAACCATAAAATAATACCCAACTTTTACATAAAATCTGTATCAAAAAAATAATACTTCTCATTCTGTTAAAAAAATGTATATTTGTTATCAGAATATTATTACCAACTGTCTTAGAAACAGACAAGTACTCATATTCACACAAAGAAATCATAAAAAAAAAAACACATAATTAACTGTCATGAATATTAAACTTTGAAAAAAATAAAATAAAGATGTAGAAATGATATGCAAGAAGGCCTACATGTGGTGGGTGGGGCTCCGCCGTTGGATTATCATCTCCTTTTATTAATTTAATATTTTAGACCAAAGTGGGGTAGATATACAGCTGTGTATGTATTTAATATTTTTCACTAAATTAAGCTTTAACAGTCAACACTTAATTAAAATACTCTAAATGCTAATAATATTTCTCCTGACCAGATATAAATGTCATAAATATAGCTAATAAATATGCTAAAACCTTCATTTACAATTCATTTTTTTCCCGTAAAAAAAAGAAAAAAATGAGAAGACAAAAATATTTATTTTCTTATTAATTTAATTATATTTTTAGTAAATAATTCAATTAAATTATTTCATATGGGATAAATACACATTTATTAGAGTTTTTATTGAGGGGTATTAATGATAAAAAGAATAACTCCTTGAAAATTACGAAGAATTGCATTAGAAAATAGAAATACAAATCATCCTCAATCTCAGTAGTTCAATATGCAATTAAACATAATTATTACTAAGTAATGAATTTACACTTTGACTGCATTAGTTTACGAGTATATTTTAGAGTAATATATTTAATGATTAGTCTATTAAATACTAAATTTATTCGAAGTTATAAATGCATCGAATATAATTCGACATGCTAGCATGATTTAAGGGATTATAATTTCATGAAAATAATTGGTCACAAGAAAAATGTACTCGAATAAGTGTAGTTCAATTGGAGTACAATTTTGCATTTGATTTTATTGGCATAAATAAAATAAAATTGCTTATATTTTTTATTTTTACTATTATAATTATATATGCATAGATGGAGATATTTATTAAAAAATTAATTCCCCAAAAGGCACTCAAATAAGAAGACTTCAAAATAATTAGTACTCATTATGGACATTTATGGATTCAATTAAAGCTAAAGAAAAAAGGATTAACTTTATGCAAAATAATAATGTTATATAACCTGGATTTTAACCTTTAGCCAAGGTTGAGGCAATGGGCCTCTAGAAACAAGTTTGAGTCACAACTTTAGACAAAAATAATAAATAAAATAAAGAAATGGAAAACTTTACAGAAAAAAATGATTTGCAATTAGTTTTGTTGGTTTGTAAACAAGTTAGTTTGAAGACAAAAGAATAATTAAAGGTTCAATGGAAGAAGGGAGCACAAGACAACAACAGGACCCACTACAGAACATTGAGGTGGGGAATATTGAAAAAATAGAAATAAACATCTAGTAATTTGTTAAGTTATATTTTTGTAAGAATTAATTATATGATTCAAATATTTAATGGGTTACACTTTACAATGTGATGAAGATTGGGTAGTGTGTGTGGTAGAGCTGATCATAAATTCATAATATAGTGTATTATAGTTCAATATAGGAATAACAAAGCTATATATTGTGTAATACATTATCAAATAGGATGAATGGAGTAATATCATAATACTCTAGATATAAGGTGTGCCAAATACTTAATATATGATTCCACCGAGCTATACGTGTCACGTTTCGTGTAGTCGAGTCGAATATTAACTTGTTCGAGCTTGGTCCGTTTAAATAATAGTGTGATCAAGCTTGAACCGAACTCTACTAGCCATATATCGGACAACGGATTAAATCGTAATCGAGCTTGCGCCAAGTTGAGCCCGACTCATTTTGTGTTTGAATTTGAGCTCATTTTAATCATTTGAACTATAGAAAGATGTACAAAAATCTTCAATTTCGTGAACAATTTGCTTTATAAACTTCCAAATAGTTTGACTAATATATTCAACTGATAAATCGAGTCATTGGCAATAAGCTTATTGACAACTCAATTTATAGGCTTATAAATAACTCTAATAATAAGTTTGTGAATGGGCTCAACTAGACACAAATCCCAACATATTCATAAACATAGGTTGAGTATAGTAATATTTGAGCTCCACTCGATAATGGAATATCACATACCCATCTTTATGCAAATGTCTTAGAATATATACTTGAAGAAATATTTCTAAATAATATGAGTAATTTTTTCATTTATAGCTAATGAATCTTTTTATGTAATACACATAGTTATATTAAAAAAAATCATTTGACATATAAACTCTACTTAATAATACACACATATATATATAATTAAATTACTTTTAAATATTCCAGTATCACAAAATGAGCAACAATTTCATAAACTAATGAATTATTATTATTATTATTGATTATGAGAGGAGAAGCCACATTTCAATGGGAATATTCTTTCACAAAATTTCAATAATTAACCAAAACCAGGGCCTTCCGAAGTGGGCCCATGATTGGGGTCTGATCTGGCAAACTCAGTGATGCCAGCCTAGCATTTGCCCATACATCATTGAGCAATGGGTCCCATCTCCCACAAAGCACATGCCAACCTTCCCATGCATACACACACACACACTCACTCACACTCTTGAAAGAAAAAGAAAATAATCTTAATCCCATTTGTCCCCTTCTCAATTTTGAGACCCTAATTTATGTTTAAGGATCCCTAATCATGCTTATTACATTACATTATTACACCCCCTCTCTCTCTTACACAATAAAGGAAACAACAAAACAAAAAAAATTGCCGTTATTCTAGTGTCGGCAAATACCCGTTGGGCAGAAAATTAAGGGAGTGATTAATGCTTCCTAAATCTTGAGATTAAACCGTTTTTACCCTTCTTGCGGCTTGCTTGTTTCCTATTAGAACGATTCTCACAATATATTCCCCTTTTTTTAGTTTTGGAAAATGCTTCCTTTGCTGCTCCATATATATGGTTTAATGTGAGCTAGATGAATAGGTCTTTTCTTATTGTGTGCAGTCGTCCCTTTCGTTTGTCATCCATTTTATTTCATTTTTTATTGGTAATAATTTGTTAGGAAAATTTTCTCCTTAATTGCCACTCATCATCATTCAATCAGTCCCCTTTTATCTCTTCTTCCTCTCGGTTTTCCTCTCTTTCCCCTTCTTGGTTTTGTGTGAAGTCAAAGACTTTCTGAAGGGGTGGATTTTGATGAGAGATTGAAGAAGAAGAAGAAGAGTAAGAAGAGGAAGAAGCCATGAAGAGGCTAGTAAGTACGTTAATGTAGTTCTATTACTGTGATTTAGCTGTGTAAGCTGTTGCTTTGCTTGTTTATTGATTGGAGTAGGCTTTCTGTTTCTTCTTGGATCAAATTTGGGTGTTTTTCTTTTGTGGGCTTGCATAAAAATTTAATCTTGCGGTTGGATTTTGGTGTTTGAGTTTCGTTTAAATTTATCAATGTTGCCCTTTTCTTTTGGTTAAGACACTGCTGATTCAGTTAATTTAGTAAGATATGGTGTTGTGCTGAGGTTGAGTTTGATATGTTCTTTGCTGTTTCCTACTTGTGGTGTTAGTGAAACTGTCTACATTGTCTGATTATTACAACTATTCCTTAGTTTTTAGATCTAAAATTGTGTTCTTTGTGAGCGGGAGGTTCAGTTTTAGCTTGCTGAATTCTACTTTGTGCTAATGCTGGATTGTACTAGTCTATAATTACAATAAGGCACATAATTGAGATCTATTTATGCTATTCATTATAGCTACTAGATATTATATTCCCAGCATGCTCTCAAGGTACTGATTTTGCAAACTTCCCTCATTCAATTAGTTGTAATGGCAAAAGAAGTCACTTTTCACTGATTCTTGAAATAATGACAAACTACAACCTCTTATGAACTTTTCACTGATTTTGCTGGATTGTTACTATAACAGTATGTTTGATCAAATAGGATGTTTTCCTTTCTTGCTACGAGTATTAAATCGGTTTAGCCTTTGCATTATGCGGCGCTGTTATTGTGTCCTTATCCTTCCTTGCGTTTTAGGTAGTTTTTCTTTTGCTCGCGGCGTTGAGCAATGCTGCAGAGTACAATGGAGTATGCATGTCCGATTGGCCGTTGACCCCCCGGCCTCACAGTGTGTCAGTCTCAGAATTCGGGGCGGTGGGAGACGGGAAAACAGTAAATACCGTTGCATTCCAGAATGCGATTTTCTATCTTAAGTCCTTTGTAGATAAGGGCGGGGCTCAGCTCTATGTTCCGGCAGGGAAGTGGCTGACTGGATGCATCACTCTTACCAGCCACCTCACACTTTTCCTTGAAAAAGACGCCATCATTCTCGGTTCTCAGGTTCGATACAAAACTGTAATCTATTGCATATTCTTCTTAAGATTAGAAGATGAAGGAGCTCCTTACCAAATGAAATATCTTGCATCATCGGATTTCCATTATGATTTGTTTTTTGTTCAATAAGCATCCCTAATGTGTGATATAGGACATTCTGCATTGGGATGTAATCGATCCATTACCTTCTTATGGCCGAGGCCTTGAGGTACCTGGTCGAAGATATCGGAGCTTAATCAGTGGACAAAATTTAACTGATGTTGTTGTCACAGGTAAGAACATTCCCTATTAGTTTTCCACTTTGTTGATCCTTTTCAGTTCCTCACCCTTTCCGATTTTCTATTTCGTGTAATCTTTTTTCTTCGTGCAGGAAACAATGGAACTATTGATGGGCAAGGTTCTATTTGGTGGGAGCAATTCAACAATAATTCTTTGAATTACAGTCGACCTCATCTAGTCGAATTTCTTTGGTCAAATAATATTGTCGTATCGAACTTAACTTTCTTGAATGCGCCTGCATGGAACATACACCCCGTTTATTGCAGGTAGCTTCTTCTTAAGTTATCGAAATCCAATTTCTATTATGCCTAAAGCCGTATATATTATAGCTTCTTCGTTTGTTGTGATGTTCTACCGCAGTAAATTGCTAGTCCAGAACATAACAGCTTATGCTCCGCCCGACTCTCCCCGCACTAGTGGAATCGTCCCGGGTATGCTGAGATCAGGATATCTATTCATTGATTGTATTGGTAACTTGTTCTTAACTTCTTCGCTCTAAAGCTCAAGCTTGTCTTATTTCAGATTCATCAGACTACGTATGCATTGAAAACAGCAACATTAGCATGGGGTACGATGCCTTGGTGCTGAAAAGTGGTTGGGACGAATATGGTATAAGCTACAACATACCAACCACCAAGGTCCACGTTAGAAGGTTGCGGTTACAATCTTCTTCTGGTTCTGGACTCGCGTTTGGTAGTGAAATGTCGGGTGGAATCTCCGACGTTTTGGCAGAGCATCTTCTCATCTATGACTCCGTAAACGGGATAGAGCTAAAGACGGCTAAAGGGAGGGGCGGTTACGTCAGAGACATATTCATATTGGACGTGTATTTGGAAAACGTGCACCGGGGAATCAAGGCAACAGGTCAGTATGGAACTCACCCTGATGATGGATATGACCCTTATGCCCTTCCAAATGTTGCTGGCATCACCTTTAGAGACATTGTTGGTGTAAATATCACTACAGCTGGGGTATTTTCGGGCATAGACGAGTCCCCTTTCACTTCGATATGTCTTTCCAACGTGTCTTTCCCTGTCTCCGTTGATCCATCCATGTCTTGGATTTGTGCCTACGTCGAGGGCTCATCTGTAAATGTGTCCCCTGAGCCTTGTCCAGAGCTCCAAATTTCATCGTCTACACCGTCTTCGGATTGTTTCGGCTTTTCACATCCTAATGGCCAAGTTGCAGTGCTGTGAAACTCCCCAAAATAATCACATTTAGTCATTCATTCATTGATCCATAAGGTGATTTTCGGATCGACGCAGCTACAACGAACGAGGATCGAGGGCGCCGTGATCGTTGGATTATGTGTACAGTGTCAGTTTCTTTGATTCATGTGTAAGAAAAGTTTTGGTAGGTCAGGAAAGACTCTTAAATGCTTGCTGCCTTGATTCATTTTCATGTTATTTGGTCATTTTTCATTCACATTGTACATTCTTGAACTGGGGATTTGTGAGATTGCATTGATTATATAGAAGGCTGTCAAAGAATGCCATGATGGAGACTTAATTCTTGGAATTTTCAATAAAATTCATGTTCAATTTCCCCATATTAGTGATATTGTTGTCCTTTTGTTTTAAATGCTCAAGGTAGATATTCAATTTATTTAGTGATTTTCTAATTTATTTTCTTTTTGACTTATTTCATATTTTGATAATTTAATAAAGATAGATCGGTGCAGAATAATTTGTAATATTATAATCTTAGGTAGATTGATACTTTATGCCTTTATGGCGCAAATTTATTTATAATATTAGTAATCTCATATCCCATCAATTCATAAAATGCAAACTAGAAAATAATTTTTCGAATAAAGTAGATTGTTTATAATACAAAATTAAAAGTACAGTTTAAAAATCTAATTTCTGTGGTAATTTCTATTTTACAAAATGCATATATTGTAAAACAGCCAAAACATATAATTCAACTCTATAATCTTAACAACAAAAAAGGAGGGGCCAACAAAAGTAATGACAGTAGCAACAAAACATACAATCGACAAATGCAAATGATGATGCAAGTCACTGTCTTCATGCTCATGAAATGCAAAAGAAACAGTAAGTGGAGACAAAAAAAGAATATACGACTATATTTGCGGTTTCCCAACTTTGTCTGCGCACAAATAAATGATTCTCTCCAATTTAATGGTGTGATACAGACTGACTAGCAAGTTGAACCCAAGCAAATTCCTCTTTGTAACTCGTACCTCCTTCACACGAGGCCTCGCATGTGTAGGCAGCAATGGTGGCCCAGTCGAGAGAATCTTCGCCATCTTTCACATTAAAGAAATACAGTAACTGGGGCAACACCTGTAGCATAGTGACAAGAGCAGCATCAATGCTGATGAAGACAGAAATTTCAAGAACCATGATTTTATGGGAAAAGTTCAACATGTACTCATTTCACTTTATTGAACTTCATGTGAATGGAAGTTTCACTAACTGATTAAGAACTGAGGTCACACCTGGAATTCGAAAGCACGTGTGCTGCCACAATGGTTACAACAAGGAATATCAGGTTTTGATGGCCGACCACTAGAAACCGGCCATAATGGCTTAGCTTGGGAAGAGGTGGAGTATCTGCTCATCAAATAAATGGGTTTAAGATTATAAGACATCAACAGATAATATAGTAAACAATAATACAAGTCCAATTGTTTTCAAATATTTGAGTAGGCATAGTAAAATGCAGTGATAGTGGAAGTGAAGACACAGTTTGATATATTCAGTAGTCAGTACCAACTGATTCACCTTAAAATTTGGTCGGGAGCTGAAGATATTCTCTCTTGGAAAGATGCCCAACTGGTATTCTCATCAGATGCCTAACCAATAATCAAAACAACAATGTCAAAATTATTTAGTAAAGTATGAGCCCAGAAATATCAGAGTACCAAGGAAAAAACCTGGAAATATTTCATAATGTTTCCATCAGAACCCTCTGTTCGGCTTCTAGGAATCAACGAATTAGTAGATCCATTATCAGCGGACATTGGTTCGTCAGATTCACACTCATCCTCACATGTGATCTCATACTCGGGCCAAAGGAAGTTGCTTGCAGCTGTTTGCCAATAAAAAAATCATGAATTAAATAAAAATCTTGTGATCCAATAATGTTTCACTCCACTACCCATGACTCACCATATAACATATTCTTATCTTATAATAGCATATCACTGGAGAGTGGAGAAAGTAGAATATGCAATTGATAGAGAGTAAGCATATGAACATGCATGAATTCAACTATGAACATGAGCTGAGTACTAAAACCATTCGTCTCATATAACTATTACCTAATTCAGAGTCCTTGCCAGATGCTTCCAACTGTTGACATAATACTTTATGACTTGAGCAACGGGATCGCCAATGAGCAGCCTGCAAGTGGTTTATTTATTACCTAAAGCTCAAAACATTTTCATGAATAGATGAGAGAACCAGGCAAAGTACCTGGTGTTTCCCAGAACAATAGCGCGCTTTTTTACAGCCACTACAAATTTTGTCTCCTTTCCATGTGCGACACCAATCACATAGCATTGCTGGAACATTCTACAGGGTATCAGTGTACATGCAAAATTTAATATGCTTCAAATAAATCATAACATGCAGCCACCTACAACTACATGGATAGAGACAAGGGTACTGCAGAAATGGTAATTAGACAAAATTACGAGAAACTCTTGCTAGAGACATTCTGGAAAACCAAAAGAATCCTCACTCCTGCCCAACATCTAGGCTAATAGACTAGAAAAGGTCCTACCTCTGCCCGAATGACCTCTTATTTAGATAATCCCTAAGCCCGTGAAGAGTCCATCTTGAAGAGTCCAAAACAGCTTATTAAGAAACTGAGAAATTTAATACTATTAAAGCCAGGTGAAGAAAATTCAGAAATAGAAAGCCTAGGTGCAGATTCCATCTTGTGTTTGGCATAAATTCCAACCAATTTTATATAAAGTTCTCAAAATAAAATCTAAGAGTACGAGTGGTAACCCAATTAAAGAAGTCATTGCTGCTAGTATGAGTGGCAACATTTTATTTTCGACCAAATCAACAATAAATATACCTAAAATAACAAAAAGAAGTACCTCCAGATGTCAGTGGCTGTTGGCTCCCATCTCCAGAGGGCGCCTCACTGGAGTAAAAGGGGTTTGCCCGTGGCAGTTGGCAGCGAAAAACCTTGATACTGTAAAGCCATTTTGCTATCAGTATGCAAAACTGCAAGAAGGATGGCTAGCAAGTCAAAAACACAAACCTTCTGGATTGAACTTCAGGAAGTCGCTTCCACTGTTCATGCTGATCGCGGAGAAGACAGGACATTGACGTGCACATGAATATGAACAATGTCCGATGAAAAGCCGATTGCTCAGGCAATGGTGCGTATACCTACTTAATCAAATAGAAAACATATCAATGCGACAGAGGCATTGCATTTATTTCAGGACCGGGATATAAAGATACCCTCATAAATATATATATCACAAAGTAGTCTCCAAAACTTATGCATCTCATAAGCTAGTTCACCTGAAGCAGAAACTGCAAAGGCTCTTGGCAAAAATCACAGAGACTGGAGCTTCCCGAAGGCAAATTAATCGGGTCCAACCATGCCTGAATCACAAAATAATATTATAGTCATAGAATAATCCTTAAACAAAGAATAATATAACATAAATTGCACATCCTCTTCAGCCACATTAACATTACCATGAAAGCAAACGCATATCACTAGATAACTAATATACAAAAAATCAGTTGAAAATGGCACTCAAAATTCAAATTGCACAGCAAATTGTCCAAATTCTGCAACGATAAACCCGTTAAATTACCGGAGAGCCACCAGCTTTGCTTGGGAAATATTGGCGCCGCGACGACCATGGGTTTTTGGGCTTCTCCGCAAATCCCAACGTCATCGGAATCTGATCTTCTTCATCACTAACTAAATCCTCTACGTCGTCGTCCACGGCCCCACCTTCATCCTCATCCTCCTCCTCGCTGAGAGATGATATGTGCAATGATTTGAGCTTCTTCTCTTCGATTTCAATGTCCATTTCAGTCGAGTAACTCTGGCAAATTGCAATTCACAAGCTATTTCAACCGGATTGGAGAAAATCGAGCGGCGAAAATGGTTAGGGTTTATGGGTTTGCGCCAAAATCTTCTGCTGTTGATATTTTGTATCAGTTGAGAAGAAAGTATTGGCGCTGCCTAATTTTAATGGGCTTTTTATTTTTATATGGGCCCATACTTTTAATGGGCAATTGATATATTTATATAGGCCCATAATCACATCACAAATAAAACTCTTTGAAATCGATTTTATATATATATATGCCTAATTTATTTTAGACTAGGCCAATATTATCAATTTTACTTTATGAAAATGCTCACCCGCCCGTGGTGGGCACATCTTAATGCGCCCGCGGCTGATGTAGCATGTCATGTAGATATATATTAAATTCTTAATAATTTTTTATTAATTATCACTTTCCGACTAGGGTTCATTAGTTAGGGTATAGTTTAATATTATTCAATAAAAAATAATAATAAAAAATAAAATTAACTAAAAAACAAAAATATAGTGACTCGCATGTTGATGTGGCAATGTGTTGTGTAATGCCCAAAGTATTGTTATATGTAATTGAATATATAAATTGTTTGATGTAATATGAATACTGTTCGATTGCCCAGAATATTAAAGTTTGGGAAGAGAGATAGAAGAGAATAGAGAAAGAAAGGAAAGAAGGAAAGATACTAATTTTCATTGCCTTCCATAAAGTTCTCGCTTACCCTAAATACAAGAATAGGGTAAAAGTGCAAAATAACATAATCCATAAGGCAAAAGTAGGAATAACAAA
Organism: Leonotis leonurus; assembly: GCA_026898415.1. Classification (NCBI taxonomy): domain Eukaryota; kingdom Viridiplantae; phylum Streptophyta; class Magnoliopsida; order Lamiales; family Lamiaceae; genus Leonotis; species Leonotis leonurus. Next base: position 1,035,247 of record JAPKLX010000017.1, read on the forward strand.
AATATAACCAAATAGCATCCAACATTGCCACATGGACGACTAAGGTTAATATTCCCACCAACACTACTGCCACATAACACCAATATTTAATAATAGACAAAAACACCTAATTCCCTCCTTTAATTCGGTCAACATCTTCTCTCTCCAAATGCAATTCCTTCTTCTCCACTCCGCCATAGCTATTCTTCACCATTGCAGTACTTGGCACAACACAATGACGTGGCATTGCCACATCAGCCGCGGACGCATTAAGATGTGCCCACCGCGGGCGGTTGAGCATTACTGTTTTACTTTAATATCGATCTCCTTTTATTTTAATGAAGTCGCCAAAATTTTAAAATCATGCTTTTTTTTATTAGCGTTAAATATATATATTTTTTCTAATTGTGATAAATAATACTCCACTTTCTTCTATCCCAGAAGACTATGATATTTTGGGGATGTCTCGAGTTAGTTAAGTTTGTTTGAGTAAATGTTATACAAGTGTATTTGAGTGGATAATGCTTACACTGAAAATTAAGAATTTAATATGAAATCATGATTTAAAATAAAAGTATCATATTTTTATGAGATAGAACCCAAATGACAAACAATTGTACTTTTTCGGAACGGAGATAATATGTTTTAAAAATGCTGATACTGAATTTGCTTTAAATAGCGATATTGAATTGAAGCAAATTCAAAGAACGAGAATCTCGAGTTCAGCTTCTACTAATATAGTATATGTTTTAAAAAGGGTTAATGGGTTAAATTACCAATTTCATAAGAAAAAAAATAAAAAATGTCCACTCATAATAAAATGATAAAAAATACCCATACTTACAATTTTAACCCTCAATTTTCCCCTTCTTCTTTATTCTACTTTTACCTTACCGTACATCTTCTCTGAAAATTATAACATGAAATAATACCATGAAATAAATTATAACATGAGCACATGATCACTTTGATCATGTTATTCGAAAAAAATACCATGAAATAAATTATAACATGAGCACATGATCACTCTACTCATGTTATTCGAAAAAAATACCATGAAATAAATTATAACATGAGCACATGATCACTCTGCTCATGTTATTCGAAAAATTATCATGAAGTAATTATAACACATGATCACTTTGATCATGTTATCGAAAATAATGATCAAGAAATTCATTAAATTCATAAAATATATAAAAAATAACCTACCTCAACAATCAATTCCTCTTACTTGAATTTGATATCTCAATAATCCATGGAATTCCCCCAAATCAATTTTGTGTTTGTGTTGATAGAGAGTAAAATAATAAGAGAGATTGAGAGATAGATGAAAAGAGAGAATGAGATGAGAAAAGCATGCAACTCAAATCTCAATCTTAATTCTTCACGTAATAACCGTGAGCTATGGGAGGAGAAAGTGAAATAATTAACCCAATAATAAAAGTTTTTAATATATTAAGGGTAATAGGGTCTTTTTGAGATAAATGTAGGTATAATTTATCTTTTTTTTAGTTGATTATTTTTTATCTTTTTCTTTTAAATTGGGCCATTTTAGCACTTGCACCTTTTAAAAATAGGATAGGAAAGAAAAGTATATACTATTTAATATGGTCATCAGACTCATCACATTAATTCACAACGAAAACCTTCCGTGCTTTTTACACAACAGTGTCTGAAATAATCACATTTTCACACTTTGTCACAACCCATAAAAGAGAAAAAAAAACACAATACATGTTGTCCTATCTCCAAAATAAATAATGCTAAAAAATATATATATATTGATTTGATACACAATACAGCAACTGGAATCATTGCATTGGCGCCTATGATATGAAAAAATGAGTTGAAAAAAAAAACTCTACAATCATCCTTTAACAGGACTGCTGCTGCTTTTTTCTACTTCCTCAGCCCTGTTTTTCGTTTCATTTCAGTAGTTTGTCTACTGCCAATCCTCTGATTAGGAGCTGCAGCAATTGCTTTACGAGACGGTGAAGGCCCGCCGCCTAGCTTTGGAATCATGCTCCTGATAATTCAACATAAGCATCAACAATGAGATCATAAACATACAACTGCCAAAGAAGGATATTAGGAAAAGTTGAGTTTACCTCAGTTCTGGACTTTTTGTTTGTTTTGATTGAGTTTTCTTGAGATTCTGTCCGACACTGTTACTGAAGGTTCCGATTTTAGAATGGTTAAACTGCCAGAGCAGATCCGGCTCGGATGAATCACTGGTACCAGCATCAAGCTCATCCAGATCATCAGTTGTGCTGATATTAAACTGGTTGTTTGCAGGAAACATGCTGCATGGAAGCTCGGGGAAGGTGTTGGTGTTGTTGGTGGGATTCCAACACGAGAACGGGTTCTCAATCCCAAGGGGCTCTTGCTTGTTCACCATGAGCTTGTCTACCCACTCACCGGCCGCGGGTTCTCTGTCATCATCCGCGTTGTTTTGGTTCTGGTTGTTGAAAGGTGGCCAGCTCGGGGAATTACCCAGCAGCTCGTCTAGATCCAGACTCTGCTTCTTTTGCCTTGGTGTTGTCTTATTGCCATGAACCTGTGATAAACTCGAGAGATGTCAAATTTAAACAATTGGCAATCAGGATATTGTTGCATGCTATGAGACTCTCTACTGTGTTGCAATCACATAGGTTCAGTTTTCATATTGTTGCTATTGAGGTGAAAACCATGTCCAACCTTACTTCCGGATAGCCATGTATAACAAAATTGTGATTGGGGAAATTAATGGAAGTTATTTACCTCTATGTTGCCTACTTCTTCCATTGGCTTCCTAATGCCATTTGGAGATGCAACGTTTCTAGCATTCATAGTAGAGTTACAAGGCGATAGCTGGAAGCTACATGGACTTCCGGTGCCTGATGCTTTTTGCTGCTTTGAGATTGGTTCTCCGTCTCTCCTTGCTAAGGCCGCTTTAAGACTGGCAATCTATAGGAAGAGAAAGCTTTTTTCAGCAGTTGATCTCACAAAACGAGTAAAAGAATGCATAAATTAGACACGGGCAACAAAAGGGAACAAGAGAATCACCTGTTCTCTAAGTTCTTTAACCTCTGATGAATCCTTATTTACACGTGCAGCACCAAGTTCAACAGTGGCGACGCGCTCAGCAAACTTAAGTGTGCTGATGGTCTCTCCAACGGCATCAGGCTCAGGGCTTATGTGGACGAACATCAATGTTTTTGCTTGCCCCCCTATAATGGAATTGCAGCTCACAGATTGAGAACAATGTTGAAAGAAAGCAAAGAAGAATCAGTGTAAGGATCCTAATTCCTTACCAAGTGAATCTTGCAGCAGTTGTGTTAGTTTGCTATTTCTGTAAGGAACGTGTGAATTCTTTTGTGCAAGAGATGATATCACATCACCTAAAGCAGAAAGAGATCTATTGATGTGTTGAGCCTCTTTTAGTCTATCGCCAGTCACTTCGGATTTGTCGACTCTCTCACTTCCAGCCAGATCAACTAGATGCATGCAACCTCGGACAATGGTTCCAGAAGTCAAATCTCTCCCTTGGACATGGACTGTTAAACAACTGTAACAATGAGAAGGTTAGTGGACCGAAGACACTTCAGAAACATTAATGTCGTTTCAAATTATGTACCTGTGAGAGCGGCTACTGCGGTCATTAAGTGCTGTTGCACCAACAGCTCGATTTTTATGTCCAATGTTCATCAGATCAATAACATCAGAAGTTGAAGAGACGCGGACCAGGCTAGCATCGGGTACACTGAGTCCTGACTGGGAACTATTTCGTATTTCCAATGTGTTCATAGTTAAGGAATCCTTTAATAATACCTTAATTATGTAACTATTATATTTCATCAGGATAATTGTATAAAACAGAAGTATGTTTAAAAGGATATCTTTTGTTTGATCCATCAGTGACAAGAAGATCCCTGACTTGTTCGTTGTAAATCTCGATCATCTGAACAGACACCTCGTAGAAGAAAGTGTCCTTTCTTTGCTCGGCAAGCATGAACAAATCGCCTAAGGCCCTATAATTCACCCCTTGGCTCTCCTCAGTCAGATCTTTGGGTCCACTCTGTATAACATACGTGATACAAACAAAATCAACAATGTTGTTGATCTAATAAACACAAACAAGTTAGAAGTAGAACATCTCTAATGGGAAAAAAGGTGGCTGCTATCTTACCATAGTGAATGTTTTCCCTGATCCTGTTTGACCATAGGCGAAAATGCAAACGTTGTAACCATCAAGAACTGATCTTACCAGCGGTTGGGTGTCTGAAAACACCTCCTCTGCATAGGATAACAGTGCAAGTGATGATTTTGTCAAATCTCAAAGACTAACCAGGTGACAGAACCTGGAGTTAAGAACTGACCTTGTGTTGCAGAAGGCCCAAACACTTTGTTGAAGTTGAAGGATTTCCGTACTTTTCCGTTTTTCAGCAAAGTGTTTATTGTTATAACTCCGTCCTCAATATGATCCACAGTATTCAAGTAATTATTCTGCCCTGGCAAGAATGGTCTGACACGACAATATACCCTTATACTTCCTGATCGAATGCAACATCAAAACATAAAGTTAATATAAAACAGATGCATAAGGATAATAGAAATAAGAAGATAGTATTATGAAGAAATTGTAGTTCACCCTTTAGATCCTGGACTTGATTATAAAGCTTTCGATTTTCCTCTAGAACTCTATGATAACCAGAAGCAGCATATGCCAGTCCATGAATATGGGTGCCTATCAAGAACACATGAACTCTCATTAAAAGGGAAAAATCTTGACTAAGGATATTCTTCAACACTACTCCCCATCATAGCCATGTCATTCACCCTATTTAAGTACAAAATGTTATAATGCCTACCAAGATTGTGAATTTCTTCATTAAATTTCATTTGCATGAATTGGACACCAGCTTTTGTATTAGAAAGAGTGTGCTTTAATACCTGGATCAAATAATATGTCAAATACTATCAGCCATAATTACCAGTAAATGGGAAGGAATATGTTAAAGACGGTGAAAAATATATGTGATTTAATTGGTTCATACCTTCATATCTTTTTGCTGTTGGTTAACAATCATTTTCTGCTTCATGAATCTTCCCTCTGATTCTTTGTCACAATTTCTTGTTTTCTCCAGATCTTGCTTTGAAAAGACGGCATTCTTCTAATCAGACGTTTTGAACACATGAAGAATGTGTTGTTAGTTAAGATAAACACTCTTAAGAAAATTGAAGATCAAGAAATCCATTCTTCTTTTTAAAAGATGAGTATTACACAAATCAATGATTACCTGTAGATTGGATGAAGGCGGATTTATTATGGATTTGTTATTCTCAGAAATATTTGAGACTCTATAGCTATCCTTCTTCTGTTACAAGAACAAGCATACATGACAAAATTCAATGAAGTTGTTAAAACATTCCCCGTTGTGATCACTCACAAGCCAATAAGAGTGCGGCTTGAATTATTTGTCTGCTGCACATGAAAAGTAACAGAGATTGCATACGGAACTAACCAATCCAATTTGGCCTGAAACATGGTGTTCAAACTCCTCCATGACCTTACTTAAAACAGATTCAACAAGCTGCAAAACAGAAGATAAGTCAACTCAAGATGAAGGATGATTATAGCATAATTGTAAACTAGAAATCAATTAAACATATGAAATAATTCTGACTCGTACACATAATTTAAACTATATCAAGTTAGTTCATGCGTATCTTACATTTGGAACTTCTTCAGGCTTCTTGTCTAATAGAATTGCACGAACAAGCTTACTCAAGGAAGAACTAGGCTGCAGAAATGAAGACAAAAAACATGAGTACAGTCTTATATTTTCTCTGTCATTGGTGCTGAAGGTGACTTAACGCTCACTTGAATTAACCAAACATACCGATTTGTTAGAATCTTTGTCTATGCACACGCTATTTAGGGATTTCTCATTTGCAGATGAGCTCCTTGACAGAGAACTCATGAATGGCTCAGAATTTTTACGAACAAACTGTTTTCCAGATGTAACGGGCTTCACATTTCCACCAAATTTCCAGACCCCATTCCCACCTGATTGTTTCCATTCATAGTAGGACTGAAGTGCCAATACACAATTCACAATCCTTGAAGATTTTCCTCCCTGAAAAAACAATCAGCAATGCTCAACCATGTCACAGAAGACTCATAATTTTTAACCGACTCGTTAAAATATCAATTCAATTTACCTGCTCCAGATCAGAGGCCTCGAAAGTCGGTATGCCCCTCTCTTGCACAGCTACAAGAAAATTCCTCACATTCTCAAAGTACTGATAAGCTGACAATGCAGCACCATCAGGTATAACTGCAGCATCGCATGGACTTTCGACTACCTGAAGAAAAGGATAGATCCAGCTCAGTCATGGATACACTCACACAACAGACAAAGAAAAGTGCTTCGAAATATATATATAACACACCTTGAGCACAGCTCCTTGTTGAATTCTATTAAGTACATTGCAGAGAATTATTCCACTTCTTAATCCCAGCCTAAATTCCTCTTCCGAAGGCTCTGCCGGTAAATCTCTCGCACCCACAACTCCAACCACTTGTCTCAGCCAAGCCGCTGCTTCATATCTTCTGATTGCTGCACATATAGAGATGGACCTTTTAATCAAAATCAGTAGAAGTTCAGATTTTTAAGAAAATTTTCCTTCATCATAGATATAGAATCTTAATAGCACGAGCATATTTATCATTCTCATCGTATTAAATAAGGAGTTAATAACATCAAACAAATCAAATCGAATAAGATTTGGCATCTGAATTACATAACCAAGCTGGAAAAGATCGAGAATTACCAGCTTCTTCCGCTCTGCGAGCATCGAAATCCAGATCACGTGACCGATTCTCATGCTGCTGCAGAACATCCTCCACAACTGACGCCACAGAGAACGAGAACGCACCTTCAACCGTAGCCATTACCAATTCCTTCCACACTAAACACCAACAAAAATATACCGGTTTTCAATCCGACTCGCAATAAAACATTTAGGAAGAAATCGATTGAGCTATGTAGCAATATCTGCGCCCGAAGATAGTGAGAAAGCAACAACTCTACAACAACAGCTCAGTTGTGAGTAGGCATCCGGTCATGGCTTCCTCCTTTATACTTTCTCTCTCTAAAATCATCAAAAGCTACTCCTCTGCTTTATACTGATACTTCTAACGATTGTATGAGTGTGCTTCACTTTTTGAATATAGTTTTTCCCCGTCCGCGAGCCTCACTCCGAACCTCCAGGTTGGGAGCCCAACGGCTAAATGTCTCTTCCCTTCCAGTTATGATTTCTTTTGACTTTCGCATTCGACTTTTCAACAATATAAAAAAAGGAAAAATATGTTTTATAAAGAAAAATGAAAATAATTAACTCACTTCCAATATTGAATTTTTTACCCCTTTTAAAATTATCCCGATGTAGAATATAATCAAGGAAAACAAGTGATACCCTACATAATCAAATTTATTATTTTAATTAATATATATTTAAAATAAAAATATACAATATATATATTTTATATTTTGTCAATTTTATAAATGAATTTAAAATATTATTAAATATTAAAAATATTCATATGCACTAATAGAGTGAACAGACTTAAGTACATAAAAATAAAATAATAAATAATCCCTCAATTCCACTGAATTAGACACACTTTAACCAACATTGTACGAATTTTTTGGTCAAAATGTGTCTAATCTAATAGGAGATAATTTTTTGGTCAAAATGTGTCTAATCTAATAGGAGATAGTGAGTATTAGACAAAAGCATTTATGCTTCTTACACTAACTAATTTTCTAATTAAAAAATGTAGTAGATGACAATGGTCACACTTTCATTTGAATTGTTTGACCGATGTTATCCAAACATAATTTAAAACAATCATATATATCTTGTTGTTAATTTAGTTATTTTTATAATGGAGGGGTGTTTGGTTAATTAGTTAGTTAAATGTTCAACTACCCTAATACAATGAAACATGTCATTGCTTTACTCTATAGCATAACTTGAGTTAATACTTGAGTTCTTCATCTTTATATTGCAATCTTTAAACTTAATGTATGTATCTATTAAAAAAGTTTTTGGTATAAAAGATGTGGTTGGAAAAAAGAAATTAGTAGTGCTAAATATTTTATAAGGACACTTGCGTTTGGGGAAGTTTTGGAAATGATAAGAAGGTACATATGCTTTCAATACTAGCAATATATGCACAAATTAAAGAACTAATGAATACATGCAGGGTACTATTTGGTTTGTGAATTTATATGAGATAATATGCTTGCATGTGACTTTTATTTTAGATTAGAACATACTACTACTCCATTCATTCCAATTATTTAGACACGTAAATTAATATTTAGTTATAATAATTTATACTTTAAATCTTGTCAAATAAGAAAATGATGTTTAAATAATCGAGACAATTTAATAAAAAAATGTATCTAACTAAGTGAAAGATAGGGAATAGTAGTGATTGCATCGAGTGATTGAATTTTCATAACATTAATTTGAATATGAAATTTAGATATTGGAATGTGACAAACACACAATTCATAGTTACTAAGCAATAATTAAACAGCTCCTCTCAATTATTGTTTGATAAATTAATTTATTGCATATATTATGGAGGGTTGAGATTCATTTGTCATTTACTTGATTCCTCATCTAAGCATATTGATTTATAATTTCAAATTTTGAATAAAGGCGGGTTTTGCACAAATGCTATTTGACGCATTTGCCATCACTATAACTATTGGCATTGGGTTCACATTATACTTAATTATTCAGGGCAATTATCAGAGTTATTATTTACTTAAATTGGTATATTTATTAATACAACCAGGCGTATTTATAAGAGAATATATATTAAATTCAACATAAACAAATTAAGTAAGTCTATTGCAATACTTCCTTACCTAAGCTATATATGTGTAGCCAAGTGTCACTTGCATTTGATGTTTTGACCAAATTCATTTTATTTATAGTCCAAAATTTTCATTTGCTTATGAGATGTATATTTTTGTTAGAAATTATAATATACAATATGATTAGGTTTTGTATAAGAAGAAAATTAATGTAATATATGCTATACATTTATTTATAACTCATGGTTAAAATTAATTAAATTTAATTTAAATAATTTTTAATACTATAGAAATGTGGAAACTTTTTTTAAAAATGAAAATTAATTTGCAAAGAAAATCATAAATATCAATTTATTAAAATAAATGTTGAGATATTCTCTCCCTATAATGTTTATTTCTTATATGATCCAAGACCTACATATATATGAATAAATTATATAAAATTAGTTTCGTACTTATTACCTAAAATTATATTTGAAACATTTATTTTGTCAAATTGATAGTTTAGATTGATCGTTATATAAATTAAAATATTAATGATATATTAATATTTATCAAATATATATAACTGATTTTCTCATTATTTGGTGGGATTTCATTATTTTTGTAGTATATTTCTAACTGCGAAATGATATAAATATAATTTTATATAATTTATGCTTATTTATTATTTATTTGTCATTTTTCTTGAAATATATTACATATATGTAAATGTAAAAAATTAATCAATACTTAACTATTATTCCTTTTATTTGATTAATTATTATGATTTATTACTACAATTTTAATCAATAAATTAAAGAATAAAAAATGTTAACATCAAATAAAATATTCTTAAACGAGAGAAAATTAAATGCTTAAATACTATTATATTTATTTCTCGTATCATTATAGTGCAAATTACTAATATTAAAACATAAAAGAGAGAAAATAAAATATAAATATTAGATATGTGCAAATGTGATAAATACAAGTAGAAGATTTGAAAATAAATTATACTAATAAATGCATATTTAACCAGGTATGACAACCATCACCTTAAATTTTTTCAAAATTAATAGTTTATATTAAATTATAATTGACACGTATGAGAGTATTTATAATATAATCATCTATGTACCACAAAAAAGTATCAAGTCCCCAAAAAATGGACCTATGTATAAAAAATAGTATAAATAAATATATAAATAATGGGTACAAACTAAATGATAAAAGTCTAAATTTGAAATTTGAAATTATAAAGAAAATAGGTGCCACAAATAGTAGGCAGAATGTCATTATCTGACAATTGTTTTCGGTTGAAAGAGGTTATCTTCAAAGCTGGTGTCAATTTAACTACAATAAAACAAATTATGGGATTTCAATAACAAGTTTCAATCCTTTTACCAACCAACCCCTTTCCATTTCTTTGAGCCAAAGCCACAATAAATTAATTAAAATTCAAACATCCAATAGCTTACATGAATTTAGCCTTGTTTAAGTATTGAACTTAACTTTTCAAACTTGATGAAGAATACATCAATTTAAGTTTATTTGCAAATTGTTCGTATTTTTTGCATTTGGGTTTTACATAATTCACTTGATGACATGCTATTGAATATATGTATGGTTACTTTATTTGTATGGAACTTAAATCTTAATAAATTCGAATATTTAAATTTCAGTAGGTAAGAAAGGATTAAAAAGTTTCCAACACACATTGAATTGGGCCGTAATCAATAAATTTGAGGTTATTATTGAGAATAAAAGATTGTTGATTAAATGAATTTAAAGGATATACGTATATATCTCAAAATCTTTACATTAAATTATGAGCAACAACCTTATTGAAGTGTGCTCTTATTTAAAAGATTGCACACATAGTTATGTAAGAAGCAATATACTCAAACAATTAATATAGGGTAGTTGGACTGGGAGTGATTTATTTACTCAAGAAATGTTTTTAACATTTTTTTTGGTCCGTGCACTAATGTTTAATATTATAGTAATTATCCTACGCACAATCCAATTAAAAATTATAACAAGTGAAACTCAAACTCCACTAACTACACTGTTTTATACAAAGTCAAAACACTACATTAAAACACGTGACGGGTCAAACCGTTAAGAACATTTATGGACGAAGGGAATAAATTAAATGGCCTTTTCGTAATTTCACGGAAGCATGAGGCGCATTTGGGTCACGCCGAGAGCATCCACATCAGGGATAGAATATGCGATCACATGTGGCAGGTTACATATGAAATGAAATTTTGCAATATTCTCAAAGAAGCTCGTGTGTTACTCCATCTGTCCCAGTATTATTGGTCCCATTTAACCAAATATGTGGGTGCTTTATTGATTTTCAGGATCAATTGTGGTAGTAATAATATTTGTTGGGATGCATTGAATTTGAGCTAGGTCACTCGTGACAGCATATCATTATTGATAATATATACTTGATGATTCCTCTAATCAAGTGTTATATCACTAACTTTTGCAAAACTTTTGCCCATCTAACAATTGGACGAGGAGTTAGATGGATGGACAAAATTTGTTTTTGGCTCAAAAAGAAATCTCAAGGAGTTGTTTCCACATTTGCCCTTTATTTATTTTTAATTAGTTAAAAAATGTAACTATAACATAATATTAAAATCATGTGCGACTAAATAGTGTTCTCACATAGTTCATTTATGTTTGAGGCGAAGATAGGTAAGTTTTTCAAATCATTCATTAATAGGACGAAAGGAGTATGACATTTTTCCATTTATTAAAATATGTTGGGAGAAAATCAATATAAATTTTATTTTTTGAAAAACCCATAACGATTCAATTTTAGTTCTAAAAACCTTAAATCATGAATCGGCGATTTTTCAAGACTCTTTGTACTCGTAAATCATTTTATATATTATATTTTATATAATTATTGTTGGGGATCATAACAAATGATTTTGAAATCGAAATAGTAGTTCGGAACCGATATGGTTGCAATTTCAAACAATGAAATGTGGTAACTACAAATTGATTATGTTTTTTTTCTTCTTTTAAATAATAAAACTGTTAATTAATAATTTGATTATCGTTTTAATTGAATTGTATACATCAACACCCTTATTATATGCTCCTCACGTTTATAAAAGACTTATTATTTATTTCTCCCCTAGTCGCTCTTTAACTTATTAATAAGTAAATAAACTAATTAATTTATATTATTTTATTTAAATTACAACTATAGATATATTTATATTTTTAAAAAAACTTTATTTTCTTAATAATATCAATAATTAATTTTCTTTATTTTCATTTATAATGTTAGTTTTCAATGGTTTTTTTTAAGTATGTAATGTAATTTACCTATTTTAATTAGAGTTTGTATGTCATTTCAATTACAAATGTGTTTTAAATAAATCAAACTAGTAATTTAATCAAATGTAAATAAGAAATATATTTTATAAATGTGCTAAAAATATAAATTAAATAGTTTTATGTCGAGTTGCAGTTTAAAAATTATAAAATATGCTCTCCATATTAACTATATTAATTCAGTAATCTTCAAATAAAATAATATGTAATAAGCAAATTCTTATGTCTTACTTACATTAAAAAGAATAGCTAATATATAACTACTTATTTACTATCTTTAAAAAATATAGTCTCATTCCACAAAAAACTTGCACATTTGAGTTCAACATGAATTTAATAAATGAATTGAAAGTGTAGGTGGAATAAGGGTCCAACACTATTTATTAAATATGATCTCAAATTATATATAATTTAATGTGTAATGTGAATAATTAAAAAGTTAATAGTGAGTCAAACAGTATGAAAATAATTATTAAAAATATAAATTTTTTATAAACGCATTTTAAACAATCATTCTAATATTGCTCAGATACATAGTATACAGAGACAATTAAAATGGACAAATAACAATAGAAGAAATGTGGAGACAACACGAAAAAAAAAAATGGGACGAGAATACAAGAATATAGAATATTGGCAAAAGGTGAGCATCAAATTTTACAATTTTTTCAACATGAAATTGAAATTTATGGAGTCTTGATCTCCGTCGAGTTTACAGATTCTTGAACATGAAATTGAAATTTACAATGTCTTTTTCATCTTTAAAATTGTTGCAATATCTACTTCGCTTTTTAGAAGATTTTGAGAGTCCCAAATATTTTTAACTATTTTATTTTTTATTTTAAAAAATCGTTCATTTTTATATTTATTCATATATATATTTTTTAATTTTTTCATTATTTTTTTCCTTAATTATTTAAAACATTAATAAACATTAAGTACAACGTAATATTATTTTGTCAATTAATACTATGGAAGAGCGTTCGTTATCCTCGTTAGGAAATTGTAAAATGTTTTTTTTTTGCCTAAAATATTATAACAAAAGTAATGTCTTCCACTCAATAGATTTTTCATTAGTCATTACAATTAGAGTAAAATTAGGTTGTAAACCATACTTTTTTGTTGCTCATGATTTATTGGAACATTTGTAACCATAGCTCCATTATTCTAGTCCGCCTTTACAGCTTCGAGATTAATACATTTCTCCAACCCCACCCTTTCATCGCTCTTCAAAATCTTGATTTTCAAGTTTAACTCATTGTCAATCTATAGTCAATAAATATACATGGAAATTGAAATCGTTATGTTCAGTTTCGATGGTTAAGTGGGAACCCAAATAAATTTCACGCAACAACTTTTCCATTTTGGCAAAAATTAAACTTACCATTATACGAAAATTTTGATTTTTTATAGGAATACAATAAATCGAATTGTAGATAATTTGTCTCCCATGTTTGAAATATAAAAACACAACCTCTATTATATAATTTTTCTGCATCCGCCACGGCAGGTGTGAGGATCTAAGATCATGCTATGGCAATGAATTGCTACACTTATTTTCATTCGTAATAAGGAAAGTAATGAGTTTGGACAAAAAGCACAAAAAGGAGAAAATCACTTTCAACTATTATTCATTTGTCGTTTTTTTCTAGGTTCAACTTTCAAATGATGGGCCCATTTAGGTTGAAACCACAAACCATTCCCTACATATCAATATCATCACACTCATTGCACTCCTTTGTGGAGGGGCCTTAAACTTTTACAGCTGATCAAGCTAATTATGGACACAAAATGAATCGTTCCCATTTTCCACACTCCATGATGTTTTAAACATGTATAATACTATAGATACATATAATCCAATTATATATACGACCATTTATAGAGTGAATTGCATATAATGATATAAATCAAATATGGGAGAAAAATTAGTGGGTCTTACCGTATCGATTCTAAGATATTACAATTCCCAAAGAAATGAATGGGAAAGCTTTCAGTTGTAGCTGTGGGTTCCTGTATCATATAACTTATCATCATCATCATCAATTTTGTACTCTCTCCTAAAATCTAGAATGTAAGACTAATTAGGAAAAAGAATGGAGTCCATATATGATGGGCCAAACTCCGGAGTATTTGTCAGACTGGTCCTTGAAGCACGTTTCATTCTTCAAGCAAGATTCAACCTCACACTGCGTGATCATGTGGATCGGGAGGGAACAAAGTGACGAGAAAGCGGTGAATCATTTCGAAACTGGTGAATGTGATTACAGCAGCTGGGGTTGTCCTCAGCAGGTTGGTGGCACAACCCCGATAAAAACCAGGGACACCCTCTTTATAATATACCTTCTTCACACAATCTATGACGCCAGAATACCTTTTCTCCGAATGGTGTCCTTGTTCTTGAAGCCTTGAACGCACAACCTGCATAAATATGTTTGAATATAATGCGAGACATGTACAGGTAGAATGTATGGGTTTCACCTGTATATAACATATCTAAACACATATCTCTGTATATCACATTGACTATCTATTGGTAATGCTCAATTGACAAAGGAAGATATATTTGTTTGCATCAAGAAATTGGGTATCAAAAGATGGCTTGCTTTGTAGCATACCTCGTGGGGATATGTCAAGGTGGAAGCAAATATTTTTGAAACAGAGGAAGCAAGAGCAACATCTCTTGCATGTAGTTTATCCGTGGTAGTGCTATCTGCAATCAATCAATACAACAATATGATTGTATCTCATTTAAGAAAAAAACGTAAGTAAAGATGAAAAGAGAATAGGATGCATTTAAGGCAGAAATTAGTCACAACTTACTTCGTTCAGCTAAGTAACTTTTTATCTTCTCATATGTTGGAAACTGGATCGCAACATGACTGATACCGGCCAGAGCTGGCACCAATCCACTGAGCACCAAAAAAAGAACATCAGAGAAAATATTACAAATCAATGCTTCAAGCAAAAATAAATATACAAAGAAATAGATTTATCCAAAAAAATGTACTATTCTCCAATATCCATGATTCTGAGAAATAGAAAAATAACCTATAAAGTCCACGAATGCCCTCCTCGAGTGCAATTCTTCTTAAGGCGGAAAATGTACCCGTATAATGAACCACCCCTGGTCTCATTCCTTGAGTCTGCGGAAGAAGAAGCCAACATCAGTCTTGAATTTAATGACATAAGGCCATTTTCAGGTCCTAAGGATATTCCAATCACGAAAATAGGTCATTGTGTATCCTGTTATCATCATCATTAGCATATTGATCAATCAGAAATGTGAGAATAATATTTTTCAAGCCAATATTATCAAAATTTAAAACATAAAATGCTCACATAATTGAAATATCAGTCACAAATTTTTTCAAGAAAAATATTAATTCATTAGTAAGTACAGCCATTTTGTTTGGGAAAAAAATCAGTGGAAATTCGACATTATCACAACCGTCTGTTCTGATAATATAATAGAAGTACTAGTGTCAAACTGGACAATTTTATTTTTATCATATTTAACCAATTGTTCTTTAGTTACTGCACTAAAAAACCTATATTTTCACAAAGAAAAGTATATGATAATATTTAAGCAACAAACATACTTGAAACCTTGTCTTGACAACCCAAAGAGGATTTGTGACAATCGTAGTTGCAGCCCCAGCACCCGAAGCAGCAATCATATTTGCACCAATTGAGAGCTGATGATTTACATCTACAATTTCCAGAAATATAATGCATATTAAAAAAACATATGGAACTAATCAAGGCTGATTTGCACATCATCCTGAATACAACACCCCAAGAGGTTTCTTATTCTTTTATTGATAGGAGAAAAAACTAAGATAATAAAGCAAGTTATTAGCTAACCATCAGCACCAAGATAACTTTTCAGTTGATCATAAATTGTAAAATAAACCTGCAAAGGTTGTACTGTCAGTTATCAGTTATTTATATCCAAAGTTGACTAATGCAGCATCATGGTAATAACAACAAAAGAAAGTTAACAAAGCAAAAATCATACTGCCCAATTCGGGAGCAACGCAAGTGCGGTAGGAGAAAGCCCGCGGTACATGCCACGCAACCCATCTTTTTTGAATATCTGTTCTAAGCTCCCAACTATAATACTACCTAGCCAATTAAAAGAAAACACAAATCTGTTAGTTTTCATGCAGAAAACAGAAACGTTGGCTTACACCTACAACCTGAATAAACACGACAATTTATTTAATGACAATTCAGTTTAAAATCTTCAGTTTTGACAGAAGTCAATAAAGGATCATTTTTTAGATCGACGAATGATTTATTTTTCCAGAAGGGGTAGGAGTAGTAATCTGACCTTTAATATTAGTATTAGTGAGCTGCGGTAAACCATGGACCTGCAACCTTGTCTTAATAACATCCAGTGGACACACAAATGTAGCTGCAATCACCCCTGTCAAGCATATAAGAGTTTAGACACGAACAAAAACTATAATGTACGGCAAACGATTAAGAAATGAACGAAAGCTGTAAGTAAACAATTAGGGATGCTTCCAGCTCAAAAGGACGTCAATGTTTGCTCTCTGAATACAATCATATGTTATTTTAGCTAAATGCAGATAACGGCTTCTCGAACAAGTGATCAGAACCTAAAAGCTTTATCATCATTGAACAACCAGTACAGAACAGAACGCCTTCTTTGCCTTAATTGAAGCTGTCGCATATCATGCTTCTGTAACTGAGATAACAACCTCCAGAATCTAAAAACAACTCATATTCTCTAATAATCTCTGAATCGTAGAGGAAAATGAGCACGTAGCAGCTTGATCAATTTAAAAGAGCGGCAATTATCAGAAAATTCATCCAGGAAACAAGTCTTCGAACTACATACAACAGACTTACCAGCCGCGGCACCGGCGCCAGCATTACACAGGGCCCCCCTCGAAATAGGGGTGGCGTGCGTATCAACGGCCATCGTGAAATCTACAACAATCGGCTAATTCAGAAAACACAACACGAAACACAATTTCAACACCTTCGCAGGTGACGGCAGCAGTGGAGTCCCCTCTCAAGAGGCCGATCGTATCTGATAACAACCGACGTCGCATGGCCAGTCCGTACCGATCAAACGCGTTGATTCAACCGAATCTCCTATATTACGGTGAACAAATACTCCACAAAAATAGCTCGCGGCAATGATAATAACGGATTAATCAAATGCATCGCAGCAATTCTAGGGTTGACGAATCAATTCTAGCTAGAAACGAGACGTGTGTGACGAATGACGATGGAATCCAAGCAAGGATCAAATAAATATCGGAAACAACAAAATTTATAAATAAGAAATCTCCTTATTATATTTTATAAACAAAATTAATTAAATTACTTTGGTTACAAATTCCGAATTTCTACAGGCCCAAAATGAAGCTTATTTATAAAAAAGAAAAACTTAATAACAATTCATATTGGGCTGGGTTATTGGGCAGTTGTATTATATGGGCCTAATGATGAAGCTGATTTTTTCAAAGTATAATCATATAAATTAAATCACGTGCTACAAAATTATATAACTATTATTTGTTTTTCTATTTAGTTGACACGTTTTATATTCAAATGAGTATTATAATAATAAAACGTGTCAACTAAAAAGTAAAGGAGGAAGTAGTTCAATAGCACGAGAGTAACAATTTGCTCTAATATGTTCTTGAATATGCAAGTTGAACACAAACATTTATATTTAACTTTTACCGAGCTCGAACACACGTATAAATCAAATTAGGGCTAAAATTTAGTATATTGTATTTGTGTGCTTAATTGAATATTTAGCAAGTCATACTCTGAACTTGAAATATATGTCAATATTAAACTCAACTTGGCTTAATTGGGTCACGAAAAATATGGTGAACAACAATAATATCTAACAAGTTTAACTTTTGTTACATAAAACTATGAAATGCAAATTAATAGAAGTTCGAGCTAATAGTATAACAAAAAAATATATCAATTTTTATATTTAGGTTGTGTTATATTTGCTGGATAAATTAATCCTTCTAAAATGAGTGTTAAGGGTATATTTTCATCTTTTAACATTTTGTTTCTCTTTAAAATGATGTAGGTTTTTAATTTATGGCTAATGAAAAATGAAAAAAAAAAGAATCAAACAGTGATAATACTTTTAACCTTCATTTGAAATGATAAATTCATGTCTCAAATAAAACTCAAACCTAATGTTTTCGTATCCTATTAACTTTTCTTTAAAATATCAATAGGACAATATTTCACCAAATTTATATAATAATATTTTATTACAAGTAAATAGCATTAAATAGGTGAATATTAATAACTCAATGGGATTGCAAAGTGAAAATTGCATTTAAAGCAACGAGCCAATAATATAAAATAGAAAATTGTACTAAAACTAATCACTAAAAACCCCTTCCCAACCCCTTCCCAACCATATCTTTCAGTGTTGGCATATTTAATGCATTTGCCATTCTATAGTGAATTTACTTTACAATGATACTACCTTTCAATATAATGAATTTCAATATTATTCTCAAAATAAGTATAGTAAAATTTCAATAATATAATGTGATTAGATGAAATATGATTATAAATTTGGGTAACAAAGGTGGATTTACATTCCACATTCTAAAATTTATTATATTTATTATGTTCAAAATCATGAAAATCAATTTATTTTCTAAAGAGGAAACAAAATTTTGTGAAAGATAAAGATAAGTCACTTTATTCCCCTTTTTACCCCTATGTTGACAAAGTTCGAATTTATGTCCCTTCCATTTTTGGCAGCAACGAGGTAAAATTAGGTGCCGCGGGAAATAGTCGCCCGGAAGGGGCAATTCAGTCAAATGACAGCGCCAAAATTGGCCATAAACGTGTAAACATTTTTAGATGCGGAAGGAAAACAAAATTTGGTAGTTGAAAACTCTATTCTTATTTCTTTATAAGCTCTTTGAAAGATTGATTCGAAAAAAACTTGTTCTAAACTTAACTAGTGCCGGATGTACTAAAATATACTAGTTTGTGCACCCGTGCTATGCACGGGAATATATTATTCATTAATAATTTATACATAGAGATATTTAAAATAATCGAAAATGATGTAATCAGATAATAATCGGTGGTTTTAGAACCTTAATCATAAACGATGGTTCGATTTCAAATCATGACTGTGTAGAGAACGGTTCAGTTATAATTTCAAAATTTTGAAACCATGATCAGCGATCCAAACCAGTAACTTCAATTTATTTTATCCAATTCAATTTATTTCTTATTTGTAAAATGTATTTTTATATAATTCACAATAACACATTAAAACTTATGAACATATTAATAATAAAATAAATTAAAAATCAAAATTTAATTTTGGAATTTGGAAATTAATAAAACTTTATGATTTTATATAATAATATAATAATATTTAAATTTTACTTTATAGACATTCTAATTTTAAAATTAACAAATAAAACGACATTAAAATTTTGAAAAGTTAAATGATAATATAAATTATTACGTAATCATAATAATAATAATTTTTAAATTTTCGTATATATTAGTATTAATTTTTTGGATAGTTCATAAATATAATTCTAGCCGTTCTATACGGTTCGATTCCAAATCGTGAACTATCTTAAAAACGATTTGGTTCTGATTTTGAATATTCGAAGGAGTTAGGTTCCAAACTACAATTATGAGCACTTCTACTTCTGTAATTTTATAAATTTTAATTGGTTTAAATACTAATAATAATTAATTGATCATATAATAAAATTAACATAGTCATATTTATAAGTGTTATAATTTTTAGTTGTTTGAGCAATTTTTTAATTAATATTGATCTACATATAATTTATCTCACAAAGAGTTGATTGTCTAAAAATATCTCTCATTGTGTTAACTAAAAATAAATATGAACGATTCATATTTTTATATTATATTATTTTTTATTATTTTATATTTAATAAAATAAAATAATTTTAAATATTTTCTCTAAAAATATTAAGACATCCATTAAAAAAAAACTTTATAATGAGCTTCTATGCATGGTCTCAATTTATAATGTATTGAGTTTCAACTTTCATGCATAATATTAAAACATATTATAAACAGTATTCAACTTTATAATTAGGAACATTATAATTTAGTAAAATATATTATATGTATAAGAATATGTATACATATAATTATTTTCAATTTACTAATGTGTTATAATTTTTTATATTAAATTTATATTTTATATAACATATATCAAATTAAATGTATTGTCGTGATATTTAATTTAATATGCATAATATTGCAAATATTTTTACGAAGAAAAAAAATAATTTTAGGAGAAATGTGTTATAGGAGAGAGAAAATAATTTATAAAGTTTTAAAAATTAATAAGGTAAACGCTAAACATAAACCAGATTCAGTTGTACATGTATATTATGATTTGTTCAATGCTCAAGTTATCTTGTTGCTCTATTGGTTTACAATATAGCCTTTCTTATAAAAGGTATAGAGATCGAATCCTGTTAAGGTTAATTTTTAAATTTAATAGTTGTAGGATTATATTTGCCATTAAAATTGAAGTTATTTACAAAATTTGCCACTCAAATTGATTTCAATTGGAATGCTTCCTGTTTTATATATATATAGATTAGTGGAGACTTTGCTTCATTGTTTTTTTTTATTTTTTTATTTATCTTCAATTTATGTCATTCTTCTGCAAATTTCAATCGCTTATCATTTTATAATTTTAGGAAATTCATTGTTCAATATCGTCGGCTCAGTAGAAGCGGAAGATAACTTTTGACAGATTTAAAAAATTTAACGCTAGAAAATTTTTTGTAGGAAATCGCACGCCTTGTATGCCGCTAAACTCAATTCTATAACTTTGTGGTGGAAATCGCACGCCTCGTACGTGCTTTAGTAACTGCGTGCTCCCAATGCTGGTTTGCGAGCTCTCATTTGATCCGTCTTAAAACGTGTACCGAGAAATCTGACATGTATACGAGTCAACGGGAAAGTGTATGCCGCATGTGCAAATGCTAGATAAAGAAGTCACCCTAGCTTCATCAAGAGTGGTGCAAGAAGCGTTACAACATGATTTCTATATACCTACACTTTACGATTCAATAACTAAATGTCGTTTAGTGATAAACTACAGTTTGATTTTTTTTTACAAGAAAAAGGTTGTCCGTCATGATTCGGAAAGCTAATCACTCAATATTCTCATAACTCAACTCGTTGCATTAAACAAGTTGAGTTCAAAATTAGTATCAAAGTTGATATTCTGTTGAGTTCAATTCGAACTAAACCATACTCGATTTGCTAAGTTCGTAGATATGTTATTCAAATATGATTGTCAGCATTTAATAGAGTCAGAACACGAGTATGGATATATACAACGATACAAAATAATAAATCAAATTTTTAGAAAGTCCAAATTTGAAAATAATTAATAAGAGTGTCAAACAAGTCACCTCAAACTCAAATTTAAAAACAATATTATATTGTTATAAACGAGTTGGAGCTAAAATTCGATAAATTAATCATGATCAACATGTCGAATGTTGGAGCTGAATTCAAATTGGCAGATATTTAGTTCTTTCTTATTTCTCCCCAATTTCACAACAATCCATTATTTTTCAAATATCCAAATATACCCTTGACTGAGAAACAATCCAGAACAGGCAAGTAAAGAAAAGCACACAGTCACACACACAGTTGTAACAAACCCTTTGAGAAACCTCCAAGAATCTCAATCCCCAAATTCACTTTAATTCAATCTCATCTCGGACACATCTGGATTTTTTCAATTGCAATTTGGCCCAAGTCAAACTACAATTTTCCTATAAATAGGAGCACTCATTCCTACTGTTTTCCCAGTCAAATTGAGTGTGAAATTCAATATTAATATGCCAAGTAAGGGAGTGTACACGGCGGCGCCGCCGCGACAGGGCGAAGATAGATTCTACAACCCGCCGGAGGTCCGGCGCCAGCAAATGATGCAGAGGCAGCTTGTTCAACAACAACGGCAGCAGGATCAGCGTCAGCAAGAGCAACAGCTGCAGCTGCAAATGCAGTGCAGGGGGAGAGCGAATGTGAAGGCGGAGCGTGATTCCTCCAAGGCGGCGGTGGAGGCGGATAAGCCGACCGGTGGAGATGATTCATCGACGGTGGCTGCATTGCCCGTGCCGCGTTCTCTTAGCCCTGCTTCGACTTTCACAATCACAAACTTAGATCGTTTGATGGAATCTGTTACTCCGTTCATTGAAGCTCGTTATTCGCCGGAGGTATACATAACAGCTGGTTTGGTTTATTTATTGAGCTAATTTCACTTCGTCATTCTGGAATTTAATCCCTTAACCGCTGTTCTGCTTAAAGGATTATGATAATGCATGCAGGAAATGGGACGCAAAACTAGATTTCTGCGTGAACTAATGTTCGCTTGATTAAAAGAAATCAAGATTTTGAAATGATATAATTTGAAAATGCATGTTCCTGTGTTTCCCTGCTATTTGAATTCAATGGAATGATTGATTTGTTTGGCGTCAGAGTAGTTGCATATCTAAAGCGTGATTAGGAATTTCATGAAAATATTTATTTGGGATTTTGGATTCCCATTGAGCAATTGGAAACATGGTTCATGAAAGCCTGATCTTAAGCTGTGGTTCTGGTATCATTTCTGACAGAACTTCGAAATTAATTTTTGATTGTCTCTCGTGTCTTTTGGCCTAAGTGCATATCCGTAATTATTCTTGAAAACTTACAGTTCTTTTGATGTTTATGCTATAGATTAGTCATCATGATTCTAGAAAACTTGCCAACTTACTCGGGTTTATAGAAGATTAGTGTAGTTTTAATGTTGTTAGGTTCACGGTCTTTTTGGAGAATTTAGTTATGTTTTTCATAAAGCAATCATCTACCAATGCTGTTTTGAGAAGATGTGTTTTTAAAGCTTGTGATTGATGAAAGTTGTTTTTTAAGTCGGCTTTTAATTTGTGCTATTACTTCGCGGATATTTTAAATATTTAAGAAACCGTTACGGAGATTTTGTTAATCTGGGGCTGTTCATTTATTAGAAAAAGGTGTTAGTCCGCCGCTGCATTTTTGGAAAACGACAAAATGTTGAGGAAATCGACAACAAAAGCCAATTAATTATAGGAGTCTCTGTTTTGTTGACAGGTGTATGCAAAGGGGTTCAGGAGTACGGAAATGGACTCACATATGTTTTTTCAATTGGAGGATCTATGGGAATCTTTTAGTGAATGGAGTTTTTATGGAAGAGGAGTACCTCTTTTGTTAAACGGAAGGGACCCTATCGAACAATATTACGTTCCATTTTTATCTGGCATACAGTTGTTTATTGATCCATCAAAGGCTTCTACTCGGATTAGGTGAGTTTTGACTCAATTGAGCTAAGTTGTCATAATTAACGTCCATTATATATAGCTATCTCACTAGTAAGCATTCAATAAATTATTTATCATTTCATGTCATTTATGTGTTTTAGTAATTAACTTTTAGTTGCTGCTGTGGCCTGTTGTAAATTACAATCATCCGGTCTTAGTACATGTTTTATTCTTAATGTTTAATTGCACTTGATGCCTCATATTCTATGACTAATTTATTCCGCAACCTACGACCTTGATACACTTAGTCTAGTTCCAAAACGTAGTTGTGTTTCATCGTAGTTGCACTTTGTAGATAACATGAAAATATGGCTAATGAGGTGAAACTTAATAACCTGTATATAAACACATGCATATGGATGAGTCTTAATCTTAGATTCTGGGAGGGTTGGTCTGGTGGAGGCGCATCCATAGTCCACTCAATACATTTCCTGTTACATTCTTTACATAACTTGTAATAATCCCATTTACTTCTTATCTTATATATATGTTATCATACTAATTATTATGTTAATAATCTAGGACAACTATTTCTTCAGTCGACAGTGATTTTCTTAGTCTTTTCTTCATTTGCTTTCAAATTGGCATGCCTCATAATTTTGGCATGTTTACAGAAGAGTTTGATTTAGATAGAGCAAGAGTACGGAAATAAAACCTTTATATCTACAGTAAATAACTTTTAAACAGGTTACTAAAAAATATGGTATTATTACAGATTGTTCCTTATCTATAAGCCTTCTTCTTTGATAATTTTTAATGATTTGTGCTGCGCAGCTGTGTGGGAAGATTGCTAGATGTGTAGTTTGCTCCATGAACTATCTTTATTGACTGTATGATTTCTTTCTCTTTTTCTGGTACATTAGGTAATTGTATAGTCATCATATGTAGCATGACCTATATTTACCTATTTAGTTTCCATAACTGCTAATAGCCTAATAATACCAGGAAAGCTCAATACTTCTTATGGACTTGTTCTTTTTTCCATAATTCATTATGCTAATACGATCATATTTACGATTTCCAGTGGACCCACTCAAGAGATTAATGCTAGGTTGACGAGAAATGCTGACAGCAGCTGCTCTGAAGGAGCTAGGAGTGCTATATCTGTTTCTGATTTGAACATGCAGCAACTAAGTAGGTTATCGATAGGAGATGGCGCACATTCAGCGGATTCTGGAGCTTATAAGACTGATTCACCTGGCCTACCATTATTTCAGTTTTTGGAAGGCGAACAGCCGTACAAACGCAGACCATTAGCTGATAAGGTAACTCTCTTTGGAATTTAAACGCTGAATCATTCTCTTAATTTCAGTCCCCGTCAAATGATTGTGGCTGAAGATGCTGCCTACTCCTGTGCAGATATCATTACTTGCTTCCAAATTCCCTGAGCTTAGTAAGTGCAGGAGTTGTGATCTACTCCCGTCAAGTTGGATCTGTGTTGCTTGGTAAGTTCTCCAGACCCCAGCTTTTTACACGTTTCTTGCAAAGCAATTGAGTTTCATGGCTAATGTATTTTTTCTACCTGTGCTGCAGGTATCCCATTTATAGAATTCCAGTAGGCCCAACACTGCAAGATTTGGATGCATCCTTTCTGACATTTCATTCCTTATCAACACAGCCTCGAAGTATCTCTCACTCTCTGAATCCCCATGTCTTTGACATCAGAATGCATATAAAATGGGAATCATTGACTACTATTCGTCGTTGCAGGTAGCTCCCCAGCAGCTCAGTTCCATCAAGCAAACACTAGAACCGTTCATGGATTTCTCGATCCTACTGCAAGAATTTCCTTACCAGTGTTTGCCCTCGCTTCTTACAAACTTAAAGGATCAATTGTGAGTCCTTGTGGACCTCAGGAATGTGAGCAAGAGAACAGTCTTTTGCAAGCTGCAGACGATTGGCTTAGATGTTTGCAGGTTATGCTGCCCGACTACCAATTTTTCCGCTCTCACTACTTTCCGAGATGACTGGATCCTATATTCTGAACATGTGAACTTGTGGAAACGACGGGATCTAGAATATCTACCCCCGTCGTCTGACCACCAAACCAGGTACAAAATGTTGTGCAATGTTGTTAGTTTTGTCAAATTCTGTTAAAAAGGAAAAGCCTCATAGAATGAAAACATTGTTCTTGATAGAATAGTAGTATAGTGATGCGACTTCTAAGCCGGTTCAGTTCGTTTCGGTTTGGTCCAATCCACAGAGAGATGATAGTTAAAAGTAGTTGACATATGGGAATTGTCAGGTGATAAGTACATTAGTTGAAAGTTGCAATGAGCCCTTTGAAGGAGCAATTCATAATTTTGATCTCAAAGAAAGAAAAGAAAAGTCAACAAGATTACAAGACAATGCTTTATGAATAACACACACGCATATATAGCTGAGTAGTGTAAGAGAAAACAAAAAAGATATTTTTTAATGAACAAAAACTAATTATAAAAGTTTGGATTATTACATAATGGACTAATATAATTCTCGGATACTACTATTTTAAATATAATATTAAATAGAATTAGCATAATGTTTAATTACTTTTGATATGAATCTATAATCTCTACGTGTAAGAGCCTTTACTATCGCAAGTAAAATACAGATAATAACTGACTATTGCAAGAGAAAACAAACAGGATAAGTTAACCACTATTAGATCATAGTTTGATTTTAAGTATTTATCAGAAGAAATGGAAAAGTAATACTGAGAACCTAAATTAATTTAAGAATGTCTTATAGGCTTATTATTGAAAGAATCGTGACAATCTAATCAATCAAATGAGATCAACTTTATTACAGCAGTGTGGTAAGAAATGGCGATCATCTACATACTGACCCCTCCTTATAGAATATATATATATATATATAGAACCATAAACGAAACTCAAGACGAGCTCAACACCTCCGAGCTTCAAACAATAGACAACTATGAGGCTTCATCTCGTACGGCACAGCGACATCGAGTCGAGCACCTTTATCGCTGAAAAACCCGGGGAAGGGGAGCGCCGTGTCTACCAGAAGAACCCAAGTTTCATCCTCCTCTGCTGGGAGGGGGAGACATACTCTCTCCGAATGATTGGCTGCGTTGAAGGCGAGAAACAAGTCGCCATTGATCGATCTACTAGCTAATTGATCGGCTTTGAGAGTCATGGCTAAGAATTTGCAGGTTGGGTCGTCCCATTTTGGTGGCAACTGCTGCTTTCCGTGCCATTCGATGTTATCTTCCTCGAGGAAGCTCCTCCTCTGCAGAAGATCGCCTCTTCTCATCTTCAACGAGCTCAAAAACGAGACAAACTGTGTGATCTGAAGGCCAAAGCTTGATGTCAGCGCTTTCCAGTCCAGTGGTTTCCGATCAGCATATGCTGGGGAGCCTCCGGTGGATTGGCCGCACTCGTCTCCCATGTTAAGCACGGGAACGCCTAGAGCGACGAACAATGTGAAGATAAGATTGCGGATTTGCTTGAGCCGTGTTTCAAGAACTGCAGTTTTGTTCGTGGCTCCTTCTTCCCCACAGTTCCAGCTCAGCTCAGATTCGAGTTCAGTGCGGCTGAAGCTGACTAAGTCCACTAGGGTGAGGCCCGCGTTTCTCGTAACATAATTGAAGGAGAATGCAGGTCCTCGGCCGGCCAAGAAAAGATCACCGCTACCACAAAGACGTGTAGCAAGTTCGCTAATGAGGCCGCGGCCCCTCAAGAAGTTCTTCACGCCATTGCTGAACTTTGGATTCGTCTCCGCCCATCTCTGCCAGTGAGGAAACCTAAATTCATTCTTCCCAACCTCAAGTGGATCCCACGAATCCGCAATTATCTTGGCTCTTGCAAGAATCGGGTCGAAGGCAATTGCTTCTATCAAAGGAGGCCGCGAAAGGTGCTCGCCGTGGAGACCTCTAGTCAGAGAAGATGCATTGATGAAACAGAACCCATCGATATGAAACTCACTCACCCAATAATGCAGACTCTCCAAGATTAGTTCTTGAACAATGGGGTGATTGCAGTTCAGAGCGTTCTTTGATTTCGATTCTTGCCTTCCTTGAGTGTCGCAGTGATAAGAGGTATCAATCTCTTTAAGAGTTCCAATCTTCCCGGTATGTGTGAAGACAACTTCAAGCAAAACCTCTATTCCGCTAGCGTGCAGTTTCTTCACCATCTCCTTCATGGATTTAGCAACATTCAATGGGTCGCCCGAAGGCCCGTAAGAGCTTGCAGGAGAGAAGAAATGGCAGGGAAAATAGGGCCCATTTTGCACATCAAAAGGGAAAACTGGTTCTAACAAAATGGCATTGACACCAAGATCCTTGAAATGTTGCAATTTCTCAGAAATAGCAGAGAAGCTCCCAGCAATACCATCAGGTAACTTACTAGACTTGTCTTTTGTAAAACGTGCAACGTTCAGCCTATACACAATCATCTTCTCCATAGGTAAGTTAGGATGAATTTCGCCTCCCCAATCAAATGCGGGCTCCTCGTACAGCTTCCCAAGCCATTTTTGAGGCTGATTCAAACCGCACATGCCAATAACATTCGCGTATGGATCCAATAAGACTCGATGGTCTTTGTTTCCAACACCACTTTTGCAACGATAACCGTAACTCACAAAGGGCTTTGAACTATACAGCAAAGCATGCCAAACATCACCTGTGCGGTTGATATATGGATCAAGATCAATCTCCAAAGTAGGCTTCCCTGATTCTGCATCTGCATACAGACACAAAACAACTCTTTCAGCACTGCAGGAGAAGAAAGCAAAGTTCACTGATCCATCACTTAAAAAGGAGACGCCTAATGGAGAAGGATATCCTGCACCAAAGCCTATTGGTACAGTGAAATTTGTTTCCCTATGGCTTCTGATGGTCAAAGCTTTCGAAGCTTTCGAACCAGAACCGGAGTCGGACCTCAGTACAAAAGATATGTAGAATGGCGCTAAATGCGCCTCAAAATTCAACTCCACAGCAGCTCCCGCAAATCGGGTTTCACGTTGGTCGTTGGCACTTGATTGCTGGAAATCTAAGGGCATCAAACTTGTTGCATCAGCTAAAAATAGACCCCAAATCATCACAAGCTCACTCTTTTCAACAAGAAGCTGCAAGGATTCCACTTCAACATGAACTCTGTATTTGTTACTACACTTTTCAACAACTACCTTCAATCGACCATCAAAATCGGTCCTAAACCGATATGTTGCCACTCTTTCCGATGCTTCTTTCATAACTGAGACATCTGGGGTGGCCAATGCTTTCAGCTTTCGACGATCACAAGGAACCCTTTCGATGCTTTTCATGATTTGTCGACATACCGCTCTAGGTTTGAAAACCAATTTATGTAAATTCCCAACTTTGTTATGACTGGTGGCGAACAGCTTATATAATTCAGAGCCTTCAGTGCTCAGACCATGCGATCGCATCACATAAGGAACTGGCAGCATAGCCATATTCTCACAAATATCTAAATCAAATAAATAAAGTGACAGAGCTAACGAAATAATCTCCTCTCTCGATAAATATCACTGCGCGTACAGATTTTAGTCTGAAAAGGATGCTCTCAGCACATGCGATAGGTGTATTCCTCTTCAGTAACCTCGCGCAATGGCGGGGGTTCCACTACGTCCATGGCGACGGCTAGTGGATGGCGCAGCGAGCGGGGGTGTCGATGATACGGCCGAGACACGGCGGAATCCGGTGGACGGTGATTAGAGGATAAGAAGATATTGAGGTTGAATTCGTGAGATATTTTTTCAACACTACACTTAGAAACCGATTTGGGGAATTAGGGCTCAATTTAGGCATTGGCATTCGGGTCAAATGTGAAATTCGAGGTAGTTTGAGGGTTTTAGGGTAATTTCAAACACTCGCTTAACTTCGATGATTTCTTTTGTGTTGGTTACTTCACCAATGTGTGAATGTGATCCTTAAATTTCGGTTCGATAATAAAATATTACTACTATATACTAAATCGTATTGAATTTCACTTATTTCATAACTAAAAGTAAAAATAAAGTTTTACTAAATTAAATTCAAGATAAAAATGTCAAAAATTAAATTTAAATTATGACGTGAATAGAAAAATATTTCATTTCTTTACACTCGTGTAACATGCAAAATTCAAGCTTAACTTACATCGGATCACGCAAAGAATAAACAAAGAATTAGGCAAATTTGAAGCATATACCCACTAATTAACATGTGAAAAACCGTTCTTCTGCACAATCTACTCAATTCCCAACAAGAATGAAAATTAACAATAATGAGAGAAAGCTAGTAAAGATAACAGAAATCGCCATTTGTCTATGTGCATTACTCGGAAGTATTGTTGGAAGAGAGCACTCTTCTCCATTGAAGTAAACCTTTGTCGGAAATCCATCCCCTGCAACCACATTAATGGAGGGGGTCTGCTTCTTAGTGAAAGAGATCACCGTTTGTTGTGATCCAGGAACGGGTGGATCTCTTCTCGGGTTAGATCCGTTCCGTTCCTCAATGAGGTAGTTTAGGTCAGGGAGTCCCTGCAAGAATAGTGTATCGTTATCAGGACCCGACAATACTTTTCCATCCATGGAGTAGGCTTTCTCGTAACCCGGTGTTGCCTTGCCTAGTTCAACTGAGGCAAACCAGTCTACTACGGCTGTTTTGCCCCAGTTGAACAGGGTGACTCTGGCCGTCCACCCTTTCTCAAAATCCGAAGCCAGGTGCCAGTTGATGCTGACACCGCAATTGTCCGGACATGGCATAGGATTAGGGAGTTTCCGGTTTTTCAAGTCGGCAAAATCCTTAACAAATTTCGTCCTATTGTCAAATGGCACTAGCAGTGCCTGAGAAGGCAGAAGCAGTGCCGGCTCAGTGGCACTGCATGTCCCACCTGTGCCTGTTGCTGCGACAGTGTCGCAGCCACAGGCACAGGTGTTGCAGGGGACAATAGAGTCATTGAAAAAAGACGAGAAAGTAACACAACATGTCGACTTCTTAGCTTGGATCTTGGTGGTGTTGCAAACTACCTGCCAGCTGGCAACGGCCGCGGTACGGGATGGCAACCCCGAGGGCTCCGGGAAGAGAGTCGGGGTGACCCGAATGGGCTGCCCGCATTGGTAATCCAGTCCGACCGTACTATTGATTCGCCAGTTGAGCGGAGGCGAAATCTCGGACTTGTTGAGGTTTGGCGGCATTTTGTATACTTCCATTTGGAAAGAGGAGTTGGACTTGGTGGGGTCGATAGCAGGAGATAAAATGCTCCCATTCCGACAGCAGAAAGGGATTAACCCTAAGTTGGAATCATTAGCCTTAGAGAGTGGAAGATCGACGATGGTTGGCCTCTTGTCGCAACTCAAAACCTTGGAGAAATCGAAGTCTTTGTAGAACTGTCCTTGTCTACCGAAAATGCAGTCACCGGTGTCGACAACATCTGGATAAGCTCCTCTGATTGAGTTGATGAACTCGCCTTCCATCCATTCCCAACTCAGTTTCCAATTATCGAGACGACCAAATGGATTGTGATTGGAGATGGTGACTCGAGCCCAGTAGTTAGGGTCGTACGTCATCAGGACATCATACATGATCGTGACGTCGCCGGCCTCACGAGGGGAGAATTCTTCTTCCAGTGTTATGTTCGTTTTCCTGTTCGAGTCGACCGTGCAGCAAGTGTTCATGATGCTTCCTGAAGAGAATCGTACGTTGTGTTAATGTTACTATAATTGACTAAAATTAATGTAATTTATATCATAACAAAAAGATAAATGATTGTTACCTTGTGTGGGAAGACTCTGGCACAAGTAGCCGTCATTAGCAAGAGTAATATTTTCCGGCAAGGAAGCGTTTGGCGGCGCCACTCCGAACTCGGTTCCCACTAATCCCACCACCGCCTGCATCTGCTCAATATCTCCGGCGGTCTCGATGGCGGTTTTGAGATCGGTCGCCGCGCTGCCGGAGAACACAGCACCGCCGCTGACGTTAGCCGGAAAGGAGTTGCCGTCTGCGAGCACGGCGTTGGCGGCGGAGACAAGAATCTCCCCGTGGCTGAACCCTACGAATACCCGCCAGTTCTTCAGCTCCTCCCTACCGTTGTTCAGAACCGTCACCGTCGACTCGAACCGGTACGGCTGGTCGGAGCGGTTGGCCGGAGAAAGGAACGGGGCGATTAGTTCGGTTGCGTTATGGTTGTACGTGATCAAGACGCCGTCGTTGCATAGAGTGATCGGGGTTGGAGATTGCGCAAGATAGGTGGGGAGATAGCAAAAAAGAGAAAGGATTGCCAAGAATGAGAGAAGCGTGGGAGTGGAAATAGGGGAGATAGGAGTGGACATAGTCATTCTTGAGAGCTCACAATCATCAAAGAAGATGAAGATAAAGTGGTTGATGGAATGGTTATTATTACTACGTAGTTAAGAAAGAAACATAGGGAAAGATGTTTGAAAATTTCTTGTTGGAATCTATAAATGGGTTGATCGAGACAAACATTATATATATATATGTGTGTGTGTGCGCATATATAAATAAATTGGTTGATCGAGTAAAATTGAAATAGTATTCTAAAGTAATAGTGATGGCATGCCGGCGTTGAGTGAGTCTTAAAATAGTGAGGCGAAGTAAGCATGAGAAAACAAATAGGAAAAGGTCTTGTGTTTTATGGTTTGATTTCGTTTTCAATCACCTAAGAATCCCTAGGTTTAATTCTTTACTATTTTATTGAAACTTTTATTAGTACAAGTTATATGATTTGACATGTACTATTTGTCCTCTACTTGAATTTAAAAGCGTGGGATTTTGTAAATATAAGGACATATGCCTCCCTCTACGCTCATAGCTAATGCAAAATTACTATTGAAGACAATCTGAATATTGTATTGTCTAAACCTATAATATCTTCGATTATATTACGGTTCACTCTCAATTAATATAAGTTATCGAGATATCGTACAATTAAGTAGTAAAGAATATCATTAGTATTGAGGGTAGCACAATATCATGTAACTATTGATCCCATTGTGTAATAATATACTTCTCCCGTCAATTATTTGATTCGTGTATTATTTTTTTTGTACAATAGTGGATCACAATAAAATTATTAACTTTTTAAGAGTAAATCCGATTTTTTTAGAAGTGAATCATTATTATTAGAATTCGACTTTTTTTAGAAGCCAAACCATTATTATTGGAAGACTCTAATGTGTTATGAATAATGAGGTTGGATAATTTATTCATCTTAAATATAAGTGGCACTTATGGATGTCTATTTAAACCGAACAAATGAAAAAGAAAAACACTTGGAAAAATCGAGTTATTTGACTAATTTATTTTTCCCATCTTATTGTTATAATATTTTAATTTGTCGTTAAGAAAAAATAAAAGTAATTTAGCCATGAACAAAAACAAAAATTGGCAAATAATAGTACGATTAGAAAAGCATAATGATTTTTGTATCAAATAAAAGGAAAAGTATAATGATTTTGGGCCGTGCATTGGACGACAAACATTATGGTGTCTCTTTTGGGCCGTTGATTGGACTACAAACGTTATGATGCCGAAGCCTATTGCAATCGCCTTGAACATCAAATTCAATAATTACATAAGACGAAAACAAATTCAAATCTTCATAAATAATATGATATCATTCACATTATAATGGAATGTTATAACTATTTCTAATAAATTGTCTTCTAAATCCTATTAGGCCTAATCTACAGATTTAACCATTAGCCCAAACAAAAATAAGATAAGTAATTATATATATAGAGTAGTGGTACATAACAAGGAATTTATTTGGATATTTAATATAAAAAAATAAAATGCCAAAAATATAATTAAAGGTTTGATTTAGAAATAAATTGGTGGTAATTATTGATTTTTTCCTTACATATCAATTGGTTATATTGGAGTATAATCAGCACATATTACAACATTATTTGATTTGATATTTACCTTAATGCAAATATACTAAGAAACTTAAAATTATATATTCCAAAACAAATACAATATCTAAGTATTTTGGTTTTCCAAGAATGCCCCTTTGCTTATATCGTAATCACAGTATATTACACAGAAAGAGAACAAAATATGAAGTGGCAAAGCTAAAGACTGAAAGGAATCAATGATACATGTGGTATGGCGCTATTCGACGGTCAGTCAGCATCAAAATATTGAGCAATCAGTTTAGTACACAAACTAAGTTTATGGGCATAAAATGAACAATACGTTTACCGACATAAAGATTATTAAAATCCTCAAGAAACATGATTCCTACACTCCACAGTTCAATTATCATATATGAAAGCAGTCCTGTTCATATAAAAAAATCTGGAATTGAGAAAAAGGCCACATTTGACAGAAACAATCCAACAAACAATTTTAATATTTGACAAAAAAATAAAAGATTATGGGAGTTGAAAAGAAAGGTGAAATCATAAGATATCTACATAAAAAATAAACACACAAA
This sequence comes from Leonotis leonurus, assembly GCA_026898415.1. Lineage (NCBI taxonomy): Eukaryota > Viridiplantae > Streptophyta > Magnoliopsida > Lamiales > Lamiaceae > Leonotis > Leonotis leonurus. The sequence goes on from JAPKLX010000017.1 coordinate 1,069,255, forward strand.
CTTTTTCATTACAAATGAATCCCGTGGTTCTTTCTCGTTCCATAACTTCATCAAAATTAACTGCTAAAATGCACATTTTAACATAACTTCATCAAAATTAACTGCTAAAATCCCCTCACAAGAAAAGAGATTCAGCAAGGTTAAGTTTTTAGCTCTTGCAACCTCTTCACTCATGTCGTGCAAGGACAAACACAACAACCCACAACGATGAATTCCCCAAGTCATTACAATATAACTTGTACTGGCATCCTATATTACTTGTGGAATGGTCTGTTCCATTCCAAGATGTAATTTTTCAAAACCCCTTGTGATTATATGATTGGAAGCTTTTCATTTAGTACAATTATTTAGGAGAAGTAAGTAACAAAAGAAATGATCAATCCAAGTTATAAGGGACATGAGAGAGTTTTAATAGACCTATCTTTCCTCTCTAACAAACGAGCTCCAATCAACCCAGTACATTAGAATATAATTCAATACACCTACCACAAAATAAAATATCAACCACTGATTTTCACAAACTAAAAGACAGTTTTATAATCATTCTTGCATAGACCCACCCACTATGTCCCGCTGTCAGCATTTCTAAGCATATGCCATAAACGTATAGAGCTACAGCAAACAAATACGACAAATATAAATTTACAATACGACATCAATTTGAAGCTTCAAGAAACAAAGTATTGGCGAAATTACTAAACTAGACGCAAGTAGTAGACCGACAACCATCGAGTCCTATTATAATTAGGGAATCAAGCTGTAGCCAGAGGCAAGGCAACTTCGTCATTTTATTAGGCCCCCCATTCGATATTTCCAGTAATAATAAACGAATCATAATCGTTTTCAATTTGATCAAGTATACTTTTGTCGGTGGGGTGTAATTTGTATATTGGAAAACAATAGAGAAAAGTTTAAATGTAAATATTGACATATGAAAAACTACAAACGAAGAAAAAAGTATATATCTTCCTCTTTCACCAATTATTTTCAAGAAACAGAGAATAGTAATAGAATATGGTACAAATCGATCATGACAAGTAACGTAACGAGTCAATCATCCAAATAAACAAAGTTTGATAGAGTAAATAGGAATTAAACAAAAGCTAAAGAGAGGCTATAATAAAAAAAAAGATAAAAAAAAATTGAACTGTAGAAAAAAAATCATGAAGTAATTGTAAAAAAGAGGAGCAGTAACTGGAAGAATTTACCGGCGGGGAGAGGTGCTACGGCCAAAACTTTAAGATTGAATGCTTCTCATCGTCTAGTGTCCGTACAAATCGAACGGCGCCCAGAGGGAGTCGAGAGGGCACGGCTGCTTCGAGTCGAGCCGAAGCCACGGCTTGCCGCTGCCGCTCCAGTGCAGAAGGCTCACTGGACCGGCATGGAGGTCCCTGCAGCTCCCCCGGACATTATCCCCGCCCAAACCGTGCTGGTTCCACCTGTGCTGGATGGGCGCCACGTGTCCGGCGAAGACCAGTAAGAACGGTGGCAGCGAGCCGAGCTCGTAGATCCGGCTCGCGCTCGTTTTCTGTATCTCCATCCACCGCTCAATGCGGCGCGTATAACCGAGCCGCCGCCACCGCGCCAGATCTATAACCATCACGCCGGTGTTGAAGTAACATGGATTCCGGCCAGAGAAGACGCTGGATAAGGTGGGGCGCGACCAGAAATGCTCCGTGAAATAGTTGGTGAAGTTTGCGTGGCAGTACTCCGGCGCGCCGATCGTTTTCTTTCCCAAAGCCGTGCTCCAAAGCTTCGAGATGTCGTCGACGACGACGAGATCCGAATCCAAGTAGATGACCCGGTTCACGCAGGCTTCTAGGAGGTCCGCGAGATAGTTTCGGGCGTAGTTCAGCGGTTGTTCGAGCGCTTGTCTGACCGAGCTCGAGATCAAATTTCGCACTCTTTCCGGGTCAAAATAGTAGACTTTGAACTTCAATTCCGGGAAAGTTGACCGGACCACGGATTCCAGACTCGTTTCTGATACCAGGAAATGGAAGAAGACGCTCTCTGGGCACTTGGAGTGCTGGAGAATCGAATGGACGACGGCAATCGAGCCGCGGAGATACTCGAAATCGAGAGTGATCGCTACGTGCACCAACGACGGATCGCAGACGCTTGATTTCTCCAGTTTCGAGGCACGGCACTCGTCGGCATTGCGGAAAACCGGCGCTCGGCGGAAGGAGAATTTGTCGGCGGATGTCGGCAACCGGAGGTAAGAGTCTCCGCCGTGAGACGAACGGATCGCCTCCGCCGGGTGGAACGACTGGAGCGACGGGGAGAGCACGATCATCACCATCGCGGCGGAGAAGAAGCCCGAGAATCGCATTATCCACAGCATTCTCGATCCTCTGTAAAAGAATTTCTGCTTCTCCCGCCGCGATTTGAATTTGAAGCTGCCGGATTCAGAAGCAACCGACGAGATGAGAATCGCTAGGGTTGCTCTGAGGTCCGCCAGAGTTGGAGAGGAACTTATTTGGGGAAAACAAAATTGGATAATGATTCCAATTCCCAATGGCAATTTGTGCTTTGCTTTTGTGCGAGTTTGTTCTCTCTCTCTCTCTCTCCCTCCGTCTGTAATGGTATGCCGTGGGAATAAAGCGAGAGAAAATGCTAGACAGAGAAGCAATCAATCCATTAACGCAAAATGGAAGTTGATAGGAGGAGATGAAATGGTCTCTCGATACCCACGGACGTGCGCTGCAGTCACCGAGTCACACAACACAAGCTCTCTCCCTCCCTCTCTCTCTCTCTCCTTGTCTCTTTGGGGAAGAAGATGATGAGGAAAGAGTGCAAAGCACAGAATTTGGACACAAGCAAGAGAGGGAGAAGGCAATATTGAGACAGTTTTTGTGAGGGCTTTTGTCGCTTTTTTATTTTTTTTCTTCCATCACTCTTATTTTTCGCTTTTCCACCTTAATATAAAACATTATTTTATGTATATAAATTTCATTTCTACTTGTATATTTTATTTTGTCTCTCTATATCTTTTGTGGCCACAAAAATTAACTCTATAATTGTTATTAATATAGTTATAATTTTACAACGATCAGAATTACATATTATATGAAATTTTGGTACAATGATCAAAATTAGTCACAATTCGAGAATAGCCAAAATCAAAAAATTCGATCTCAATATATTAGTAATAACGATTTCAGAAATCTGAAACTTTTAGTCAAATTATATTTTATAATTTTGTCTAAGTATTCTAAATACACTTTCCATTCCAATAGGGTATATTCTTTTAATCCTTTTTAAGTATATTCTTTCAAGTAAAATAAGTTATTTTCTTTTATATTATGAATTTGTCAAACAATTTATAAAACTATTTTATTAAAAACTCATTTCACATTTATTAATTTCTACGAGGAAAATAAATTTGAGTGTTCTATTTTTTCCAATAATCAACACTACCTCTTCTTTCATTTTACTGATCAAATATTATTCAATGGTTGGAAGCAAATATATGCTTTCTCTTTAAATTTATCATTATTGAATAAAGTCAAAAATATTATATCGAAATAGGCATAGTAATTATATAAAATAAATACATTATATATATTCTTTAAATCGAATATTCAGATATTAAAAGAATAATTCGCTTTACAAGAATATATATATATATATATATATATATATATATATATTTCTGCAGATTTCAAATGCAGTTGCTCAATTCGAACTGTTTAAACAAACTTATGCAATAAACATTTTTATTTCTTTAAATTAAATAATGCAAAAATATTAATAAGAGACATATCTAAATAAAGAAAATAGAAATGGTTGAATAGTATGATAAAATGGGACATTATTGAAAAGCCAGTTGTCCATGTCTAGTATTATAGTGACAATTGCTTCTCAACACGTCCATATTTGATACAAACACCACGTATCCTTTCTGTACACATGGGCTTTTCACATATATCATACTCTTTCATCTTCTTCTCCTCCTTCAATATTTATTTCTTTCAATAATATATAGTACTCCCTCCGTCCCAGGTGAATTGTCTCGTTTTCCATTTTTGAGTGTCCAAGATCAATTGTCCCATTTACTTTTTTGGATAAAAATTGTGAGAGTAATAATGTAGGTGAAAAGTAGTGGGAAGTAGTTGAGAAAGAAATAAAGTGAGTATTGGTATGCGAGCCAAAAGCAAATGAGACAATTGAGGTGGGACGGGGGAGTAATATATTAGCTTTTTGATCCAATTAGAATTGATAATTTCTAACACAATTAGATAATTTTGCATGAACACCTACAAAATTAATATATTTCAAATTATCTATTAACTCTTGTCATATACTTCCCTAGTGCGAAAATTTGTTGGATTATAAATTAATTCATAACAAATAATAGAAAAAGAGTATGAAAATTTCTAGAGATTTGGAGTTCATACTTATGTAACAGTTGAACGTTATCACGAACAATTTTGTTTTAATTTCGTTGGCAGAGCCTGCAAAACAAGATCGGATAATGGTTAGAGTTCTCCGGGAAGAGTCTTTGATGATACTCAATTCAGCTCGTAGTAGACTTGATAGAATATTAATGCAATGAATGCGTGTAAAATGTATGAGTGAAAGTTAAAGTAGCAAACCTTAGCAATGAAAATAGATGAGGTATATGTAGTATAAGATATAAAGAATAAAACGGTAATATTATCAGGATAACAACATTTCACATCATAGTACTAGTTGTTAAATCTTCTCCAATAAGGCAAAGACATGTCAGCAGTAGTCCCGCTTGAATGATAGCATCTCTCCTGTGTGGATGTGAGGTGCACATGTTATATGTCAGACAATCTTTAACAAGTGTCAGATTTGTTATTCACACAATACAGGCCTTGGTAGGCCCGCAGACCCGAAAAAAATAAAGACTAGCTCTTCGAGTCTACTCCTATCACGCCAATCAAGCCCAATAATCAACTAATTGAGCTCTGTTGCACAGAGCTTACTAGTTCTGCTAAACAAAATCTTTTACTCATATAAGAGCTCTGTCAAAGCTAGGGGTGTCAATCGGTACAGTACCGGTTAACTGGAACCGGTTAATCGGTTAACCGGAACCGAAAAAGTGCCCATTTCAAGAACCGGTACCGGTACCGGAAATTTAACCGATTAACCGGTTACCGGTCGGTTCGGTACCGGTTAACCGGTTAAGGTACTGGTTTTTTATTTATTTTTTAATTTTATTAATTTTTTAATTTAATTTTAAAATAAATATAATTTTCATTTTTGACAAATACATTATAAAATCATATTTTTATGTATTATATTTTTATAATTTAATTTATCAACATTAAAAAATTAATAATTATTATTAATTAATATTTTATTTTAATTAATCGGTACTCGGTTCGGTACCGGTTAACCGGGTACCGGTAATATCTAAATTTGAAGAACCGGTAACCGGTTAATTAATCGAAAAATTGGTACTCGGTACCCGGTTCCCGGTTCGGTACCGGTTCTTCCCGAGAACCGGTTACCGTTTGACACCCCTAGTCAAAGCAAACCCCAATAAGACCTAGGAAACTATCTCATGTAGACCGCAGAGCCTTCAGGAAACTATTTTTTTAATGATTTGATCGTGGAATAACTTATAATATAAGCTATGATGATATATGTCCATATCAGAATGGACATGAAAATTAAGAAAATAATTTTTGCACGTAAAGAAAGTAACTCATCTTATTTAAAATATAAAGTTAATTTTTTCTTTAGGTAAGTAAACTGAGGAGATAATTCGATTAAAAGAATATTATCACTCTTAACAAAACGGAGAGAGCAATATTTTGTGTATTGATTATAATAATATTGTTCAAGTTCTCGCAATTAACGAGTCCTATAGCATGTAATAAATTGACCCTAAGTCGAATCACGTGGAAGACTAAACAAGACAATTAATCACTAGTACGAATATAGTAAAGATAGACTCCTACACACTCTATAACAATTTGAAAATGTTTATAAACCAATTAAAGATTAAAAACAACTAAATAGAATACCCAATGATTGAAGTCTATGATTTGATACTTTAAACTCTTAAATTGATGTCGAACTCATACTCGGTTAGGATCTCAAAAGGTAACTTAGCAAATTACTTTCGTGTTTATATACTAAGCCGTCACTTTCACTTTCGTATAAAACTCACACACCTCACGACATCACCTAGCCTAATACGAACTCTTATTCAAACGTTCCCGATTATAGAATAATGTTGATTAACCTCAAATCAAGTGTAAAAGCAATTTCTCAATCTACTTTGACACATATATGAATCTAATGGTGATCAATCACTAAATTACATCCAAAATAATTTAATCAACTAAGCATGAATCAATCACAATATCAAATAAGAGAATTAATATCCAACCCAAGTAGGAATCTAGTCAAGCATGATGAACATGGTAGAAACTGTTTTATCCGTTTTTGGTCTCGTTTCTCTCTATATTAGTTGTATAATATTGATTATTGTCGTTCGAGTTGATACTTTGGTTCTCTATATGTTACATTGTAGGTAAAGATCGACAAAAAGGAGTTAACAAGGCTCGAGAAGAGAAACGAGACGAAAAGACGAAGAAAAGAGAAGAAATTCACTAAGGCCGAGGGCGGGGGTAGTGAGCTCTACCCCCGTAGCGAGCGCTGGCTCGCAAAGATGGGGACGGACAGAGAGCAGGGGTAGCGACCGCTAACCCCTAGCGGCCGCTACCCCTTGCGTTTGGAAGAAAAGACAGAGAGGGGGGGCTAGCAACCGCTACCCCCCTACCGTTGGCCCCTTGTGCGAGAACTCAAGGCACAGACCCAGGGTAGCAAGCGCTAGCCCTTAGCGAGCGCTACCCTAGCGGGATTTCTTCCCCTATTTATACCTCGGTGTGTGATTTTTCATAGACACTTTTTTGATACTTTTAATTCTAGGGGTTTAGATCACGAGAGAAAACATCATAGTATAGATTTCTCATTCCGTAGTTCGTTATTTTCAATTTCGCTTTGTGGATTCGTGATTCAAACCCAAAGATCGTTTAATGCATTATATACTTTTTAATCACTGAGTTCTTATTATTTTCTTTATTGCTTTATGTTTTTCGTTCTTCGTGCTCTTTCCTTGATTAATTTTCAATTCGTTATTTCAAATCTATCGATCATATTAATTAATCAATTCAAGACATGTTTAAGTTTACTTTCTTTAATTCTTCGTTCTTAGACTTAGGGTTTAATTGCCTTCTTTATTTCTGCCTAGATAATTCGTATTTTCATTCCTTTAATTTTATTCGCCTAGATAAATCAATTAGAGTAGTTAAAAATCAAAACTTATATTTTTACTGCTTTTTGTTTAGTAACGTAGATAAAGTCCTGTTTAGCCTTCTTTGAGAATACGACTAGGGTTTGCTTATTAATTTATAACGAACTCGTTCTCTTGCGAGTAACTTAATAAAATAAGTTGAAACAGAAACACACAAGGAAACCATCAAAAGAATGCTTACTAGATGAAATATAAGAATCTCAAGTCGAAATCCACTTCAATCGGTTGGAATTCACTAACGTATCTATCTAGGAAAGCAAGTAAATAGTTTGGTAGAGTATAATCTCGAGTTACAACTGTTGGGGCTGGAAATAATGTCTAAAAAGCACTTAAAACCAGCAAGCTAGATAACTTGCAGTCAGCGACCGCTGAGAAGCCAGTGATCGCTGGTTGCACTGTATTAGCGCATGAATGAGGCAGGCCCAACGGTGGCTGGTTTCCAGCGGCTACTGGCCCGACCTCTCTTTTCCTCATATTTCCTGCACTCCAGCGGGCACTGGGGTGCTCCTCTTGGCTCTTCCCACTCGATTCCTCCTTGTGCATTCCTCGTCTCGTCTTGCCTCACTCGACTTTTCTCCAAAGGCCTAGTAGGCGCCACTTTTAGCTCAATTTCATCCTCATTCCTTCGATCTTGCATCAAACATAACAAAACAAAAATCAGCGTAAAAACGAACTAAAAATGATATAAAAACGTCGTAATCTAAAGTGTAGACATAACAAAACTACGACAACAAATATAATAGAAACACAATAAACAAATATGAAAATAGTAAGAAACAAAAATATAATGTGAGAACTGTCAATACTATTAGATTATGTTTAGTACCTAAATCATGATAAATTAGCTTAAAAAAACTTAACGAAATATAGAACTCAATTTCATACTGGATATTCGTGAATTAAATATTAATTTGACTGAATTTTTTAGTGATTGTAGTTTTTTTTTTTTAATCATTTTATGTTTCCACTAATTGGAAATAAATGGTATGTTTATTAATCATTAACTGAATTGAAAATTATGATATTGGGCCGTGACAGTATATGGGCTTTAAACGCATAACTCAGAGTATTGAAATTAGCCCAGTTCTCAATTTAATTTATTGGCATTTGAGAATTGAGATATAAAAATAGATTTATTTATATATTAATATTGCAATACAGCACAATTTGTTACTAAAAAGAAAATATAAGATGACAACAATTACATATACTCGATCATTTAATCATTTTAAAGAAAGCATGTGTTTTTTAAGAACCAAAGCACATTTCAATAAAAGCTCAGTGGTTAAAAAGGAATTAATCATAATAGAGTTAGTACTAGCTAGTATTTAATAGGTTATGTTATTGATGAAAATGGAATGATTGAAAATGAAAATTGAAATTAATGAAGAGAGGAACTCTTGACCTAAATATTTAGACAAACAGTTACAAGTACTTGTCCTAACCTAACATTCAACACCTTCACTTTAATTTGATGTCATGTCATGTCATGATAAGTCACACCTTCCTAACTTGTTCCAAAGAATTATACTTAAATACTCCCACTAAATTTGGTACAATTTTCTTATTTGGACGTCCCACTAAGCTTGACACATTTTTAAAAGAGTAAAAGTTATTCCTTAAAAAGGTGTGGACCCTACCATCTTTATCAATCTTATACTGCTTTATACACTCTCCTTAATAACTGTATCCAAAAGTTTTGAGTCATGCTTATTGTGACGGAGAAAATACTAATCATTTAGAGATGAAACGGTTTTAATAAAGTTTTATATAGATTGGCTTCAATGGATAAAATATTTCATATTTTTGTTCAAAATAACGAGAGTAAATATTAAGTGGGTGTTTTAAGTAAGAAATCAAGAAAATGTAAAAGATTTAAAATGTCTTAAATATATACATATATATATATATATATATATTATTCTCTTGTAGGATATATTAATACATGTAAACTATCATATTATTTTGGAATATAGTATAGTATTTATAATCACTCATTTTCTACATCAATCATTCGTGATCGAAGAATAAGACTCGTGTACGTTTTTTCATTTTCTTTTTCCTTTTTAATTATATAAATGTTTTTTTTAATTATATAAATGTTAAGTTGTCATGGTTTCCTATAGTGATTGTGTTCTTATCACACACTTGCATTGAATGATTCTATGATAGTATAGCCTAAAAGTCTAAACTAAATTCCTACTTGATGATACATTATTACCCGAACTCAAATTTTAAATTGAGTCAAATTATAGTAGACCTACAAGAGACCAAATAGTTTGAGGTTTTATTTTGATTCTTCTTAATCATTAAGGTGTTTAGATACCCGCATGAAACGATCAATGTTGAGTGTATGAATTAAGACTAATTTAAATAATATATTAAAAGATTACGTAACAAAGTTCTCTCCTTAATCTCACCACACACCTTCTTTCATATTTATATAAGGTAATATATAATTCAATGATTTGAAAAGAATTGTTTTAGATAAGTGTATAATTAATATCTTATATAATTAATTAATTATGATTATAGTCATATTTAATTAATTATTCAGTAAAAATTGCAATATATGTATAGTTAAATGTATACTTTATATATTATATAGATTAAAAATAAATTTGTTAATTATAATATATAATATAGATATGATATATAGTAGGCCTCTACAATAAACTTTGTTTATTTATGATACGAAAATATATAACATTCATCAATCATCATCGTTTACTTTTGAAAATTGGATAATATATAATTAATTATGAAGATTGATAAGCTAGCTAATTAATTGACCATCCATTTGTTACTTTTTTATTCACATTAAATGATCTTTTACCTTTAATTTTTTTTATTAATTTTAATATTTATTAAAATTTACTAATTAATTATATCTCACATCTATATATGTATCTTAAATCTTAATTTTTTTTAATTATTAATTATAATATTTACTATAAATATATATCCCACGTTGATTTAATATAAAATCCAATAATTATTGAAACTATATAAATACTAACAATCTATATATTATGCATCACAATTTAATTGTCCAATTAATTATTTAAACACATAATAATTATATTTTATTAAAAATTTCATTTTTTTTAATATTAAATTTTAAATGCATAACTTGATTTTTATTTAAACATTTAATTTAATAAATTATTAAAATTATTTTTTATATATTAATTTGAGATGAAATATTTTTGTTATTAATTTAAAATTATTAAAGGGAATTTATATAAAAATATACTCCCTCCGTCCATGAAAAAAGTTCCTAGTTTGACCCGGTGCAGGTTTTAATGTAGTACTTTTGACTTTAATAATGATATGTAGTGAGTGGAATAGGGGGTCTCACTTAAGTATTATATTAAATTGAGTTGTGTAGAGAGTGTGGTGGGTCCATTACCATAAATGGAAAGTTTAAAGTAGGAAAATATTTTGTGGACGGACGAAAATAGCAAATGAAGAACTTGTTTCATGGACGGATGGAGTGGTTAATATAAATGTGTTTCGAATTCACACCTATTAGTGTCGGTTATCAGATGGTAAAATGTCATTACTACCCTCACGAGGTATGGATATGGATAGTCAATGTTCATGTATGTCGTGGCCGATTGTCATCCCTTCTTTTGATCCACCAATAATATGATTTTTAATACATATAACATTAATTATTTGAATTGATCAAAAAAATATTCATGATTTTATTTTGTCAAATAATTAATTTTTATCAAACAAAAAAAATAGTCAATTCTTTAAATTACAACATAAGTGATTATATATCAATAATTTTTTCACGAGATAAGTCTTCATTTAGCACTTATATTTGCAATGATATAATTATAAAATAACACAAATTTGCAATTATGTTAATAAATCATAACATAACGTGATTTTTTCTTCAACACAATCTACATTAGATAAATTACTGAGAATAACATTTATTTATAATAATTTGTCAGTTTATACCACCTCTAAACAAGAGAAATATGTCAAAATATTCATTTTAATAAAAAAAAATCTAAATTTTATAATAAAATAATAGTCATTCTGTATTATATAAAAATTATATAAAAAGAACAAATATGAGTACCCTCAAACCCATTACCCATCACCTTTTGGGTATCCATCATCTCGCCACTTGTGGATATTAATCATGTCCCGCGTGTGAAATATATAATATTAATATTCAAGAGATATTATATATAATTTTTGAAAATACTTTACATATAATTTTTAGAAAAATTTAAAAACACGGGTCATATTAGGTGGGTGGGTGAGTATGTAACGAACATTTTGATGGATATTTCATAGGTATATCGCGAATAATTTTTGTGAGTAAGAATAATAACTATTCATATACAAATACAAATAATATTAAAATATACACATGAAACTATGCGTGAATATCAAATGTGTCTCTAACTCACATCTATTATCCACTACAAAAAAAAGCTAAACTGGCGACGGAATTGGCGACGGAATGTTGTTCCGTCGTCTTCTGGCGACGGACTGACGACGAAATTTAACAAATAATGTTAACGACGGACTGGCGACGGACTGACGACCATTTTTTTGGCGCGTAAGGTGGCGCCAATGTTAACGACGGACTGGTCCGTCGTCCGCCCAGTCCGTCGTTAGTCCGTCGCCAAGTTTATTTATTTATTTTTTTTTAATTTTTATATCGGACGACGGACTGGTCCGTCGCCCAGTCCGTCGTCCCGCCCTATTTATCGGGCAGTAAGCTATTTTCGCGAAACAGAATACACAGCGCCTCCCCTCTTCTTTCTCCGGCGATTTGAAGCGAAATCCGGCGATTCCAAGCTTCCACCGGCCAAAGCAACCCCAGGTATGTGTATTAGTTCAATTTCCCTCCCCCCTCCTCTTAATCTCGACAATTTTATAATTAATTGGCTCCGTTTTTGTGCCCGGAGAAGCACCCCCTTCTCCTCCTCTTCCGTCAACGTCGTACAGCCGCCGCCGCCCAGCCGCCGCCGCTGTCGCCGCCGGGCAGAACTCCACAGGTATGTTATTTCCTTTTTTTTAATTTTGTTAATTATTTGATAATTTTGATTAATTATTTGATAATTATGAAATTAGTGTTAAATGTGGTTAATTGTTAAATTATTGTGAAATTTAGTTAATTGTTTAATTATTGTTAATTGTTAATTGTTTGATAATTAATTGTTTGAGTGTTTAATTTAATTAGTGTTAATTATTTATTAATTAGTATAGGTGTAATTAAATAGTTTCATTATTTAATTAGTTTAATTAAATTTTTAAGTAGTTTTTAATTTAATTAGTTTAGTTATTTAAATTAGTATTAATTGATTGTTAATTAAATGAATTTACTTAATTAGTTAAATTGTTGAAATAGGTTAATTAATTGTTAAGTTAATTTAATTAGTGAAATTAGTTTAATTGTCTAATTTGTTGTGAGTGTTAATAATTATAATTTGTGAAATTAGTTTAATTAGTGTTTATAATTTTAATTTTTGTAAGTTTAGGTTTAATTAATTGAATGTTTTTATTAATTAATTAGATTAGTGCCAATATGTTTAATTTATGTCATAATTTAATTAATTAGATTAGTGATAATTTGTTTAATTTATGTCATAATTTAATTAATTTGGTTTTTTGAATTAATTAGGATTTTGTAAATTATGTAATTAGTTTATATTAGGTTTTTTGAATTTAATTAGGATTTAGATTAATTAATTAGGTTATGGTTTAATTAGGTATTTTAATTGTTAATTATGTAATTAGTTTATATTGTTAATTAATATTATATATATAGCTATCTAGGTTTAATTACTTTATTTACTTTAATTTAATTGTTAATTAGTTAATGTCATTTATAGTTAATTTGATAATTATGTGTAATTAAGAATATGGTTGAATTAACTAGGGTTATAAGTTTGAATAGTTGATTATGTTTAATTGGCTTTCTTCAATTAATTAACATTAGTTTGAATAATTGGTTAGTGTTATAATTGTTTAAATAAGTTAATTTTATAGTTAATTATTTAATTAGTTTAGAATGTTAATTAATATAGGTTTAATTAATTAATTTAATTGTTTAATAAGTCATCTTTTATCTGGTTTCCATCCAATGACCAAAGGTGATACCTTCTAACATTATATATCACATTGAGCAGTCAATTTTAAGCATTACTTAACATATGTAAGGATATAATGCCCGCTAACTTTGAAACCCTTATTACCTTAAACTATTTTCAAGTAAGACATCATGTTGCATCTTGGAATATATCATTTATACTATTCATTTTCATCTTGTCGATTGCAGGGCCACCTCAAAAACTTCTTTCCAATTTTTTGCACTCATTTCTTCATAGTGGCCATGGTAGCATGCCGTTTCGTTCAGCTTCACTGCCTGCTTTAGGATTGTCTGAAGGTGATAAGTGATGCATACGTGATCGTAGCAGTTATGGCTCGTCATCTTTTTGTGGACAAGAGTGAGGAATTTTCCCGATTTTGATAGCTAGTTACGAGATTTCACATACGTTTATTGTAGTACTAATACTTATATACTACTATTTGTATTTACACTTTTAACATTGATGTTTTTATTATATTAAATACGCGCGTTTCATTTTGAATTTTGTTCGATTTGTGGATTTTAAATTATCGTTGAATGTTTGTTTGTATTTGGGTTGTTTGTTTGTTGTGACAGGTTTAGGATAATACAAAAAATAAAATAAATTTAAAAAAAAAAAATTAAAACCTAACGACGGACATGGAATCCGTCATTAAGTTCACTGTTGGAAGCTAACGACGGATTCCAAGTCCGTCGTTAGCTTCCGGCGCCGTCGACGGTGGTTCTCACGACGGAATAGGGTCCGTCGCTAGCGACGACGGATAAAGTCCGTCGTTAGTCCGTCGTTAGCTAACGACGGACCATATATTCCGTCGTTAGATGAGCTAACGACGATCAAAATCCAGACGGACCAGTCCGTCGTTAAGTCCGTCGTTAGCCCTACGGGACGACGGAATTTTTGATTTAACGACGGAAAAATCCGTCGCCAGTGGCCCTTTTTTTTGTAGTGATCGTTAGATAATCGTACGTAAGTTGTCATTTGTACCCTTCTTGCGGGTACAGATACGGATATGTAGTATCCGATTGTCATTCCTACTTTTAATCCACATAAATATTTTATCCGAAAAAAAAATTATTATTTGATTTGACATAAAGTGATTATGTACCATTAAATTTTACAAGGGATGAGTCTTGACTTAACATAGAACCCACCCTTAGCAATCACAATCTTTAACGCTAGAAAGTGGTGTCCTCTGGGCGATTGGCTACGTAGAGCCAAAAATGTGCGTTTGTCAAAAATAAGATTTAGCTCAATAAATACAGGACACCTTATGAAAGGACAAGCCGACACAATAGGCATTGCGATGAGAAGAGCTTTGCTTGGAGAAATAGAATGAACATGTATCACACGTGTAAAATTCGAGAATGTCTTCCATGAATATTCTATTCAATCTGAAATGGGTAGATCCCCTCCAAGCTTTACTCTGAGGAGGGGGAAACCAAGCAACGACCAACTCATTCACTAGAATTCCTCAATTATATAATTTTTAAATAGCAAAAATTTGCAATTATGCTAATAAATTACAAGGTAACGTGATTTTTTATCAATACGTTCTACGTATGATAATTTATTGTAAATAATATTTATAATAATTTGTTATTTATATCACTTTTAAATAGAAAATATTAAAATAATCGTTTTAATATACCAAATTCAAATTTTAACCACTAAAAATGTTATAGAAAAATATAGTCATTATGTATTTAGATTTCATCAATCACCATTTATTAATGATATCTTTGAGTTTCCCATAATAAAATAACTATTATACAACCTAAGCCTTTAAATATATTATAGCATTTTTAATAGCTCAAATTTTTAAATAAATAATAATATTTTTAATATTTAAATTTTTTATCGTAAAATATACTATTATTTAAATATATATTTAAAATTTTATAATATAAAATTATTTTTCGTCAATTTTCAATGGATTACACGCTAGTTATAGTAACATGGTTACTACACTTCATCTACTTTAATTGCCAGGTAGAATCTTGAAATTGTTACTTGATTGTTCACTTTATTTCAGGTATAATAATCTCAATTGATTAGTACATTCGTTTGTTAGTATTTCTTTGTCTAGTTTGGTACATTGGTTATAGACTACGAGTGCTAGAGAGAATAAACTGAGGTACTCGCGAACTAATTGATATTGAACTCGAAAAAAGTTTCTTTGAAGTTCAATTTAATTGTAAATGAATTGATTTCTAACCAGATTTCGAATTTGATAATTTTATTAAGCCGAACTTGAATTAAACAGCGTGTATTACATGATTATGTTCGTGAACCATAACACGAGTCTAAATGCATATAATGATATAAAAGATAAATCGATCCTTTAACGAACTCGAACTTAAGCTTGAAATAATATTATCGAGTATCCCACAAAAAACTATATTTTAAACTATACTCTATTCGATAATTAATAAATCTAAATTGAAGGTTCAATAAAAATTATATTTTAAACAATACTCTATTCGATAATTTATAAATCTAAATTGAAGGTTCAATACAATCGTGTGAAGATGATTAATATGTGTGATATTGCAAACATTAAACGATGAATGCTAATTAATTCAATGAAAACTAAACAAATTTCGAAAAGTTTAGAATAAAAAACAAATAGTGGAAACAAGAATAAATAAAACTTTAAATAATTGCAGGTAGCAAAATAACTTCATACCTGCAAAGCATATAGAAATATATAATTGAAGCTGCTTTGAATGAGTTGGATCACATGAAAGCACACAACCAACTTGTGAAAACATTAAATACCCTATTTTCTTATCGATTATTATAAATCTTTAATATGTGAAGGAAACCAAATTCTGCTTCTCTTTTCGCGTCAGAGTGAAGAAATTATGAAGTTAAAATTAAATTCGATATGCAAATGCAATACTGCATTAAGTATAAAATCGAGTATCCAATGATTTTGAAGTAAATAAATAATTTATCCAAAATTTTCACATGTTCCTTGTTGAATTATATGCAGCTGTCTTTTGCTACCAACTACCAATAGGGTAAAGAGAATAAACCAGAAAGAGTAGAGAGAAAGGAGAAGAAGATGAACTGGATTCGAGAATATTATTGATCTGAATTTAAATCGGAAACGGAATCTGAATCTGAATCGAAATATAAACAACTTAGCATTTACGGATTTTCCCCCCTAAGAAATAAAAAAAAAAAAAAGTTACCGTCTGCAGGTGATTTCGGAGCCAATCCACGCAGCGTCGCGGGGCACCAATTGCCCCTGCGCCATCACAATCGATTTGTAGATCTCAACAATCATCTTCTCATCGTACTCCTTCCCCGGCCTCGCACCGAATCCGGAAATTCCGTCGCCGGAAAATCCTCCGCCGATTCCGCTCGCCACCACTCGCGTGTTCGCGAGCCTCATCATCATGTTCACGTACGCATCTCGCAACCCTAGCAGCAGTTTCTTCGGCGAGAACCGGAGCTTCAGCTTCAGCCGCGGCGTCAGCTTGATCCGCCACGACCGCCTCCGCCGCACCGAGCCTAGCTCCACAGCTGCCGTCTTCCTCTTCCGTCCGGAGGCATCGAGGCGCTCGTAGCCTTTGCGCCGCCAGTAACCTCTGATTCCTTTGTAGACGGTGGTGGAGACGCCTTCCATTGGATAGTTGTTTTTGTGTGAGCTAGTGGAGGAAAATGGTGGTGAGAGATGGAGCTTTGGAGGTCATGCCGGGGGTAGAAATGCAGAAAAAAAGAGATTGGGGAGATTGGTGGAAGTAGGGAGGTGAGAAGTGAGGAATATATAGTCCAAAATAAAGAGGAAAGAGGGGAAGTGGTGAGTAATTAGTAATGAATGCTCTGTATTTCTTTTTTCATGATAGGATGCGTTTGGTTGGGGAGAAATTTAGTGGGAAAGATAATGCTCATGTGATCTAACATTAATAAAAATAATGATGTAAACCAATATACATACCTACTTCTTCGATGTATACCAATCCAGTAAATTCACTAACAAATAAATAGTGTAATTTTTTTTATTTTTCAAATAAGAATATAACAAATAAAACTGAATCGAGCTCGATCATCAAAATAAACGCGAGCAAATAGATATATTAAAAAAGTCGAGCTCGAGCATGCCAAAATTAGACTCACATGCTCCTCTATCTACAGGTGTTTGCTTCCGTATCATGTAGCTAATGCAATAAATTCAATTAGTAGAGTTAATAGGAACAAAATTAATAAAAGGGGATTAGATGATGGACTAGTACTACCAATAACTCACCAATTGCGTTTTCTTAGATGTTATTACAGAACTTATGAACATTGGGATTTATAAATATACTTTTGAGAAATGAAAAATAAATGGATGGCGGTAACTGGTAAGCATGTCTACATCATTAAAATAGCGACACAGGCATAAATCTTTCATCGCCCACCTCTTTATCAGTATTTCTTGATTTCCAAAGCATATTAAATGATTGAAAAATTAGCTGAATTAATTGATGACAATTCTAGATGCGGTTTATATATTTGATAATATCAAATATAACTGGAATACTGAAACTATCTTCTTTTATAGTTTTATAAAGTCAATGGGAAAAAGCTAAAAAAGTTTGTGCGAACCAAACAAACCTTGCATTATCCACTTCATTTTCAAACAAATTGCAAGTGTCAATAAGGATGTTTCGTCATCTTGGATTGGATATATACTCGAATTTTTTCAATAATCGTTGTCCATCATGAATTATGAATTTAGGTATTCAAACTTGACTAATAGATAATTGTGTGTGCCCAACTAATAAGATCAACGATTTTCTAATTTTATAGACAATTGACGAGCACTTTCTGTCTTCTCTATATTTTTGTTGTTAACGATTTTGTGAGATAAACAATCATCGACCACTATAAATTTAAATTTTGTACAAATATATAATTGAATATTACATACTACCAAACTTGAAAATATTAGAAGCCCCAATTTCAAATTCGCTTCGAAAACCAGAAATCCATTTATTAAGGTATCCGAACCACACCAAATATCAAATGATACCCGAAATACCTAAAGTTCAATATATCTAATAGAGTAATAGACACTATTATGAATTATGTGTTAGAATTTTAATGCAGACATGTCACTACAATAAAAACACTTTATATTGATCAATTTTTTTGTCATTATAACATATTGTGATAATTTTTCAATTCGCTAGTTCGTCTGTCTAAAAATTTTAGTGGCAACCCTTGCAATATCATCACTGTAGACATGTGAACGCACACCTTCATATTTTATTTATTATCTTAAATTTATTAATCTTTGCTTATTACTAAAAAGATACTTAGTATGAAATTAGAGATTTGCCCATGTTATAGTTATTTGGCGCCGCAGATCGTGGGGCCGGCGTTGACCATTAAATATATAAGTAACAACTAAAAAAGATTCACCTAATTTTCGTTGCTGCACGTAGCATTTTTTTAAATATAAAAAATTAGATAGATGCAAATAAACATAATACGATCTCTTTTGGTTTTCTTAGATTATCATGCACACATGGGCATGTCGTGCATCAATTAAGAAAAAAGGTTGAATCATGGCACTGTATTTAATAATTTAAATAAATATAGCCTAGTTGATAATTTCCCAGATTTGGTAGGGGAGTTATTTCGACGTTATATAAGCCACAAAAATTATTTAAATTGTTACTGCCACCACAGAACAGACAGGGCAATAAAATCGTGCAAGTAAAGTCGGTCACAAGATTCCTATATTTTGATGCCCCATTAGTTAATAAATTAAACAATAGTAGTACAATTTAAATTACTAACACAGTTGTCTTAACTGAAACACCAACTTGCATAGGGACTGGACTGTCCATTCATTCTATTTCGAAAAATATTAACATGTTAATAATTTAAAATTAATGATTCAAGATTTCGAAAATACTCTAAAAGGTTATATTCCACTCTCTTACTGAATTTGTACATTATAGTTCAAAGGCTAAGTTTTATATACATATAATTTAATTTTTCAATATTTTACAAAACATATTATATAATGTATCAAAGCTGCGTTATAAATAAAAAATAAAATAGAGACAATGAGAAATTATTTTAAAAAGAAAATGATCCTGAAGTATTGGGCTTTTGTGAATATTGGGCCCAGTGTAGTAAGAGCAGGCCAGCCCAAATGGTAAATTGTGAGCTCTTAGATTATTCTGTTTTTAGGGGAAAGTCCGAAATCATTTTAATACATCAAGCTTTGATAAATAACAATTTTAATATCATATCCTAAAAATTAAATATGAACCCATAAATTACAGAGAATGACATCTTTATGAAATTATAAAAATACTACAAGTTCATATAATATAAACTTATAAACAAAGTCAGAATATTACATAGCAAAAGATAGTTCGAACATTACCGAATCAAACCTAAGCATGAATCCAACATTCAAATTATGCTACATTTAACAAACATAATCCATAATCAGTAATAACTAAAAATCAAACTTACTTTTTACCCAAGTAAAAAGAGAAGACTAATCTTACTTTCTGGCTTTCTTAGGAGGCGGGCTTGAACCAGTTTTCCCGGCCGACTTCCTCTTCGCCGGAGTCGCGACTCTCTTCTTAATCTTCGCCGCAACCTTCTTTAACACCTCCGGCGTTTTCACTTGGCTCAGCCTCTTCGTCCTCTTCGCTTTCTCCACCACTTTCTTCGCGCTCAGTTTTCCCTTTTCTTTTGGTGCAACGTTCTTCGATTCCTGCTTCTTCTCCACGGTGTCTGCGGATTTCTTCGCCTTATCCGCGGCGGCGATTTTGTACGAGTTCTTCACTTTGACTAATTTCTCCGATTTGACGAACCTTTTCAATTGAACGGATAGTGTTTTCTTAAAATTTGGGGGAAGTTGCTTCGCGTAGTTTTCCTCCATGAATTTAGCAATCGCCGGCTGGCTCGAACCGGTCCGATCCTTCAATGTAGTTATGGCCTCGCTTATCATCTTCAAAAAGAATGACCAAATTAAGATCTCAATTCATTACATATTTTAACATGAATTTTGTAGAAAAAATTGAAAAAAAAAAATAAGAACCTGAAAGTATGGAGGATGGAGAGACGAGTCGTTCTTCGTTGAATCCTTCTTCGTAGTAACCATTTTTATTTTCCAGAGTGAAATAAGTTTCCGATTATTGAATGAGAGTTTATGAAATGAACATATAAAAAATGAAACAAATAGTTCGAAATTTAAACTTTTCAAAATTCAAATCTATAAAATTTTAACCTCTTTATTCTTTTCCCGCCATAGACATAAGGTGAAAATCGTGGGCTAAAAGTTAATACCCCTCTTTCCAACTATTGTATTAACTACTTTACTCGTATTTTAAAATAATAACAAAATATAATTTTCAGGATAAAATAATCAGTTTGTATTAATCTATCTCATTGTGCTTGAGGTCATTTTGGATTAGATCGGATCAATCTTAAAATTAATTGTATTTTATATTCACAATCCATAAATATCAACTTTCAAATTGTACCATTCTTTTTTTATTGCTCTGGACATGTATTTCAATTGATGTGTTGAGTATATTGTTAGTGAAATAAAAGTCTTATATTATTTATTAATTAAATATGTGTATCGTAAATAAACTAAAAATTAATAATTTAAAATATGGTGAAAATTAATAGATATATTGTGTGTATTAAAATAATTAGTGGTAGATAAAATATGACAATTTAAAGAAATAAAAATAATATATATCGACGATATATTTAAAATCATATATTTAAGTATTTACCAAAATAAAATCATGTGTATTAATTATGCAATAATTAAGATGAATAAAGTGTATTAAAAAATAATTTGGCGAAAGTGTATTATATATTTGCGAATTTTGGATACATCTTGATTTATTGATGATAATTAAGTTGTTTGTAGTGTGTAAATAAAAATATCACATATAAATTTTAATATGTATAATAAAGTTTTTTAACCGATCGTAGTTTTTTCATATTAAATTTATTTATTTCATATCATAATCAAATTAAAACTCTTGTCAAAATCTTTAATTTAAAATGTATATTGTATATGATTACACGAACGAAATAGAAATATTTTATTAAAACAAAAGGATATAGTAAAGAGAAAAGTAATTATATTTAAATATATTTAATATTATAATAATTTCAAAATAATAAAGTATACTAATAATATTATATATAGTGTGACATTATAATTAATTACCACAGGATTAAAAATAATTATTATAAGTATAAAATTTAGCGCTAAAAGATTTTTTTTTATATATTAATAGATTTGACCTTTTTCACTATTTTATTAATTACTTTTACTCGTATTTTAGACAAAAAATTTATGCAGAATAACAAGTTGAAATTAAACACATGCAAATGAATGCATAAGATCACTTTCAATCGATTTTAGATAGTAGGGGTGAAAATTTGGGACCGAAACCTAGGAAAATTCCAGTCCCGTCCCGAGTCCCGAAATTTTCGGCACCGGAACCTAGGAAAATTTCAGTCCCGTCCCGAGTCCCGTCGGGATTCGAGACCATGAGTCCCGAAATTTTCGGGATTGGGACCGAAACCTGGTAATTGAAAATTTTCGGGACTCGGGAGTCCCGAATCCCGATCGGGACTATCCCGAGTCCCGAAATCAATACATTCCTAATTATGTAATTTCGGGACATTTGAATTTGGGACCGGGACCGGAACTTAATTTTTCTCCATTTCGGAATTCGGGACTCTCGAAATCCCGAACGGGACCAGGACCGGGACCAAAAAATCAATTATTTTCGGCACCGGAACTTCAGGATCGGGACTGGGACTCCCGGTCCCGTCCCGATTCTCACCCCTATTAGACAGTATTATTTTATCTTTCTATCTTTTGAAGATAATCATCGAAGAAAGTCGGCCACGGCCCATGAGCTTGTGTCAAAAAGGGCCGAAGCTTATGCAGTTTCGATTAATATTGCATACTTTCAGCCCATTATTTTGGATGAAGAAATCTAAGTACATACTTCCAAAACGTCAAAAAGAATGTCTTTCCTGTTTTTAAAAAATTTGTTTTATTTTTTTATATCAATTTCTTTTTATTAAGTTTAAATTGGTTTATGATATAACATTTTATTTTTATGTGTTCAACACAATATGAAAAATATTTTATTCACGCTGGTTTCTATGACATTAAACTAAATTGACATTTATTTTATGAAATTAAGAATAAAATTTTGATCGGGAAAACGTCTGTTTATATTTTGTTGTTATTGTAAAAATCAAACACAAATAATTAATTAATCCATATAAGAACAATAACATTGTATTGCTTCATTCCTCTTTCATGTCGGCCCTTGAGTATTTAATGTCAGATCCTTCTCAATAATTTCTTATATGAAAACTAAAATTACATGAAATCGCACACTCCTTTGGATCCACACACATTTCACGTGCAGATCTCTTATTTTTAGATTTTTATGGGTAAAAAAAATATAAATAAATTAGGCCATCTAGGGATGTTTTTACCAAAGTTTAAGTGAAAATCCTTACAATTTCTTTGGATAAGAAAATGTATTTTTGTCTCTTATGTACGAAACGAGGTCTTAATCTAATTACGGATGTTGGGTTGTCAAGATTAAATCTAAAAATTAAATTAACTCATATTTTGTTTATAAGATGAAATTTAAAATTTAATTAAAAGGTTATTTAGAATAGTTAATATTAAAATTTTTAGTTTTAGACCAACTCTTGTGATAAATTTTATTTTAAATAGATATTCAAAATTGAATCTTACGAGTCTTAGTACAATCTTATCTAATAAATAAAACATGTTTTATAATGATATATATATATATATATTTTTTTTTTGAAAACATAAGTTAAGAGGATGTATTAAACAAAAATAGAAAAGAGGACAAAACAATGAAGTCCACAAAACATTTGAGTTTCAATTTTTATTTTTCTGAAAAAATATAATGGTTGCGTAAATGATAAAAATACTCCCTCCGTCCACCAATGTCGTTAACGTTTTGCCATTTCGGACCGTCCACCAATGCTGTTAACACTTAAAAGTTTCATTTTTTGGACACACCTTTTTACCCTTACTTATTTCACTAACTCCACTAACTTTTTATCCTTTTACCCTTACTAAATCCACTAACTTTTTACTTTTTACTATCTACACTTCTACATAGTCAAAATAATATATTAAAATTCGTGTCAGGTCAAAATGTTAACCAGATTCGTGGATAGTGAGAGTAGTAAGGATGGGAGCGCCCCTTACTTTCTTCTCCACTTTCCACCAAATCGCCGAATTTATTTCCAATATAATTATATGAAAAATCTCATACTCATTTCATTTTCTCAGCTCAGCTTTATATTATATACACAGTAAAAGCCTTTTCTCCCTTACCAACAATGGCCGCCGCTCTCTCCCTCCTCATCCTCTCTCTCGTCTTCACCTCCCTATGCATCCCCTCTCTCGCCACCACCACGATTACCGCAATGGCCAAAGACCAGATCGCCTGCACAATGTGCTCTTCCTGCGACAACCCCTGCCAACCGATTCTCTACTCTCCTCCTCCGCCGTCGCCTCCGCCACCTGCCCCACCGATTTGCCCCCCTCCACCTTCCCCACCTAGCGGAGGTGGCGGCGTTTACTACTACTCCCCACCACCTCCGGCGCAAACATCATACTACCCTCCATCCTCCAGCGGCAACGGCGGCGGTGGGGGTGGTGCGTACTACCCGCCCGCAAACCCTAACCCTAACCCCTCCGGCTTCCCCACTCCGCCACCGCCGAATCCAATTGTGTCGTATTTCCCCTTCTACTACCACATTCCCCCTCCGTCTGCTCACACCGGCGATTACAACTCCGCTCAAATCAGAACTCACTCCAATTTTTCTCCGCTTCTCCTCATATTTCCGCTCGTTCTATTTCTGTAATTCGCCATTTCCTTTCCTCCTTTTTCCTCTTGCAAGTTACAGTGATTTTCAGGTTAGTATACAAATCTGCTGTAAAGCTAACTTCGGCGAGGAAATGTACAATGTACAAGAAGATCAACGCGCGGTACAGCATCTCGATGCGGCGAAGACTGATTCAGTGTAATTTCTTTTTTCCTTTGTTCATCATTTCTAGAATAATCGACTACTATAGACTATAGTAAATTATATGTCACGCTGCAGCTACATTAATTATTGTCCATATATTTACCAATAATTGTAATTTTATTTAAGATGAAATAACTGTACTTTTTTTTATTCATGGTCACATCAATTCCAACTGTTTTATAATGACAGTTCACATCACGATATTACTTTTATTGTATATTTCTCTGGGAAAATAAATGGCTAAATTTATATAATTGTTCTCGATTATACTTTTCGGTGCAATTTTGCTCAAGGATCCTTCGTAATCGTAATAATTGTATGCATGTGCTTGAAAGTCTATAAGTAGTAATAACACTTTAAAGAACACCAATAGTTTGTGAAGCATGAAAAGTATACAAGTATAGAAATATAAAGTTGCATTTCAAAATGAAAATAGGTGCGTTATATTTTGTGTTTGTTTAATGCTATAGTTATATGAGTTAGAAATCATAAAAATGAAATAGAAATGTGGAGAGGATAAAAACTGGTGGGGCCCAATAGGGATATGGGAGTGGAAGGCAGTAAAGAAGATGATGTGGTGGTTGTTGGAAATAGAAGCAAATGGTGTCGACTCAATTAATGGCAATATTTTGAGATTCGTTTTCAACTTTGCTATGTGCTGTTTGCACTTTCGTTTTGCACATGCAAATCTTTTGTTTTTTCGTCAAAATGCATTCTTTATTATTTTAATGCATTCTTTATTATATTACTTTTTCTTTCTCGGTTTTTTCCCCGCTTCTCGAAATGATGTCGGCTTTTGTTGTACTCGTACTGGGCCATTAAAAATTTCATCTGAATTTGTGATAGTTTCTTTGTCAAATATGGTGAAGAGAGGGATTAGTTTTTTGACTTGTATAAGCTATTCAATATCGGTTACATTACATGCACACGAATGTGTATAAATTATAAAAATGGGAAAAATGTGTTTTTTAAAATATGCACCATATACCCTTGTGTTTTTTAAATAGCATGATATACCCTTGTGTTCTTAAAAATCTTGTAGAGAAAACCCATATGGTTAAATTTAACGGATGGTGGTTCTAAGATGTTAAAATTGTGGATTTTTACATATGAATTGTCGTAAATACCCTCAAGTTAAGACAAAAATAACATTTATCAATAATTGTGTTTGTTAAATTATAATCTTACCATTTATATTAAATTATTTTAGTGACACTTATTTTCTTATGTTAAATTATTTTGTCAAGATATATTTTAATAATTTTCTTTAAATTTGATTTGCTTATGTGCAAATTTTAATAATTTTCTTTAAATTTTAATAATCGATACTATTCATTTTCAAATATCAAACTTTGTGATTTAATATTTAAAAATTGATTTGAAATTTTATAAATTGATTATGTTATAAGCTACAGTAGATTAAAAAAATCAACAAAAATAACTATAATAATAAAGTTATCCATCAAACACCAACCACACAAAATATAGTATTGAGCACAAAAATATAATTGTTCAAGAAATGATTCTTCAGTTCAACAAAAATCACATCTGTCACATTTTCAGAACGGATGTTGTCCTCTTTTTCTCTCTTGTTAAATAAGAATATATAAGAGGGGTAAAAAGATAATTTTATTAGTATTTTAACGGTGTTAATGGAAAGATTTGACGGTCTTGTCTAAATGAGGAAGTAAGAAGGATTTTTAAGAACATAAGGGTGTATCATGCTATTTAAAAAACACAGGGGTATATGGTGCATATTTTTAAAAACACAGGGTTGTTTTATGCATTTTTCCCTTATAAAAATACATGTATGAAATTTGTTTATTGTTCCTATCCAGAGACGGGTTGGAATATGCAACTCTATTTATATGTGTGTATTTAAATTTGGGATTAGTATTTAGAATTGTAACTACAGTACAAAATGGTCAAAAGATGCAGTGCAGCAGTTTAACCGTGTATTTCTAGAATATTAATTAATTTATATACAAACCTGTGTATTGATCTTTCGTTCAAATTTGTATAACGATCTTTTATTTACTTTAGACACGTTTTATCAACTAATGGAAGAAAATTAAAACAGATAATTGTGAAAATACAATAAAAGTTTGAAATCGAAATAATGAATGAGAGGATAAAAGCAAGTGTGCAAAGAATAAAGAAAAGCGATGAAATCAGCTGGAGAAAAGGAAACGTACAAATTGAAGAAAATTAAATCAATAATAGACAAAGAAATTTTTTTGTAAACACATTTCTTTAAAATATTAATTAAATTTTGCCGTCCATAATACATTTTAAATTTTTTTAAGTGGACCCATTTAATTCTTAAAACACTAACTCAAATAAAAATAATAAATTATATAACATAATCACTTAAAAATAATATCACTTTGTTCCAAACACCACCCATAAGTCCAAAACACATTAATAGAACATTTTTAATTAATATTTTACAAAATATAAAACAACAATAATAATAATTCACGTCACCAATTCTCGCCACGAAGCTGACGCAGCACTCTACCATGCGGCGAATCGGGATCGCCTCTCTCTGCGTTCCTCCTAAATATCTCCACCGCCCTCCGCAGAGCCTCCTCCGCCGTGTCTAGCTGCTCCGGCCGCCACACCCCTCCTCCGTAGTTCCCATCGTCACCCACCGCCCCACTGTGCGCGGTGCCGTCCGTCGCCTGCGTTACCGGCTTCCTCGTATCGCAAACCTCGATCTCCGACAACGGTGAGGCCTTGTGCGTCTTGAAGTACTCCTTGTTGTCTCTCTCCTGCTCCTCCCTCTGGTTCCTCGCGTCGCTCTCGTCCTCCGCTGCCGCGGGCCACGGGCTGCCGTCGATACCCGCGCAGTTCACGCCGTCGACGACGGAGGAGCCCCCGCGGCGCTTCTGCTGGCCTATCGGATCGGTTCGTGGTCCCACGCCACTGGACTCCAGCTTCGGAGCGGTGTCGTTGGGGGGTTTCGGAGGAGTATATGATAGATTGTCTTTTGTCGTCGGCTCGGATTTCAGCGGCCGCCGCCGCCGTTCGTCTTGGATCGCGTCTCCCGGGTACACATCCTTTAAAGAAAAAAAAAGGAGAATAAATACGGTATAACATTGTATTTTAAATTAAAAAACAGATAATAAATAATTGACTTCATAAATTGTGTATTGAACAACTCCATAACTCATAGATAAAAAGGCAAATAAAAGCCGGGTGTAGTTTAAGCTAATTAATCATATTAAATATATCTGCTCAAAATATATATAATAAGCCATAAGAAATTGAAAAAAATAATAATACTCAAATGGGCAATAAATTAGTAGAAATAGAGTGTGAAAGCGTACTTCTTCCTCCACGGCATGCTCAGCAGGATCAGCAGTTCTGCCGGAAGAGGTGGCGCCACCACGAATCCTCTGCGCGGCAAACAAGCTGCGGTGGAATTTGGCGGCGGTGGGAGCAGCAAATCTTGATTGCATTTTAGTCTTAATTACGTTATATTTCGTCCAAGTGTTGTCGGAAACTTAAGAGTCAACATCCACGTAATATAATGCACACACATTTTATAAGATAAATAACTGGTTTAAACTTTAGAGAGGTGGAGGTTTATTTGGATGACGCGTGTCAGACAAAGTCCACGTGGCGGAACTATCCAGAATCCTCGTGTCAATCCTTATACGATGGAGTAATGTGGAATATTACTTTTGTAGGTCGAGAAGTAATAAGAACTTTCTCCATATTTCTGCGAGTGTGTTTTTTCTCTCCTCGATTTGCTTTTTGTACGGAGTGATTCCATGTTTTAATTCATTATATTTAAATAAACTCTGTATGAAATAAAAGAGTTTCATGTCAAAAATAAAAATAATAAATCGAATAATAACTTTAAACACGTTAAATTGATAATATATAAAAATCTTGATGGATATGTATGAGAAATATTAATTTAAATATTAAAACTAAAAATTATATAATACAATCAATTATTGTTTGAGATGGGTTAAATATAAAAATTACGAATCTTCTTACATTTAATCAAACTTAAAAATAATTATATATATATTATTTCAGTAAAATAGATCCTTAATTAACACGATAAATTAGGATGTATGAATGATGATAAGATTGCGGATTCCACACTTTGCTAGAGCTTTCTAATAGCTAGAACCATCTTTCTCTCTTATTCTCATGTTACCTATAACAATAATATTATAAATGAAAGTATTTCAATTGAATTAAAGAATCAAATATCAAGCAAAAAAAATGTGATCCATCAAGTTTGAATTCATCATAGCTGTTACCCCCGATGAAACCATACATTTAGATTGGTGTTTTGCTGCCAACTTTTTATTTAATGATGGAAAAATAAAAAATAAATCACAAATTGTTAATTTATACAACCCACTCAGTATCAAATTATTACATGAAATATTAATTCGCTAGTCATTTCAAATAATGGAAATTGGTTTGGATGGTGAGGCAATTATATCATGGGCAGTCTACATTAAATAAAAATTTCTGTAGCACACCTTTGCATATTCTCCAATTTATTTCGATAAATTTATAAATTCACTATCATATTGGTTGCCCTATATGTTAGTAATGAACAAAGCAAACGGAGCTTATATTTTGTATTATTAGGGTTCAGATTTTATTGATGTTCTATTATAGAACTATATAATATATTGTTTTAGATACATAATTTTTTCCTTATTGTAATGATTTATTTACTTTAGTACAACAATTGATTTTCATATCTTATATTTTATCAATCCACAATTTACCCAACTATATATTGATTTTCATCGATGAAGCTCCATGTAAGTATGAATTTTGTAAACAAGACGATTGGTTACTTTTTGACTAATCATTTTTAAATCACTTCCAAGTACAATGCCTAAAGTGGAAAATTAAAATTCTAGCAAAGCCCAATTGGAAAATGTAATTAAGTTCAAAAATCCCAAAACAGTAATTACTAAAGTGCCAAACATGATCTTTTCCGAAATGTTAAAAGCACAACTCATACTCCTAGAAATTCAAATTTATTTATGCTAAGGAAGTTGGTGGGAATTTATAACTAAGAATCTAGCATGTTTTGATGTGGTAAATTTGCAACATTTCCCTCTTCCTCACAACACATTGGATAAAAGCAAGATACTAAAGAAAGAAATAAGAATAAAATATATACACAAGTAGTACAAAAGATGACAATCTATATAGAGAATTACTCAGAAAACTATTACTAGTGAAAAAACACGACTAAATCAATCATTGTTAGTCATTAGATTTCATTACATCAGAATCATCCTAAACATTAATCCACCATTAGCCAACTAAACAGAGAAAAAAAACCTAAATTTCTTCTTAAACTAACATTACATTTAGGTTAGAACTCTCCTTTTTTTTTTCCTTCAAGATATCAGATTCCCAGAAAATTAGGGTACAGCTGGAGCAGCAAGACGTACAACTCCGCTAAGCGTAGACAGATGCACAGGAGATCGCCATCAACACTATCGCCGCTCGCTCTTCCTCTCTCAACTTGCTCATCAGCTTCCCCGATCTCTGCAGCACCACCTCGCTCTTAAACAGCATTTTCAGAATCTCTCTAACCTCTTCGCTTCGAACCGTGCCTGTTCGCTTCTTCTTCTTCGGCTTCCCCGATTCCAATCCCAAGAGCTGCCTCCTCTTCTTGTTGTACTTTATACCGCAGGCATTGCACAATGACTGCAAACCGAACTCAAAAATCGTCAGATCATAAAAGCTTTTCAAAAATCATACTAAATAGCACCAGTAATCAGTGATTACTTTCGGTCCAGATGGACCACCGCGCCAGAGCGGAGTCCTTGTAGTGTGGCAGTCGCTGCAACTCTTCAACGGAGAAACACCGCCGATTTTCTCCTCGAAATCTGTTTTCTGATAAACGAAAAAAAGCGATGTAAAGTAGTCGTTAGTGATGATTTTCGATGATTGATGAAGAACAGTGAAAAAAGGAGGCGATCGCTTGATTCCTCACCTTATCCACCTTCAGATCCATTTGATCGGAGTGCAGAATGGTGAAAATCGAAATGAGCGATTATGGAGACGAAGGCTTAACCAGAGAGCGGCTTGATCACAATCACATGAGAATTAAAATTTTAAAAACATAAATAGTTAAAAGGGAATAAATTAAAGTAGTAATGAAGTTGAAGAGAATGAGATTTTGGGAGAAGGGTTTAGTGAGGGAGAGAATGGGCCTAGTGTGTGTAGTGTGTGTTTTTGTGGGCTGAGATAATCTTTTTATATTCTCTGTTGATAGAAAATGATGGATGCATGAAACCCTAGCTGACACTGGTGCTCTTCTGAATTGACTGAAATGCCCCTTTTAGTTTCAAAATTCGAATCTCCGCCGTTGATTTGTGCTACCTGATTCTGATGTAAGAGAATCCGCGGACGATTTTTATTTCGTTGGATAAAATGAGGATATATTTGTCCTTTTCTAACATCTAATCAGTTTGGATGTAATTGCCATCGAATTATATTAAATATTAAGAGTTTCGAGTTCGATTCTAATAAATATTTAAAGTCTCGAACATGATTTGAGCTTATAGTTTGACTCCATAGATAAAATTTATGATCGATTTCAATTTGTTTATTATACAATTTAATATTGTATTTGAACACACTATCCATTGAGATGATACGATATAATTCATCCGTCTTACTAATGATGGTACAAAATTTTTGGACACGATTATTAAGGAGAGTGTATGAAGTACTGTAAGAGTGATAATGGTGGTAGAGTCACGTCTTTTTAAAATGATAACTTTTAATATTTTAAGATTGTGGCAAGCTTAATGAGACGTTCCAATAATAAAATTATATCAAGTTTAATGGGTCGGAGGGAGTATAATTTATAAAATTAATTATTCAAAATTCAGCTTATTTTTAACTGTGTGCATAATATTGTTAACAAAGTCCACATTTTTTTCACGTTTAGCTCGTTAAGTCTAGATTCAAATTTATTTTAAATGATTTCGAATCGATTAAGTAATTTGACTCCAAACTTTTTTTGAGATTGGTTTCTAATATTTACGAGCTTTTATAAAAAAAAAAATATCAATTCAAATTTCAAATAGGTTATGAATTCACTTAAAGTAATAATTAGTGGTCATTTTCAAGTAGAGTACTTAATAATTGTACGATTATATGGGTTTGTTGAAAATTTCCTTTTGTTTTCTATTGTATTTGTGGCATGAGGTATATTATAAATAATGTAAAAGCATGAATGATGATGTTAAGAGGATTGATATGATTCTGTAATCAAAAGTATGTGGTACTTTACTACTTTTAGTGACAAAAAGTCAAACATGCAAGGAGTTTTTGGGTTTGTTAAATATACTATCCTCCTCCACAAATTTGTGGGTTATATCTTACAAAAATAATTGTACTCTATGTGTTGAGGGAAGTTTATTTGTTATTGTATTTATTGTGTTTAATTGAGTTATATATATATATATATAAAGTGAAAAATATCATTTACCAAGAAGATGGTTGGAGTAAAATAGGTAATAAATACTGAGACGGAAACAATATTTTTTATACTATTTGAAAGTTTGGTATTTTGAATAATACAAAAGGTTAAATATTCTTATTGCGTCAATACATATGGAATGCTTTATTCAAATGAGAAATAATAAATGTATTTATATCTACATGTAATGAGTCAACATAGTATCTCCGTTTCAAAAGGCACTAAGTGGAACAAATAGATTGATTAATTAACAATTAATTCATTGTAGTATTATTGGTGGTAAAAAAACACAATAATCCAAAGGGGTCAAAGAACCTACAAGACAAAGGAGGTAAGGTACAAATAATAATAATAATAATAATGATAGCTGTGCTGGTGCAGAAGAAGCTAAACATAAGAATCTGCTGCAGTTGTTTGTACTTTAGATTCGAATATCTTGTAGAAGTAGTAAGTTCTTTGGATGATGGCTCTATTCATGTTTGACTTCAAGAATAATTCAAATTTCAAAAAACTTCCCCTAAAACAAACTCACACTTTAAAACCTATTTATACAGCATACGCGACCGAATGGTTATAGGGAAAGCTCAACTTTACAACATAATATAAATTAATCAATCAAGAAAATGTTTGCTTTCTGTATTACTAAACATATAGGACCAAATTGTTCGAGTCCACGCAATGTATTTATAGGATTTTTGTTCACAATAATTCCCATAATCACGACAATTTATAGGTTTTATACTTGATAATCTAACAATTTTATATCAAAAAACAAAAGTAAATGGTTGTTAGAAGCTTAAGCTATTCCTTTATTGAAACTTTGTATTTTACGACAGTGATTACAACACCCCATTTATTTCTTAACAAATAGTACTATTAATCTAAAAGTAGATGTTAAAGTAGTCCATGCAAAAATACCAATTTTTATTTTGCTTAACCCAAGAACACAAAAATTGAAATGAAAGTTGCGAAAAGCTGAGCAAAAATATAATAATAGCACTAAAATAATAAGGGATTTTTTTGTTTGGAGGATAGGATAGATAAGATCGAATAATTTCACTTCAATCATTCCTCTCCTATTTATAATTACTCGTTCATTACCCTCATTAAGAACACTTATGCCCCTCATTAGCACTCCAGAGACCTCCTAATTATATTGCCACTAATATTTGCAAAACATTAATAAAAGTGATCAACGAAACAACTAGATCCAAACAAGATTTCATGGTGTAAAATAGTCGTAAAAAATTTTAGTAATCTCATTGTGTTTACTCTGATCTGACAGTGGTATGAATAACAAAAGCAAAAAAGAACTTAGCAAATACAACAATAGCTTAAAACCGACTCACTTTCGACTTTATTTACTCAGGGCAGCCATGGGAAATGTTCTCCATATAATAATATACATAAGATTCACGCTATCTTTGTAGAAAAATTAAGACAAGAAAACAGACTCTGATTTTCGTAAACAAAAAACATGCGATAATTGTCTCGACGCGCCACCAAACAACTCCTTTTCTATTACCCAACCATCTTAGGGGCCAAAAGGACACAACGGGTTTGTCTTCTGTTCACAACCGGCATTACCATACGTTATAAACACAGATATCGACAGCCCACCAGACTCGATAAAATTCAACCAGCCAGATCAACAGGATATTCATTCAACATCCTCCAGAATTTCCTGTATAAGCTCAACTATTTTAATGTTACTGTTGTTACGGTGAGATCAGGCTTAATCATATACACATCTCTATAGATGGTAACTAAACAAGCCAGGATAAGTTGAAGCACATACCACATTGCAGAGAGTAGATGCAAGAAAGGCCAACAAGATAAGGATTTAAAAAAATAAATTATTTAACCTACCTTCAACCGAATTTGAAGCCCCCAGTTGGAACAGGTAGGTCACCGCCTCCAAAGTTGAAGCCCGTGGGTTGCGCAGCATCTCCAGACATGACCTGTTCATCATTCTCTTCCAACCAATATGTTTCAAGAATCTTTACCGACTTCTCATAGATTTCATTGTTGTCGTGAGTTTGGAGATTTTCAATCTTCTCTAGACCTTCCGCATCATCAATCATCTGTGCAAAGACATTCAAATCACCGGTGTTGCCTTGGTTCTTCTCAGCTTCTCCAACCTTGAGAATGTTCTCAAGGCCTTCCAAACAGACAGTAACAATTCTTGGATCAGGACAACTTAGAAGATCACACAGTGGCTTTATACATCCCTCACCAACCAAAAACCTGCAGAAGTTCGATAAATTTTCAAGACATATTCCATAAAATGAAATTTGACCAAGAAAAGAGGTAATTTTTTATTACTTGATCTGGTCATGAGTTCCACCAGAAGTAGCATTTGAAATGGCCCAGGCAGCCTCTTTCTTTATCTCAAATTCAGCACTTTGAAGCAGAACAAGGAGAGGGGATATGATACCAGCAGCAATTACAGCCTAAACATTCAAAAGAAAAGCCCCATAAGTCTTGGCCTAAACACAGAAACAGGTCACTGGCGTAAAAGGATACATTTACTGTGTATATCCACATCCACTAAAGTATGGGAATAATAGAAAATTCACTATATCCAATTTTTGGTACCTGGATCTGATCTTTATTTCCTGCAGTAATGTTTGAGATAGTCCAACAAGCTTCTTTCTTGATACTTTTCTTATAATTTTGTGTCAGCAAGTTAAGCAGGCAAGAAAGTGCTCCCTTTTCAATGATGACCTGAAAATGTTTGCAAAGGTTGAGTACCTCAGTGAACATGAGAAATAAATTTAAAACCCACAAGACAGTGGCAGAGCTAATACTATTATGATGTCACACTCCGTCTACTTGTGTGATTAACCTTAATATAAGAAAAGTGCATCGGTCTCTTGCAATGATACTAGTTCGGCAATTGTTCTAAAAGTGTGTATAATATATCAACCATTCATACAGACTACGAAGAGACTTCAGCACATTAATTAAGAATTAAGACACTAACATATTTCATATTATGATCTTTTCAGTCAGTAATAAGCAGTTCAGCAAGTGATCAAAGTAAGGTGGATTCATTCAAATACCTGAGTCTGGAGATCATCACCAGTAACAATATTTCCAACAGTGCGCAGGGCAGGTATCAAGACAGATGGTGAGGGGTGTCTGGAAAAACCCAAAATAAAACAGATAAATGTATATTACAAACATTTTAATAAACCAACTAACAAGAGATGACAAACAAAAACAAATAATACGACAACCAAAACAAGATATTATGGGAAAGAAACATACGGGCCACTTACAGTAAAAGCTCAACGAGACGAGGACAAACACCAGCCTCAATCACAGCTTGGATTTTCTCATTAACACCATCAGAGAGATATGAAAGTGCCCAGCATGCATCTGTGAGGACCTCTTCATCATTTATATGAATAAGATGAGCAAGAGCAGGGAGGGCGGACTTGACCTGCTCAAGGGTTATAAACATAACATTTTATCGGCAATTGGGGTGTCAATGGAAAGATGCAAACCCAACTAAACCAATATACTGAACAACAAACCTGCTCAAACTGAGGTTGCGGCTTTCCACGGCAGAAGTTCGACAGAGTCCATGTTGCATTTCGCAACATGGATAACTTTGATTGGTCACTAAATTGTGATAATAATGGCATTAGAGCCCCGTATCCAAGAACCAGATCACGACACTTTGGTGAGTCACCAGCAACGTTTCCTAGAGCCCAGACTGCCTGCAGAACAAAGTCAAAGAAAATCAAAAGAAACCAAAATTAGTTCCATATCACTGGAAATATAATCAGAAGGTTTATGGTATAATTACATCAACAAATGCATACCTGTTCACGAACATCATCACTAGGAGATGTAAGAAGCCTCACAAATATTGGGACAGCACCATGATCAATCACAACCTTGGTATTGTCAGATGTTCCAGACGCAATGTTTGTGAGGGCCCATGCTGCCTCAAACTAAATAAAGGAAGAAGTCATTAGTCACTAAATCATAGTGAGCAATCATCAAAAAACACAAAAACCACCACCAAAGTAGAACCTGAAGTTGCGGATAATCGTCTCTTGCAAGAAACTCCACAAACCTAGGAACGACTCCTGACTGTATTACTTCCTCAATCGGTGGGTTTCGCTCTGTTGTACATGATAACCATGATAACTATAAACGTGAGCACTAAAGAAAAACGTCTCCAATAAAACAAAAAGTAAAAACAGTAAACCCAAATCTATATCACTAAACATTAATCTTAATCATTTACCTATTGAAAGAAGTTTACGGAACTGAGTTGTGAACTCCAATTGCTGTGGACCATCATCAGACCAAACACCAGCAATCATCGCAGGAAGACTTTCCAACTGAAAAGGCACGGCATGCAAACCCGCAACTCAAAATCAAAATCTAAAAACATCCCACAAATAGCTATGCAAAGTCTCTATCATCCATATCTGATGCAATGGTTCCCTCGAAATTCAAATTAACGTGCCGGGAGCTAGTTACATAGCTCAACAGTTATTCTAGCAAATGAACACAATAAGAAAACTAAAAATACAAAACCTCTCAATTCCAATACGAATAATGAATCTAATAACAAGCTGAGCTGATTCAGCAATCAATCCAATCCGATCAGATCCAAAGCCAAAGGCAATCGCTTGATAACTATTACCTTCTTATCAGGCTGCGGAACGTTGACTGGAGGCCATAACTGCTGAGCTTGAAGACCCTCCCGCCGCTTCTTCAGCAAATTCTCCTCTCTCCTATTCTTCCGGATCTCCACCATATTGTCCTCCCGCCTCCGCCGCCCCTCCTCCGCATCCACCGCCACCTTGTACCGGCTCCGTCGGACTTCCGTCCTCGCGTTCGGCCTCAACGACATACTTGCGTCGATCACTCAAAAAAAAGGAGCAACAATTCAAATAATCGCAAAGACTCTTTATCAGATGAGAACGAACGCTTCAGAATTGGGAGAATTTCTTCTTCAATTGGAGAGAAAAGAAGAACACAACGAAGTTGAGTTGAGGGAGAAAACTGGGGTTTCTTTTCATGTGAATTGAGAATGGGGCGATGAATTATAGCGGTTCCAACCACCCTCCATACACATAACTGCCCTCTTTTTTCGATTATTTCACAGTATTGCCACTACTTTTGAATTTCGACAAAAGGCAAATATACAAGGGTGAAAATTAATAATACCCATTTTGCAATAGAAGCATGTACAATATATCCAAAACCTAAACCTGCATGTCAAAACTACCCACTTTATTAAAATATAAGATTTTTTTGACTAATTTGAATGGCAATTATTGCTCAATCTTTCTCTCTCACATACGACACATTACCCTTCTCCCCCACAAGACAACCGTTGGCAGCAATACCTCCATCACCGGCGCGCGCAACTCCCCCCATTGTCCGTCGTCTCCATGCATACACCTCTCTCCTTTTTCTACTTCTCGATCTATATATACAGCACCCAAGCTAGCCCTCTTATTTCCTCAATTAATCAGCAGTGAAGCTTCTTGATTCCTACTACCATGGCGGCAACTACTTCCTTACTGGCGAGCCCCAAGTTACCCCAAAGAAGAATCACTCTCGACAAGGGAAGAAACCAGCTCATCGCGAAAAGAGTTACCATCAAAGCGCAGCAAGGGGAAAGCAACGGAAAATCGATTGATGATAACATGATTGTGCTTAGAATGAGGATCAAGAAAATGAAGGTAGCAAAGTTCACCTCCGGCGGCGGCGAAGAAGGAGAAGGAGAAGGGGAGGTGGTGATGGCAGCGCCGCCCTCACCGACATCGGAGTGGATGGAGTGGGAGAAGAGGGTATTCACGCACTACCGTGGAAATGATGCAGATGGCCAACTCCGTAGGTGGTGGTGGTGAAGCTGCTGGGTGGTGATGTTGGCTGCATTTTTATGCTACAACCGGTGGCAAACTCCATCCACCGGTGGTGATGAACAGCCGCCGGTTGCTACATTCTAGCATAGTTTGACCACCGGTTGTAGGGTTTTTGTATGTAATATGAAATGTTGATTGTAAATATGTGACAACCGATGGTCAAGTCTCAACAGAAAGCACCAACCGGTGGCCACCGGTTGTAGGGTTATTGATATATATTACCACCGGTTGTAGGAGTATTGACTTGTATATATTTTTAAGTTCAATATTATATATATTTTTAAGTTCAATATTGTCACCGGTTGTAGGATTATTGTATACATAACAAACCAACTTTCACAGAAAACAATGCATGTTGTAAGAGAA
Source organism: Leonotis leonurus (assembly GCA_026898415.1). NCBI lineage: Eukaryota > Viridiplantae > Streptophyta > Magnoliopsida > Lamiales > Lamiaceae > Leonotis > Leonotis leonurus. The sequence continues at coordinate 1,107,523 of JAPKLX010000017.1, forward strand.
TTTTACACCTTTTAAAGAAAAGTGGGTATTTTGTACATGTTTCTTTAAGTTTTGGGTATATCTAACATGCATCACTTTAAAAATGGGTAATTTTACCCATTATCACAATATACAAATACTGGAGAGCTAGCATCACCTGCTTCGCATGGTTAGGGTTTGTTTCAGATTACTGACCGTTAACTCCAAAATAAAATTTGATTGATTGAAAGTGAACGGTGTGGATTTGTTAGTATTTGGGCCTTTTGGATTATTTTTAAATATAATGGGCCTGAAACTGACCCATTAAGTGTCAATTTATTCTTTCTTTTGAAATTAGAGCATACGGTATGAAGGTATTGATGTGGAGCTTTCTAGATATAGGTAAGTCGATTACAATATTAGGTATTCAAGTTCGGTCTTAGCTTTTAATATTCGAGATTAAGTTTTGTTTAAATTCGACTTGTACAGTATTTTATAATATTATTTTTTAATTCAAGTTGGGCTAGTTTAATAGAAAAATAACTTTCGATTCATACTCGTATAAATTTATTATTTTAACAAATTAGTTATTTTAGTTTGAAGTTCCATGATATATTTTTGTTGGAAATTGATTTTGAGTTTGCATGACTCATAATTAATTTGGGAGTTGTAAATTTAATTATTTGAGAATTAAATTGGTTTGAGATTTTATTCTACTCGCTGACTAGTATAATATGTCATTGTATATTTCTCAAAAATCGATTTCGGTGAGTGAGAAATGATATGCAAAAGTCTTATAAAGATGATATTGGGTTTGGAAAAATATTATATTGGGCCATAACATAATATCATCTAGTGTTGGGTTCAAACACATGATTTAATTGTTGGAAATTTATTGACCCATTAGGCTTTTGAATTTCCAGTTGCCAAAATTCTTAGTTTGCAATCATCAACTCCCATAATGTCAATGATTAATGGTCATGATTGGTGTGTATTCATGGTGACATAAGATCTTCCCTTGTTGTGGCTATATAAGGAAGAGGTGAATGAGAGTTTCAACACACCAACACTAACAAGAGTTTTCTCTTTTCTTTCTTTGCATACATTTTCATATTAGTTGTGTTAGGAGTATTATTTGTTCGTTTCTCAAACTTTGTCAAGTTTGCCGGAACTTTTGGAGTTAGTGGTGCTACTACTTTAAAGGACGAAATCATTTTATCTTTGGAGAAGATATGCCGAACCGCGATCACTAGTCGGTGCGTATCTCGTCCTGCGGAAAAATGTCTTCCTCAACTCGACTTGTCAAGTTTGTATATATTTCTGTTTTAGTTTTATTGTAAATCTAACATTCTATTTGTTCAGCTTGTTGTAATCTCAAAGCATTGTATTCTCTGTATCTCAATTATTTTCCAACAATTCTGTTGCACATTCGTTAATAAACAATCTCGAACATGTTTACAAATTCAACAAATTGAGTCTTGTTTATCTCTAGCTCCAAGTATCAAGTTCATGCTCAAACTCGTTTACTGTCTAGAGAAATTTCAAATGAGCTTCATTCTAATTGTATCTCAAACAACATTTTTCATTTAGTACATAATAAATAAAATCCAAAGAAATGACTTGGTAATCAATAACATCTTTAAAGAGTCGATGGTTGTCTATACAGTCGGGGCTATTTTAATTGTCACATAAAATTTGGGGTATAAAATTTTATGCAGTAAATAAATAAAATAGTGTAAAGAGTCATAATTAATTGTTAGTTCAAAATACAATGGAACAATTAAGGCGAGTTAACCTAAAAAATAAAATCAGTCAACAAAAATAAAATAGATGAAGTATTATATTGTTTCTTAATTTAATTTAATTTTAATTAATTTTTGAACAAATTTTATTTTAATTTTTAATCTGAACTTATATTTTAGAGTGATTAAACAAAGTAGTCAAAAAAATCATAAAAGATAAATAATATCAATAATATAATAATATTTAAATTATAGTTATTTACAAAAAATTGTACTAAAATATACTTACAATTATCTTTTACATTTCTCAATATAAATAGTATGATGAATATATTTTTGGTAAGGTTCGTACAATTAAATTTAAGTAAAAGAATATATACCGTAATTCATATTCAAAATGACTATTATCTATCTTTTATAATATTTTTTTAACTATATTGTACAATTAACAAATTAACACTATATTTTAGCTAGAGTTTACAGTTGAATGAAAGACGTAAGTAGACCGATAAGGTACTGATTTAGTGGAAGTTTAATTAATGACTTGTTTTAATTATCAAGTATTGGCACTAAGCTTATCAGCTATAATTGGATATGGCGTATGGATTTTGATTTCATCAACGATATAGTATAATCAGTCGACCGTAGAGCTGCGGGAATGGCTTCAATCACGGTGGTATCTGACGCTGGCGGCGTCCGTACGACGCTTCTCCACGACTCTCATACGGAATATTCCGGCGGAGAGGCCGAGGATCCTAAGCCGCCATCGCCGCAAATTTCAAGCGGATCTAAACAGCGCCTCGCATCGCTCGACGTCTTCCGAGGACTAACTGTTGCGGTACTCAGTTGATTGTGTTTGTTTTAGATTTGAAGAATTATTGCCGTTAGTTTGTGATTATTGTAATATTTTGATAGCTGATGATATTGGTTGATGATGCCGGAGGAGCGTTTCCGTCGATAAACCATTCGCCGTGGTTTGGAGTGACAATTGCGGACTTTGTTATGCCGTTTTTTCTCTTTGGAGTTGGTGTTTCTGTCAGTCTCGTGTTCAAGGTATCCAGCAGTTTAACGATTAGAATAACAATTATCAGTTTTGAAGTTCTAACAAGAACGAAAAAAGCAAAACAATTTGGGATTTGAATTAGTTGCTCAGTCGATTCAGTTTAATTAAGTTATCATTAGTAGTAAACAGGCTTTGATCGTTATTTGTGGCAGAAAGTAGAAAACAGATTAGAAGCCACGAAGCGAGTAATGTCAAGATCGATCAAGCTCTTTCTCTTGGGAGTGATCCTTCAAGGTAGTACCTTCACAAGGCTTCTTGTTGAAATATCATATTCCTTACTAATTAGTATGAGGAGTTGATTGTGTTATTAGGGGAATAAAAATCGACTTGGAATAGGTGTAGAGTGTAGTATGTCGTTCTGAGATAATTCAGTTCAAATTAGGCAGTTTCTTATTTTCTTTCCTTTTCTTTTATGCACATCAGGCGATATTAACTGCCTTTTTGGTCACGATGTTTTATGGTCTCTGTGGTATATGCTTAGGTGGCTATTTTCATGGCCGCGGTGATTTAACTTATGGAGTTGATGTGGAGAAGATTCGAGTAATGGGTGTTCTGCAGGTATCATAACGAGCCCTCAATCTTCAGAGATATGGTTGTTGCATGTGACCTTGATACCTCTGTCTCGTATCATTATAAATTAAAGTTATACAACTCCTTAGGTTTGTCATCACTCTTGAACTTTCTCTGTTCTAGAGAATTGCAATTGGGTATATGCTGGCTTCAGCTTTGGAGATTTGGCTTGTAAAGAATACTGCTGTTAGTTCAACAATAACATTCACGAAGAGATACTCTTTTCAGATGTGAGTATGAGCTCTCAGATTTTGGACGAAAAAGATAATTATTAATTAGTGATCATTTAATATTTTATAGAATGTCGACAATTTTGAGGAAATTTGGATTAACATATAAGCACGAAACATTTCCCAATGGTAATTCAGTATTGCCTTGTTCTTTCAGTATAAAATATAAGGTCATGCTTGAAGTTATTTATTAATAAGGATTTATGCTATTCCTTGCATATGGGAAGGCTAACCCTTTTATTATGGGACATGAAATTGAAAACATAATATATTAACTGTAATGTTTGTATGTATTTACATTCATTCTTTTAATCTGTTATTTTTTGATGTAGTGGTGCCGGGATTTTAGTAGGTGTACTGTACATGGTTCTCTTGTATGGCCTCTATGTTCCAGACTGGAATTTTGATGCATCAAGTCTCAGCATGAACCTACCAACTGTACTTGGATCTAATTCTCAAACTGCAAGTCAAGATGCATATTAGTACTCCTTCTTAGATCATGTTCCTGCACCTGACATGATAATGTATCTAGGTCCACTGTGGAATAAGAGGCAGCCTTGAACCTCCTTGCAATGCAGTTGGCTTCATTGATCGAGTTATTATCGGTGAAAACCATCTCTATCAGCGTCCTGTATATAGAAGAACCAAGGTTTCTGTTTTTCTTGTTATATCAATGGGGTTCATAATTACTTTTTTGTACTACTCTCTAACCATTTTCTCTTCTACAGGAATGCAGTGTCAATTCACCAGATTATGGTCCTCCACCCCCAAATGCCCCAGTATGGTGTCTTGCACCATTTGATCCAGAGGGAATTTTAAGGTTAGGGCTCCATCAGTTTGTTTTTTTGTTAAGGTTCTGACTATAGATGATTGCAGACTTGGCTTTGTTATATTACTGATTTTTAATTTCACTCGATGAATTTAGTTCTTTGCTGGCTGCCATTACATGTCTAGTCGGGTTGCACTATGGACACATTCTTGTGCACTGTAAGGTAATATGCATTTTTGCCTTCATTATAAACGTGGTGTGGCCCATCAATAACTCCTTGCGCCATCCAAATTTTCTTGCAGGATCAAAAGCAGAGAATAATTTTCTGGCTTATATCATCTCTCCATCTTCTTATCATGGGCTATATTTTAAGTGCCGTAGGTACTTCCAATTTTCAAGAAAAATCTCTTTCCTTTTCACTTCCTCACAGCTCACTACTATATATTATGTTCAATTCTTTCAGGCATTCCTCTATCTAAACCACTGTACACATTAAGCTACATGTTTGTCACATCAGGAGCATCTGGTGCTCTTTTAACCGTAATCTATTTCATCGTGAGTTCCCTTTTCTGCAAATGGTATTATTCCCCGAGCCATCTTTGATGACTCCTTTACATCACGATTCACCTTCGAGTAAACTCCATGATGCAGGTAGACGCGAAATGCATTAGGAAGCCGACTCTAATATTTCAGTGGATGGGAATGAATGCGCTGATCGTCTATGCTCTGGCTGCTTGCGACATATTCCCAGCTGCTCTCCAAGGTTTCTACTGGCGCTCGCCTGAAAACAATCTGGTACAACTTTTTGCGCCTTAGAATAGATCAATCAACTTTTGTACTGCGTTATTTGCTATTTGCTCCGTTCCTCAGTTACATCTCCAAGAGACGTGCATTGATGATATTGAAACATTAGATGCAACACGACGACCAATTTTCGCATGAATTTGATTTGCTAATTGTGAAAAATCACACTGCTCGACTCGTAGGTGGATTTGTCGGAAAGGCTACTGCAATCGCTGGTCCATTCGGAGAAGTGGGGTACGTTGATCTTCGTTTTGCTCGAGATCTTATTCTGGGGCTGCATTGCTGGTTTCCTCCACTTGAAACGCATATATATAAAATTTTGAACTCGTTTACTTGTACATTATACTCTAATCTGTGAGAGTGTATTATATTAAGATAAGGCCACTTTAACATCTCCAATTCTTCAGAACTGTGATAAAATTAATCTAATTTTTGAATTTGGATGTTAATTAATCGGAGTTCCAAAATCGCCGGTTTTATTTTAAAACCACCAGTTCCTTTGAAATCGCTTGAATTTTTTTTGTACTTTTACATGAATATATAAATTAAAATGTAACTTTTTTAAATTAAGATGAAATATTGAAAAATTGTCGGTTCAAGTTTAAGAACCTTTGAAACACGAACGACTTTACTTTGTATGGGGGACTAATGGTTGACCTCATAGAATACTAAACACAGTTAATTTTAGAATTTACATGAAATGATTATTAAAAATAAATGCACCTTCTTGATACGAATAATAAATATCCAAATTTTCAATCTCTCTTGGAATATATGGTACATTACTATTCTCGAACTCTCTCATTATAATTATTCATATATTTAAGATTATTTTAATCTCAATGTTCTTATTTTATATGGATATATATTCGTTAATTTATAACATTAATTAAGAGATTTTCATAAATTAATTTTAATTAATAAATATTATATCAATTTATATTGCATTAAAAGCGATTTATTTTTTTAAAATAACAAAAATTAATTGTTTAAAAGGTGTGGCCTTATTATTTTTTTGCTTTTTATATTACTCCTTATTTTATGTGAAAAAAACACAAATTACTTTTAACGGAAGAGATTATTATTTTTATTTATATAAATTTATTTCAGCCTAGTTTACATCTTTAAAAATAAAATTTTCTTTGGTCAACACTTTATTTTAGTGTATTGTATAGAGGGGGAGACAGATTGATGAAATCGAGGCTGTCAAGACATCATTAATATTAGCTTTCTTAATTATATTACATTAAACTAAAGTGCCATGTCTGGGAAAAGTGGAAACATGTGTCATCGAGTGCACAAAACCACCATTTTCCAATCTGAATTCTGTTAAAACACTGCCAAATTATATTTTATCACTACGAAAGTTAGAATTACAGCTATACATTCTGATTCTGCTCTCTCTCATCTCATCAACTCAATTATTTATTTTCTTTTAAAATATATGCACAATTATTTTATAAGAAATCTCTCATAAGGTTTATTTATAGGTATAAGTAAAAAACCAATGTAAACCCTAAATAATACACAATCAGATTATTAATCCTCTATTACTTAACATGTCATATATATCTGCTGTTAATTTAATAAAAGAATAGCGTTTTTTTATACGTATCCAAAATACGAACCCTAATCATATCACTTTTCATTTTTATACAAATGCAAATCTGAAATCTCATTCCTAAATAATAAGTACTAATAAGTCTCCCACTTTAGATTCGTCAACAGAATATTAGCACGTACCTCTCTCTCCCTCTCTCTCTGTGATAATACTAATAACAATATGGAAGAAAGCGGCAGGCCGAGTTTCCGATACGGCGGCGGAGAGAGGAGGCTGGAAATAGTGAGCGGAAGAGGGTGCTACGGCGACACCAACCAAACGAGTTTCCCCTGCAGCGAGTCTCCACCGGTTCAGGCGGCGGCGAAGCCGTGGGGAGGATTCGGAGACCCGGCGATGAAGCGGCGGAAGCGTATAGCCAAGTACAAAGTGTACACCGTTGAAGGTAGGGTCAAAGCTTCCCTCAGAAATGGCCTTCGCTGGTTTAAAAATAAATGCTCTCAAATTATTCATGGTTATTAATTTTTTTTCTTTTTTTTTACTTTTACCATTGTGGTAATTATTTTAATTGGTGATCGAGAGCACAATTTTGAGATGGCAATTTTGTATTGATCGATCGTTGCATGTGTTTTTCATTAAGCGTTTAGATTTCTTATTGTTTGTTTATATATATATGGATGCGAAAATCATGATTTTATTTCATCACTCGCGAATTTATAGTATTTACTCTAAATTTTGTATTTCTTTTCATTTGATTAATTTGAACCACCATTTTTCTTACATTGCTTAATTAATTTGAAAATACACCTTAAGTTGAACTGATCTCGTTCTATTTACAATAAACTCGACTTATTTTATTAAAAATTGTATCGTCTATCTATGCAAAATTTTGAAAATCGATATTGAAGTATGTGATAGTGAGTAATTCATGTGTCAACATTTGATGTAAGGGAAAGAAGATTTATATAAGTAATTGAGAATTGTTTTCCTATTTTTTTTCATAGCATCGAACAAAGATTAATTCAAAGATATAACTAACATATCTGTTTGCCTATACACTATTTCTTTTTTTCTTCTTCTTTTTTGGTATTAAGCTTGATAGTGTGACAATTAGGTTGAATATTATGCTTTTATTGGTTATATGAAATCATTTGAAATGATGGCTTGTCGGAAAACATGGTGACTAGAATAGGGGTTGGATCATTCCACTTGAAAAATACACACCATTAATTTTGATTAGTGGTATTTTTCAACTTAGCACTTTATATTTCTCTACGTCCAAAACACTATAATAATATTTTTAATTAGGTAGCATACAAAGTTTAATGGATTTAATTACAAAATAATTCACCTTTTGTCTTTTACATGCAAAGCTCCAGATACGATAAAAAAAAATTAAAAAAAAAACTTGCTTGCAAATGTAAATTCTTGATTAATGACTTGGTAAGATTGTTTTATGCATCACGATTATTGTGCATTTATCTACAATATAAAACAATATAGTAATTAATTGGTGAATGAAACTATATATTATTTATTTTTAGTGCAAAATACCAAGGATTCGCATTTGTTTATGATCCAACAGATTGAAGCTAAAAAAGTTTTAGGTTATAATTTTTTTACGGTAATCTTCTTCAATTAGATGTTGATTCACATCAACACAAACTTCAAATTATATTGACATACCTATATATAAGTGCAAGAATCCTTGTATATATTAAATAATAGTGTAATATGAGAATTCACAAGGCAAACCAAGCACATTGTACCTAAGTACACTCACGTGGAGATTGCAATATTCAAGGATGCGCAAATTCGATTTTGAAGGTGTAAGCTCAAATTCCCCTATTTTGACGGTGGAGCGAGTTCTGGTGTTCAATCTGTTTGTAAAATTGAGCAATGAATTCCTCCGCCTTGGCGTCGATCTCCTCATCTCCGGTAATGGCGTCGAACACCTCATCCGGATCTCTCTGCTCTTCGTCCAATTCATCGTCGCTGTTACACAGATCGCGGAGATTCGTCGCCGACGCGTACCGGCTCGTCGCGGCGGAGGAGCACTCCGCCGGAGAGGCGTAGCTCACCGGAGACATCGCGTAAATCGGCGACGCCGGCGTCTCCTGCACGTGCAGCGGCCGCATCGACCCCACGATCTTCCTCCAATCGCCGTTGTTCCTCTCCCTCTCCACCGTCTTCTTCTTCATCGCCGCAGCATCCTTCTCGTCTGTGCGCTTACGCAGCATGTGCAGAGCCGCCCTAAAAATTCCAAACCCGCCGCTCTTCTTCCTCCTCTGCTGATTGTGCTTCTTCTCCATCGCCGCGACGAGGTCGTATGATTTCGGATTGAAATCCGCCATCTAATTGAATAATAATAGTGTATATATGAGAGTATAAATATGCGCCGAACACAAAATAGAGGGTTAATGTGTGTGAAATTAGCCCAGGCCTCTCCCTGCAAGGCAGGGTAGGGATATTTGAAGAAGGCGCTTATGGAATGTGCTTTGAAGCTGCATTCACCAAGATATATATAGGCGATCGATTTGTGTGCTCTAATTACTTAATTGCCCGTTCATCTCCACCTGAGATTGAGAATGCTCCAACGTCAAAACGTCCGTGGTCAGTGAGGGTTGAAATGGTAAATGGCCTCATGTTAATATGAGAAATTAAATTTTGAGAGGAGGAAAGTGATTTTCGCGGCCGAAGATTTTTATAAGTAAAGGATTGGCAATAGTCTTTAATTTATGCTTTTTTATAAGTATTTCTTTGTAGCATATCTATTAATATATAAACAATAGGAAATATGAGGATTTTTATATTGGAAAATAGTAAATGCATGGAATGAAATCCAACTCTGTGTGGATAAAGTTGTTAAAGGCCAACTATTTTAATGGTTTATAATTAAAAAGAGCTCAGCCCATAATATAATTGGGCTTTTCAGTCTTTATAGTTTCATACAACTAACCCAATACTTCAAAGTATGGTAGTAAACGAGTCCAGTCAAGATAAATTAATGTCTCTGTACTCGACCTCGCGATTTCAGGTCATGTTCGGCTTCCACTAATAAAAATATACTGGTTCGTCCACAAAGAACTTGCACATTTGTGCACTTTATTAAGTCCACAAAAAATTTACACAGTTCTAATTTTAATAATTATGCCTATATTATTGGACCCATCATTACCCTTTTAATCACTCACATTACATATTTAACTATAAATAATATGAGACCCTCGTTCCACTCCTAACATATTTAATTTATTTATCAATCAACCATTAGCTTTTCTTCTACTCACGTACACATATTTAATTAATAAATATTGTGGGACTCTTACTCCACTCACAATACATTCATAACATTCGTTAGAACTCGTGTTCAACCCAAGTGTGCTGCAAATACTTGATGGACGAAGTGAGTATATAAATCTTGATATGAAAATATATTTCAAATCCATTAATTTTTATCTGTGCTTCATTTTGTCACGTTCACTAATTTTTTATTCATTTCCAAAGCATGGGAAGCAATATAACTCTTTTTGTAACAACAACAATAGCTCCCTCTTTTTTCACATATAGTTTGAATTATTTTGATTTATTTATCTTTGTCTTGCAAAATAAATTGTTTGAATATATATATCCGATATTGTGTGGTGTTAGATTCCTGTTTTATTACTTTAGAAGCCATAGTTTTTGCATGTACAGTATATCTTGTAGAATACTTAAAGGGTCCAATATTTCGTGTTAGATGGGACCCAATATATATAATTCAAATACTTATTTAATAATAAAAAATTGAAATAATGGGCAGTTTTTGTCAGCATCAATAAGAGTTGCAACTTGCAATCTTTAATTATTATTTTTTTACAATTGTTGTTGTAAAATACAGCCAATGAGGAAAAGGGGAATTTCTTGTTGGATTCGTTTGCCACTTAGTTTTAATTCCCAGTTCACTTCACACTGTTTTTCAGTATTTGTGTTGTGGTGTATATCATTTCAAAATTCTGCATTATCCTCATATTTAAAAGTTGTTCTTTTTCACTTTTTAGATACACTGTTTCTTTATTTCCATGAATACTGTGGGCTACAACCACAAAATACTTACCAATATACACTGATAAGGAGTTGCTTTTATATTTATAATTTGAGATAATATAGAAAATAATACTCCTGTAATTTGATCTTTAATTGGGAAATATTTTAACAATAAATATTTTAATTATTTTGTCATGCAGAGTACTATAAATCCTTCACTATATAAAACCTATTATCAAGTTCGAAAAATTCTTTATATTTTTGTAATTTCAGTTCGTCCACAAAAATTATTTACATTTCAAAAATTTTATTTACAGTAATAAAACTCGCTTCACTCAATACACTCAGACTCTATTAAAAATAATAAAGTAAAAATGATCTAAACTGTGCTCAGCTCTCAATATACACAATTATTTAAAATTAATAAATTGTATGAATCTCAAATTTTATTTACTATACACTTTTAGATAAAGTTAAAACACTTTATTAAAATTGTATCAGATTAAAATGACAGTTTATTTCATAAAGTGAGAAAGTGATATTTGGGATGAAACTTAAGAGAGATGTACTTCACTTCAGTGTATTTCATCATGATTTAATTTTAAGTAAATAATGAAAGTGCTTTACTTTTTCCAAAATAATGGAGTACTATTATTTTATTTTTCAATATCATAAAACCAACATAATCATGTATAAGAAGACTTGTATAATAAAAAAATATAATTTCATTGCCATTATTTCAAAACACTTGTATGATTGGTGTACCACATTTTCTGCTAAATTTCCTTTGACTGGGGATGTCTCTTTCATCAGGTCTTCCTTTTATGATTTATTTATTTGGAAGTTCCTTTAGATTGAAAAGCAAGATTGATTTATATAATCTCAATCTCAACTACTTAATTTGTTGTTGCCACTACAGATCAAATCATTTCTTCTTTAAATATATGTTGAGACAAAACATGATCTCTTTAAATAAATTATAATTCTGATCTTTTGCTATATTGTATTGTACTTTCTACATTTCTAAATCATTCTTACATATAAATGTATTCTCGTGTAATAATAATCATAATAATATATAAACATAGTGAGACTGGCAAACTGCAAGAACTGTAACAGCTGTTACCTATTATTAGCATTCTTTACAAGACATTTACTAAACTACAGTAGTTTATTATCTTTACTAAAAAAATTATATTAAAATTAAATTACATAACTGCGTTTACGAATTACGAATCCTTCGTAAAGCAGGTTATTTTGGGCATTAATCCCATCAAAACATGCAGATTAGATTAAATGAATTAATTGGTTTAATTTTTATTTAAAGGCAGTGAATAAATTAGTTAGATGTTGCGTTTACTTGTACCAAGTCTTTGAAGCATTATTTCAGGATATTTTCGATGCGAAAATGAGAAATTACAAAGCAATTTCATAACAGAACTTGAAGAAAAGAAACTATGTGCTTACATGGGCCCCACTCCCAGTATTTCCAGTTTTTATTACGTATAAATATAATGAATTTCTCACATAACTTATAAGAAAAGATATGGGTCTTTGTATTTTCAAAATTATCTTTTCCCTTCTGGAACAAATTAAATAACCCATTTTAATTTAAAATTATATATAGCTCCTGGATATTTTACATTATTCTTAAATCATTATGTGATTATCATTCAAGATTGAACCCAAATGCATTATTTGCATGATAACAAAATAAATATTGTTATAACATTTCCTTCACAAAAATATGTAATAACAAATACCACTTGTACAGAATGAGGCCAGCTTTCCTTCAAATAGGCAATGCCTTAAATTGCAATTTAAAGAAATGAGAATAGTGTGAGAGCATTGCAGGATTTCCTCCACAAGTTTCCTTATCAAATCCACATTTTTCACTCAGAAAAAAAAAACCTTTATTTCATAATATTAGCCAGCATACTTTATAATGTTTTTTTATATATAATTTAATATCCATAATTAGCTAAAAATGAATGAAAAATAAATTATAACTGTAAACTTGATAAATGATAAATTTTAGCCATTTTAATAAATACCATTCTATACTTCAAACTGAATTTGTCTACTTCTTCGAGTAGTTAATGAATCATTTATATTAACTATTGCATGCCATAACTAGCTGACATTATATAGCTTCATGAAAGTTGGTTATTTTCCTAATTATTAACCCAATCATTATTTTGAATCCTGATGCTGGAAATCCAATGCAAAGTTTGAATGTTTATTGCAAATAAATCAAAATGAAAGAGATTCTCCCATTCATTGTCAAGTTAATCCATTCATAGATACGCTTCCACCAACGGGGCAAGCATGGCCCACATTTTTTTTAGTACCATCTTTACGAAGAGTGTATTGATATAAGGGTGGTAGAGCCTATACTTCCTCGAAGTGATCCGGCTGGTGCATTTGATTTTGGGCAGATTTAGAATTAGATAATTGAGGTCTGATTGAATTTTGAACCGGCTCAATCCACCTAAATTGATCAAAAATCCAATGAACTTGGATTGGCCCGACCAACTTGATTAATTGTCGAGTCAGGCCAGCCCAGTTTAATTTCCACAAAAAGTTCGACGGACTCTGGACCAACCCGATCATATCTTTTTACGTTCTAACTAAAATTTGATATTTTTGAATTCTGTAAAGTTTATTATGATGATTAAAAAAAAGTGCACTAAAATTAGAGGAATTGAAGAAATATGCAATTTAAGAAAAACGTAAAATGAAAAAATATGAAGAAAAAACTGACAATTGACAACCCATGCAATGCAAGGCACAGTGAAATTTCCACCGCCTACAGAAGCCCAAAAAAAATGAAACAAAATTCACACCTCTCTCAAAAACAGAGCCCCACCAGCCGTAAACCCTCTGCTCCCCCGTTCCATACCGCGTAATGTTAATCACCAACTAATCATCACTTCCCACTCCCCCCTTATATATATATATAAACCCCGCCCTTCTTTCCCCACACTCCAAATCACAACCATCAAATTAAATTGAAAAAAAAAAATCATATTTCCACAACTACATGCAGCAAAAACCATACAAAAGCATGTCGAAGAATACCTCGCTCGTAACGCAGAGAGCGTGGGAACTCCTCCGCGCGCTGCTGTGCGCCAGGAAGGGCGAATTGTGTAGGAGCAGAATGGCGCTCGCTGTAAACGCATTCCACAAATTGGTGCGGAAGCTGATCCGATCGCACAGCGAATCGCGCACGGCGCTGCTCTACGGCGACCACGAGTTCTCCTTCCACGGCACTCCGATCGTGCACGTGCGGATGCACCGCCCGAGGGCGGTGGCGCCGCGCTTCAAGCTGCCGCACATCCCCTGCATCGCGGCGGAGTTCGGCGATGATGAGGAGGATGAGGATGACTTGGTGTGGCGCGATCGTGTGAATCGCGCGTGCTTTTTGAAGGAGAGAGGAGAAGATGAAGAGGAGGAGGAGGATAGTGAGGAGGGGATCGATGAGAGGGCGGAGGAGTTTATAGCCAAGTTCTACGAGGAAATGAAGCAGCAGAGGTAGATATCGTACGTGTGAGAATGGCGGATTTAGGATTTTTGTTTTCGTCATCGGTGATTCTGTTCATATTAATTATAATTTCTGCTCTGAAGCTTCTTCTTCGCCTTCTGATTTTTGTTTCAAGCACACGACAGTTTTGGAGAAATATAGATATGTAAGGAATAAGAACTGGAAATTCATTTGTTTATAAGAATGATAATTCAAAATCATATCATAGTGTTTTGTTGTAACTGCATTAATTGGATTGAAGCACAAAGAACTCCAACCACCAAATCAATGGCGGAATCATCCATTGAAATTTGAAATACTTTCACAAAGCACAATTATCAGTAGTGAAGAAGCCAGCCTCGATCACAAATGGCTTCACTTTCCGTGGCTTCATTCAAATTCTCGGAAGAAGACAAAATGTTCTGATGTTCTCCCATTTTGGCAAATTGGAAAGGGTGAAAATTAAATATACCCAATTTGCAAAATATAGATAGTAAAAATACCCAAAAGCTAAATACACATGTAAAAAATACTCACTTACCAAATATTCTTCCTACTTTCACTATTTTCGAAAAAATTCTTTGACCTACTTTTGCTAATTTCCAAAAAATTTGTCACCCGTCTAACCTACCCACTCCCCCCCCCCCCCCCCTCTCTCTCTCCACGCTCTCTCCCAACCCCAACCTACTCTTCCACCGTCGGTTTTCAAACCTCCAACCGGTGGCCTCCAAACCTCCAACCGTCGGCAAGCACTCCCACCTCCAACCTCTGCCGCCGCTGCTGCTGCCATCCCCTGCTCTGCCGCAGCTGCTGCTGCCATCCCCTGCTCTGCCGCAGCTGCTGCTGCCATCCCCTGCTCTGCCGCCGCTGCACCCTCTACCACCGGCGGTTTTCTCCACCATGTCGAACTCCGACGATGAAATTCCAATGCATATTCAGGTAATTATCTAGCTTTGATCTTATAATTTGCATTATAGAATTATGTGATGTTATATATAGAACATGTTCTTATTATTTTCTCCACCATCGATCGATTGCTAATTGAATTGGTGTTATCATATCTTCATTTTTTATCACATCTGATCATAGATTATAGAAGTATGTGATGTTCTATAAGTATCTAAACCACAACCGCCGACACAGGATGAACCACCGCCGGTTAGGTCAACCGGCGGTTGTAGATGCCCTGTAGGTGACAACCGGCGGTTGTCCAATATATGTGATTGTAGTATTTTTAGAACCCTTAAACATGTACAACCGCTGGCCAAAGATGGCCGGAAAGCATCCACCGGCGGTGGGACCCATCGCCGGTGGATGCTTTCCGGCCATTTTTGGCCAGCGGTTGTCACACTTCTATGGTTTATATATTTTTTCAAGTTCTATTATGTGTTTCTTGTCTAATTAACTTTAAATTTTGTAGGAATCGGAGCGTCTTTGGTACCGCCGTCCCGAATCAATTAATCGGTTATCGCACGTGAACACATATTATAGGATTGGCTTGTTAGAGATCATCAAGGACACCCTAGTCGATGTCGGGGG